>NEWO01000571.1:110531-139329 GCA_003013225.1 Phalaenopsis aphrodite
AGAGATCTTCAGTTTTTATTAAAATGTAGTCTTTTTTTAGGGTGATCTTATTTGTTGTATGATATATAAGAATATTATGGATTTGAATGTGTGTAAAGTTGTGATTTTTGTTTTATTTGTTATGATGTGCTAATTAGGGTTGTAGGGGAGTTTAATAGTAGTTTAATATAGTTTTATATTTGTTTGCAGTTGGATGAGGGTGAAGCTAAATGTAGAGATGAAAGTGCAAATATTGTAATTGAAACAGTTGTCCACAATGAAAAAGAAGCTTACGAAGTATGTTGTGCTTACGCGCATCATATCGGATTTAGTGTCCGTAAGGAGCACGGCACATTCTGGCCTAACTCCAAGAATCTTAAGACGAAAGACTTTGTTTGTGGGAGAGCAGGTTTCAAGAAAGAGTTGAAGGCCACACAAATTGTTAAGTACAAAAGAGCGGACACAATAAGTGGTTGTACGGCTATGATTCGTTACGCGGTTGTCCGGCAAGCTGCCATTAGCAGGAAGGTAGATGTTCCACCAATCTGCACAAGGGAAGAAAATTAAAACATTAATTGTAATGCTTATGAACAATGTTAGTTCCAACAAAATTGTGGAGTTGTATAGCAAAATGAATCATGTAAAAGGCACATATAAAGGTCACATACCATATGACATCAATCGAAATTGTATGTCTTGGCAAACAAAATTCGTAATAGCAACAATAAATGTTGAACTTTGAAACCTATTCTGATTTCTCCAAAGAGTATTTACAAATTTCGTATACAATCTCTGCTCTGAATAAATGCATTAATTTCTGCCAGTCCTTTTTCTCCGCCCAATTTACCTTCTCTTTTCTAACAAGTGTCTCCATATATTTACAAACATAAACACCACAATCATAACTATTACTTTGCACTGGTATTCCCCTGGTCATTACAACTGGCCACTTAATCAAATTCTCCTCGAAAGCATCACTAGTATCCTTCAAGAAATGCTCAATCTGTGTATTTAAAGACCAGTCATTAAATATGTCTAAAAAATGCTCAATCTTTAAATAATTATAACTTACAATGCTTTGTGTGATGGCCAAATGCATCCGGTTGGGTAAGGAGTCATAAACTCTCCATTTACTCTCATTCATTGTCCCAACAAGGAGTATCCAATGTTAATTATTTATTATAGGTATCAATATTAATTCTGTATTCTGGATAGCATCCTTTGTAATATGTTCGACGAAGGGTTTCACATTACCTTGTCTATACAACAGCACCATGAAGAACATAACAACATTCAACAAATTGTCATGTAAGATTGATATACACAACTTAATAAATAAATACACAACTTAATAAGCTTACCCACTGGCATGGTGATACATATAGATAAGATCTATATAGCTGTGGTGCAGTACACCGCTTATTCTCCATCAACATAGCAAAACAATCAACCTGCTCATTACCTAACCAACCATTTCCCAAAAACTCATCAATATAACGTCGCGGCACTGAAATATGTCCCATGTCAATTAATAGGTCACCGCTGAATTGAAAATATAATATTACTTTAGTTAACAGTTACTAAGTTAGTGATAAACAATAAGAAGAATTAGATGAACTAACAAGTCGGTATATTTTCTACAACATATATCAATTGTCTCCCGCATATAATCAGGAATTTCATCCCTGGCAGGAAAGTAGATTAATTCTGATGCTGGCTGGACCTGTAATATAATGAAGTCATAATCTTTCCTGAACAAACTAAAATAATTAAACCTAACATTCCATACCTTGTCTGGGTAGTCCTCGCTAACATAATGAGTGACTGGCTCGAGCGCTTCTTCCTCCTTATGTACTGATTCAACCTCTTCTTGAAATTTATTAACCTGGTCTACGACCACTTCTTCTTCTTCTTTATTTTCAACCGATTCCTTATTTGGTTCTTTCTTTGGCTTTCTTTCAAAAACAACATATGGGGAGCAAGGAGACTTTCTTCTTCTATTTAACCTATTCTTAATCCTTTTGATCAAGCTTCTTTGTGGGGATTCTTTAACCCACCTTCTCGGAAATTCCACCGGCGCTTGTTTAATTGATTTTTCTACTCGCACGACATGTAACTTTAGGTCGGTCACTGTATTCTCTAACGTTGTCAGTCGACTATAAACAGAGTCTTCAAATTCCAAAATTGTATTCTCTAACTGTGTTAGACGACTGTCAACCGATACTTGAAAGTCCAATATAATTTTTTGTTGGGACTTCAATAAATCGTAGATCTCTTCAAATCCAAATGTTTGTCCCATCCTCTGACTCGACTGTTCATATGTATGACTGCCGGATGGTTGAGTACCAACGTAATAAGGTACTATAGGGGATACCTCAACATGCATGGGTGACTGTGGTCTTGAAAGGGTTTCCCTCTATGGAAGAAACTTTGCTGGACTGGAGGGCTCTACAAGTGAATTGGCAAATAAGTGATGTTCACTTTCCTTTAAATCAAGGAAATAATCATAAACCTGCCAAAAAAAACATAGCACACAATCAAGGGCAATTAATATGTAACATGACAACTTGACAAACTATAATTGAACCTTATTTAATTAACCTCGGCAGGGCTGAGCATGTTGAACGCTAGTTGAATCTGTATAGCATTCCATCTAACATTTACTGGTCATCTTAGCATTCGGGGTCTAGCCTCAGAAACTGCTGGCACGACCAATGATGTGTGCTCATAAAACCAGAGCTGTATTAAGCAAGTTAAATTAAATAATTGGTATCAAAATCAACAATAATGAAAAGAGATTTCAATAATAATGTCGGGACAAACCGTTAAGAGGAAGACAAAGCCAGTAATATATCCAAGTGGTTGATCCGTCCTAAGCTTCACCGCACATAGGTTCAATTGATCAATCAAAAAGCCACACACTGTCGCGGGCCAATTATACGAGCTGAATGCTTCAACGTCCTCGCAAATAGAAGTGAGCTGCTTGGAAACTCTAAAATTACTTGAAGGAAAAAGTAAATTAGTCCATAAGAACTTTATTAATAATTCTATAAAATGGTCAGAAGACTCTCCTGGGTCAAAGTTGATAAGTTGGGTCTTCATTTGTCTCGCATCAATACTACATGATGGAGCTTTATTCCAGGATGCGGGCAACCCTCTATTTGGCATGCCTATTAGGAGAGCAACTTGGTCAGCATCAAATTTCAGTTCTTTCCCACCCAGCTGAAACGTCGTTCGATCAATATTCCAACAGTTAATTATATGCATTGTCAGAATATGATCCTGTGGGTATGGAGGGAGTTCAAAAAATTGAACCAAGCTCATGTTTTCCAATTTATTCCACGTGTGCTCGTCGATGGTGGGCCGGACCTTATCCAGAGCTTCTCGTACTGCAGATGGACGACATCTGCAGCTCATTGATTTTGCGCTCAAAAACCTACATTTAATTTTAATGTATGTTAAAGTATGTAAATAATGATGAAAGAAATTTAAAATTTTCTATAATTCAGTCTTAAATTTTATCATTCAGAATTAATATAACTCAAGAAATTAAATTCACCATTAAACATTAACGAAAGCAAAATATCAAATGTACCTAGAAACGGCCTTGGGTTGCTTTATGGATTTGGTCTCATCTGTGTTCCCCGTTTTAGAGCCAACAAAATCCTTCTTCTTGCGTCCACCCTTCACCATTAGCTTTGGCAGCTCGGCCTCAAACTTCTTGCCTTCCTCGACATCTGGCTTCTCCGCCTCCTCAAAATGGGCAACATTCTCCTCTTCCAACGACGCCGTGCCCTTGCCGCTGTCCTCCATTTTCGACTAAACCCTAAACAACACCAGTACCTCGACGTAACGTTCGACTGAATGCAAACCCTAGGCGCGAATGAAAATACGAATTTTTACTCTCACGAAATTTTTTACCACGGGTATTTGATCAGTGGGTTAAATGAAGATTACATTCACTACCTAGGTTACCACCAAGTTACACGAACGTTTCAATTTCTCAAACGGTTACAGCAAAGTTACGCTTCACTTTCTCTCGGTTACATATCGGTTACAGCTCAGCTATACCGCTAGGTTACAACGAGCGGTATGAACTCTCGGTTACAGCTAAGTTATGATTCGTTTACAAAGTTACGCGCAGTATGAACTCTCGGTTACAGTGAAGTTATAGTTCGTTTACAAAGTTACGCTTCACTTTATCTCGGTTACACCTTACTTACAACTCAATTATACCCATGCAGTACAACGCGCGGTTTGAATTCTCGGTTACATCTTCGTTACAGCGAGGTTATAAACACGGTTCATTCGTTTTGAGGTTACTGGAAGGTTACAAGCCTGTTATCCGAGCGGTACCGCGGTAATGGCCCTCTCGGTTATAAATCCTGTACCTCTCAGTTATAACTCGGTTATAATCGAGCGGGTCGGGTCGACGGGTCGCGTCTGAATGAATGCGGTGGGACCGACTGTGCTGATTTGTCAATAGCCCATTGGAGGACGCATGTATCGCTGCGTACGTCTTATGTACGCAAATTTTTTCCCCGTTTGTGGAAGCTTTTTTTTTTTTTTTTTTTTGAGTAAACTAAGGCTCATTTTACCTTATATTTGTTAAAACTATTTAAGAAAATAATGTAACAATAAAATTTTGGTAACTCTATAAATAAAATTTATTCTGTAATAAATTATTTAAACTTCAGAGTGTTAAATATGTAATAAATTTAATTTTTAGGTAATTAATTAATTATTGTTATGTAATAAATTTATGGAATTGATTAATATATTTTAAAATGTTAACTTCTTAGATAATTCAACATACGAAATAAAAAACTTGTTATAGGAATACTCTTACATTGTGTGGCATGAATGTATTAAATTTATTTTCCTTTTTAGATTTAACATAATATTAATGAACTAATTAATTTAACTTATTTTTATCAAACACCGATGACAACTTAATACAATGTCAATTAAAGAGATGTATGCCCATTTTTTTCCAAATTGAAATATACTTTCATTCAGAAGCAGAAATTCAATTCAAAATATAATAAAAGTACGAATACACCACTCACTTAGCAGTGAGTATCAAAAGTGCTAAGAAAAGAAAAAAAAAACCAATAAAATTTCAAGTAAAGTAATAATGATATTGTCTTTAACGTGAAAACGATAGATGTCTCTTCCTAAACTGTCCTCCAATAATGCTATCAATTCGCGATCACTTCCAGCTGTTGAATATTCCTGACCATCAGCCCAGCGAAAGAAGTCACACTATTCTGCGAGTCTCTTGAGGAATCTGTAAAAGTGTCGATCGTAGTTGTGAGCCTGTCGTGACCTCAAAAAAGGAAGTCTCTAGTCCACAGTAGCATAACATTCTATGGGATGTGCCTAACTTTCTGAAGCTCATCTTTCTTGAAAGAAGCAAAATAGAGTCCACTAGTTATTTTAAGCTGAAAAATATCTGAAAAATGTTGAAAACAGAAATAAATCTTATCAGAATGAATGCAAGAGAAAACGACATTTTTTACATATAAAAAATGATGAAAACAAAAGTTTCAGCAGTAGCTGAGGGGAACAGTTCATGACATTAATCCCCATAAATAAGATCATCAAAAAAATAATACTAAGCAAAAAAAAATCAAAATTATCAAAATCTTATGTTGCTCCCACCAAAGAACAATGATTCAAAATGATAGCATTTTGTCCCCAATGAATCCATCTAAACATTCAGAAGGCAACCAACCAACACTTCCAGCAACTGAAACAACATAAAGAATCATACTTGCCATTGAAATTTCCTTGGCATAAAGAACAAAAAAAGGCACTACCAAAGACGCAATAAATTTATGCCTGCCTTGAACCTTACCAACCACTGCAGTATAGCCACATGGGTTGCTTGAGAATTAACCCCCCAAGCCATCCTCATGCAATCCCCTTTATTTGGCATATTGCTACTATGGATTATCTCTATGTTTTACATAGTGATATGCATGTAAATCTTTCTAAAAATGTGTATTAATGTATAGCAAGGCTCATTAAATTGATAACAGAGAAAAGATGTTCAGCAATATACATCCAACAATTCTTATAAATTTATCACCTTGCATATGAATCAAAAGAGATTGCTTTCAGTATATCTACAATAACTTCATAAAAAAGAGAAGTTATTCACATATCTAGTACTAATAATAAGCTTTGATAATGGTACCATATAAAGGGGAAGAGTAGTTCAAACATATTGATGAAAAATGAAGAAAGGAACTTCATTTATGCCTGCCCTGAACCTTACCAACAGTTGCATTATAGCCATCCGAATGATGCAAATCCACTCCCATCTGGAATAAGCAAGAAAAACTCCAGAACTCCTTAAATTTTGAGTAGACAAGGAGCAAACTTCATTAACAGAAAACCTCACCCATCATAGTAAAAGCAACCACAACACCCAAGAAGCAAACAATAGGCTCAAGGGTAGAAAATAGATAAGATGAGTGTGATTCTCTTCCCTTTGTAACAAACATAAAGATCTTTTCCTTTGTAAGAACTAAAAAGGTTAAACTCATTAACTAGAAGCAGAATCATAGCTACAATTCCAGCTACAATTGCTTATAAAAATAAACCAAGCAAATATAGAACTGCAAGCTACAATTCCAGCTACAAATGAGTGAAGATATAAAAAGGCCTCTCAACAAATGACAAATGAAAGTGATTATCCTTCAATCAGCTCTGCGAGCATAAGAATGACGTAGATACGTAACCTGTTGGTCTTTCAAAACTGCTCTGAAAAAATCTGTGGACCGAATCTTGTTGTAGCTACACACCCAAAAGGTATAGATCAAAATCATGAGCAAACTCTGGGATCTCTTCTAAAATTTCCACCACCTCAAAAATTAATGCTTTTTGAACTTTATGGGGTGTGTCGTTCAAAGAATCTATTAGAGATATCTGGTTTTTAATAGAGGGACCTCCAGTCTTTTTCTTACTGTCCACATGAGATCGCTTAGGCCGGTTCATTGACTGGATTTCAAAGAGCTCTTGGGTGTGGAATGCAGGCGAATCAGCTTACAGGCTAATGGCCACATTGTCAGGGGTAACACCAAACCCTATCTCACTTGAAGCACCGGCATATTTCTCTGTAGTGACGATACCCCCAAACATAAGGTCTAACTTCTCCTCGAACTCAGTTTAAGCCCAACAAGTTTAAACTTTTTCACTGCAGGCACCACCTGAGAAAAAAACATCCAACCATTCAATTAGTTTGACAAAAAAAAATGATTATGCCCAAATTAGATGGGTTTAATGTTTTCTTACCGCAAGTCTTTCTATCCACCATTCTTTTGGGGCATCAATTATTTTTTTTACTGGGTTTCGACTAAAACCCATTGATCGTCTTTTCAATTCCTTTCAAAATTTTCAGTCCTTCTTGAGTTGATTCCATTTGCTTTTCAATTGCAGTCTGTCATATTCTCTGCTCGTACTTTCCTTGAAATTATTGATAATATTTGCCACCCTTCTATATTGAAATAGATGGTAGGTTCATTGCCTAGTTCAATTTCCTTTAGGCAAAGGTCGCAAAATATTATTTTTATTTCTTTCTCTCATTATGCTAATTTACCGAGCTCTTTAGACTTATTGTCATTATATTACCATGATAAAGTGAAGGCATGAGAGATAACATTGACATGATTTAGAAAATTGGTTAGAGCATGATATAAATCAGATATTTACAATTTGCTTCTAAACCGAAAGAGAATCTAATAAGTCATACAGTGATGTTATGGGAGAAGGCAATGAAACTTAAGACTATAAAAATAAATAATTCCATAACATTAATTTGGTTATATGCTAAGTAGATCAAATACAATGACTAATTCATGTTAAGGATTCCATATATTCTCCAATTAACATCCAATCAACCAAAGAATAACTTTCCTTCATTGCTTACACTTAAATCAAAAAACAAGGGTTCCATCTGGTATCACAGTTTAATAAATATAACAATGTAGGCACTTGACAAATTGATAAACAGTCTAACAACATTGTTAACGACTTCATAAGCCAAGAGTGGTGCATCAAGAATTAATTTTTTGCAATGTTGGTAAACAAGTTTTAAATTTCAATCACCAACATCAACAACCTTTAAATATAATTTTTTGTCGTAAATGTCTACCATGAATGCCATGAAAGTGAACTAGTATCAATCGCAACATATGATACCACGAATGACTTGGCAATTGAAGCAAAGGATGTCAAAGAAATACATCTCTTTTCCTACTTACATGATCTACTAAGAGCCAAAGTAATGTATAATAATCTTTACTTATTTCCAAAATTAGTTAAAGCCAAAACATTGACTGTATATATGTCATAGAGAAAAAACCAAGTGCAACAATAGCTAAACTTTAGAGAAGCTAAAGACAGAAACCATTTCAAAAAAATTGGAGAATATATATAGATCAACTTAAGAGAGGCCTTGCACTTGCCATAACATTACTATCAACCATGCGGAATGTTCCCCCCAGGAGAGGTCTCCCCTAAATTTTTGAACAGAAAGTAACAATTCTCCATATTTCAGTTACATACAATGCATCAGTGGTATGAAATGTATAATGCAATGATCTTTTGTTAAGCCATTTTTGTATTGGTAAAATGCAAAAAAAAAAAAAAATTCCTTCATATTTCAAGCAAATCTGAGCAAAGATACACATTTCCTTCATGTAAATCGGATACACATGCCTCGCATCCCCACAAAATATACCACGAAAAACTTCTTCATGCTACCAAGTATTCCAGATCCAAAAAATATACGAAGATGGAGATGGGAGGAAGAAGAAAGGGAGGAGCAGAGGTGCAAGGGCACTCGGGAGAGAATGTTTTAGATCGAAGATCCCAATACCTATATTCTTTCATCTTTCGATCGAGGAAGAACAAGCCGCTCTTTTTCGCTCAAGGGGGTCCAAAAGTGAACATGGCTTTTCTATGGAAAGGGATGCTAGGGTAACAAATGATCTCTTATGAGGGGTAAAGTAAGAAAAATTTGGGCCTAACGAGAGGCCACGAGGTTCATCTCGAGGCCCGTTTCCCCTAAGCTTTCGCTCTCCTCCCCCGTTAAGCTATGAAACAAACGAAAGTTCTTTTTTTATTGTGGTGGTTTGAAGCCGCACCGTGCAAAAAAAATGCGGCTCCAAACAGAGCCTGAGGGGGGTCCAGCTGCAGCTTATCTAGCTTATCCAGATAAGCTCTTTAAGCTGATGATCAGCATGTGATCCGAATAAGCTATCTGGCTGTTTGGTTTGGGCATTTGGAAAACAACTGATTCTAGATAAATTACCATTCTGTCGTTATTTGGATAAGTTATTTAGCTATTTGATTTGTGTGTTTTGAGAACATCTGATTTACAGGTATTTTTAAGTAAGGGTTCGTTTGGGGCAGCTTATAAGTGTGGGCGGCATTTTCAAAATGTCGATGTACTGTTTGGTTTGCGTGTTTCGCCAGCTTATCTGAAACTGCATTTGAATTTTTATACTAAACGCAGGCCATGGGTCGACCCCTCTGGTAGGCCCGTAAGCCGTGTTTCAGGATAAACAACTTATCCTAAAAAAGATAAGCTGCCCCAAACGGACCCTAAATGAACAATCTAGCACGTAGAAGTTGTAATATTCTCAACAAAGCAACAATATCTACACATTAGATATTTTAGAACCCTTTCATAACAATACAAAAAAGATATACACCTCACATAATAGTGAGTATCATGAAACCTAAAAAAATAGAAGAAACAAAATGTTAAAATTACAAGTAAAAAATGACAATATTCATTTTACAATGTAGAAGTATGTCACGAGGAACATTGCTCGGATATGACACGGTAGAACATCGAGGAACCTTGTCTGGTTGAGAAACAGTGGAACCACAAGCGACGTTCTGAAGTTGCGATACCGTGGAACCCCAAGCAACATTGTCTTTTTGGGAAAACGTAGAATGGGACATACTTTCTACTCACCCGAAGAACTTGCAGTCCCCAGTCCATGTGCCCACCGTGGGCACCTGTAGAACTATCGCTGGTAGCTATGTTGTTGATGAGATATTAATAATAATGATGGCAGTCCGCAGTGACATAGTGCTCGCTCAGACTTTTCTGAAAACATGTAGCTCATCTAACTACAACTATTTAACGGAGAACATACCTGTTAGAAAATTAATAATAAAAAAACATACAATTTGAACAAATGATTAATAAAAAAAATATCTGATTCAATTTTTATATATTAGTATTAAAATGGAAGATTTGTATAGATGTCAATCAATGTCTATATATTTACGTATCTAGCACAAAGCATTTGTAAAACAAAATATTTCTAGAAAGATTAACAAATAAGTTTGGGGACAATTGCATGTGACACGAATTAGAGAGATTACTCACATAGCCGGACAAGAAATCATCAGAGCACGATCTTCCATGCTTCCATAAGGTGGCATGATTATAAAAATAAAAATTTAGGTGTTATCTATGAAAATATATATAAACTGTGTTGCATGTATGCAAATATTTCAATATTTAAATTTACATTTTAGCTGGTTAAAGATCTCAGTTACATCCAATAAATGTTTCTTTTGCTGATATCTCATTCATCATACTGGTAGCAGATCATATGGCAGCATTCTCATGCAGTTAACCTAGCATATAAATTAGAGAGCAACTCCTCGAGGAATTCTAATATATTTCAACCAGCAATGCTCAAACGTGACCCGTAGGGCTAATTCACAAATAAATGCGCTAAGGAAACGCGACCCGCATGGGTGATACCGCGGGCGATATTGTGGCAAATTTCGAAATCGAGTTTTTAAAAAAGTTGCTCGAATGTGCAAAACAAACACTACAGTGGCGTTTTGAAAATGTCACCGCAATTTTAAGCTGTCCCAAACGGACCCAGAGTTTTGGTAGCTTGTTCATTTCAAAGATGCTAAAAACAGCGTTTTCACACCACACCTATATAGTGCGGTGAGAGTTTTCTAGCTACGGTCTGACTTTTCAAAATAAGTAAAAATTTGTAATAGCCAATGTACCTAGCTTATGAACAGATTATTCAATAAGCTACAACTGCCCCAAACAAACCCTATGGCTGTCATATTTGTACAAAATAATAAGGAAATAACTTAAAATAATTTTAAAAAAAATTGAAACTTGAATGAATTAAAACATGTTCATTTATGTTTATGAATAAAATCATTTATTCTTCAATAAATAACTTGTTAAATACTCAATAATAATTCGTATCATATGTGATATATTTTTTAAATAAATTTAATAAGCTGAAAATTATTTAATTATAGATTTTATTGCAATATATTATTATATCAATAATATTTTTGCATTAATTATTAGTTATATTTTTTTATTATATATATATATATATATATATATATATATATATATATATATATATATATATATATATATATATATATATATATATATATATATNTATATATATATATATATATATATATATATATATATATATATATATATATATATATATATATATATATATATATATATATATATATATCTATTATTAAACTTTAGGTGTTAGATGTGAAAATACATAAGATTTAAGTGGTATGTATGAAATTTCCCTTAAAACTAATTTTTAACCCTCACAAACCTTACTTTCCATCTGATATCTCACAGTTTCGCTTCTTCAGGTTTATCCTAAAACATATAAAACCTTGAGTTTTTAGGGTGTGCAAGGATCTCTGAAAGTCTAGTCACTCGTATTTCTCCCATTTTTACTCTTCTCATAAGTTATACCCTGATTAAAAAGTGGTGATAAGAAAGTGCAGTGTAAGAAATGTAAGTTATATATGATTAAGAAGAAGGATAATGCAATACACAATATAAAAGAATCTACAAAATTGTCCAGAATAGCTAAGAAAACCAACACCTACATTTGAATGTGAGAGTGGAGTGCAAACTTGAAGAATGGTCATGCTAAATTATGGTTCATAATTTACATTTCATTTTTACAGAGTTTATAATCGATAAATTAGTAAGTGTGATATGATTTGTAAAGTTATATATTGAATTTTTTATATGCAGATCTAGGTACTCGTTTGAATTTTACTGATATATTAGCTTACTTAAATACTCGTTCACTTTTCATAAATAAATCAAGTTCGAACATTGAAAATTTTAAACAAGTAAAGCTTGAACAATATAAGAAATTTCGACATAAACCCAAGCTGGACATGAACAACATAATTATAGTAAGCCAAGTTTGGAACATGATAAACTCTGCTCGATTACAGCCCGAGTGCACAACACCTGAAACTTTGATATTTACCTATAGGGCCCTCCATTTATACTATTTACCTATAGAGCATGTTAAAATGTGTCGCACGTTGTTTCTTCTATCAAAATGTATCGCAAGTTGTTTTTTTTATCACGGGGCTCCCTGTTGTTTTCTATCTAAAAAGCATCCATCTAGAAATTTTGGTTCTTCTTCTTGCTATCTTTTTCTAGGATTTTTTGCATTCGCCTTTGCCTTCACCTTTCTTTTTCTTCCTTCTCAGCATAGCACCCCTTTGCCTTTGCCCTCAGTTTTTTGTTGAGCACTAGTGGCAAGGACTATGAATAAGGAAGAAAAGTTGAGCAACCAATGATAAGTAATAGAAAGGAGAAGTTCAGTTTTGAGATAAGCTAATTGATATGTATATATAAGTATGTATAAATGTCATATTTAAGTTGGTTCTTATAGAGGAAAAATAGATAAGTTTTGTATGTAGATTTTTGTAGAGATCAGTTCTATTTGTAGATTTTTGTAGTGGAAAAAGAGATGGAAAACTGGACTCTTCTTACGAATTGGAAATAAAAGTTTTGTCTGTAGTTTTTTTTCTGAAATTCTCACGAAGGATTTCAAATTAACAATGGTTCTACTTCCATTTTATTTTTTGTATCATTTAATAGCATCAATTTTGTAACAAAAATGTTTCCCTCTTTCCATTTGAAAGGAAAAAAAATGGATTTCTTTTTTACTTTATATTCCCTCAATATAGTTATATTTTATACTTTTTGCACTTTCTTGCTCATTTTGATTTTTTTTCTTCATGAATTTCATGCAACTAAAGATTTCCCTTAAAGATTATATGCACCATATCCTACTGAATGTTCACATCTATGATATGTTTAAGATTGGTTCTGATTGGTTGTCAAGTTTGAATACACTCTTGAGACTACCATTCTTTCAAATTTAGTGAGTTGGATTTGGAAGCTGAAAAAGGGAAGGCATAACTTCTAAAATTGAAAAATAGATTCTAAAATTATTTTTAGTGTTACCATTTAGAAAGTGAAAAGTCTTTTATGCATTATAACGACACCAAATTCTAATGTCTATCATGCAAAATGGAGGCAAAAAATTATTTGATCTTTCCTGTAATTTAAAATAATCATGAAGCTTCTTATATTAAATTTAACATTCAAGTTTGAAGAGAAGAAAGTTCAAATGTTCAATTATTGTGCAAGGAAATACCAAACTTATTGAGTTGAATAGAAAGCTATTGATACTCACCATAGATAAGACTGATGAGTCCAAGATTTCAAAAAGTTTCATGCAGTTTTTAGATGGAGAAGGATTTATCCAAATCTTCATTTCATCATGTCTCTATGGCTTTGCTTTTAAAAACATCAAATTATTTATGGATTCTACGCAATATTTTTATATTATATGAAGTTTAAATATGTTTATGTTCTATTTGTTTAAACAATTTGTGTAAAACTTTATTTTGGATGCAAAAAATGAATTCAACTCAATCCTCAAGCTTGAGAGGCATCAGACTGCATAAAAATTTTTGTGACTGTAATTTATAATGTTTGGTGTTCACTAGCAATAAAAGTGATAGTCGTGGAAGAAGATTTTACAGATGTCCATTTTGGTGCATGATTATATATTATTTTAAATGGGTTGATGAAATGAATAATGAATTGTTTGATCGAGGATATGTTGAAAGAGGATCAATAGAATCAATGGACAAGATGAAGAAAAAGAATTATGAGGATTTAAAGTTCTTTAAATTCATTGGTATGCTTTTGTTATTACTTGTGTTATTTTTCTTAGATGAGTTTGGTGTATGAAGAAGTATGAATAATGTAATCTGAAGTGCATTTGAGATGTGTGTTATATTTTTTCTTAGGGTTGTATCTTTTTGTGAGTTTGTACGACATAAAAATTGAACTCTTTTAATGCAATATATGCTAAAAGTTGTTTTTGATGGTTCCACTGCTGACACTGATGATCTTATTCCATTAACCAATGTGTGACATTTTGCTTTGATGTACCTAACTGGGTAGTATGTTTGTAAATGCCTTGATTGGGTGGTATGCTTGTAAATCCCTCAATTCCAATTTCTTCAATTTTGTACGATAAAAAGAACATGTCATTCAATTTTAATGTAATTACGTAACTAACTCATAAATTTTTATATTTATGGAAATAATATTCAAATCTTTAACTGCCACAAACTTTTGCATACAACACTGATTCAATGAATGTTGGGACAAGCATCTTAAGGGGCATATTGATCTCAAATCTTATCCAAAAATTAAGTTGCAAGATAGAGAATAGCTTGACAAACTTTTAGATGCTAACTTGTGAAGCCATTGAACATAAATCATGGCAGTTTATTAGAAGGAAAGACACTATCCTAAGCATAAAGAGCCTTAGCATTGATATTACAATGTAGTGGAATGTGACATACCATTTTCAAGTTCCTGTCCATGAGTTTAAACAAGCATTGACTGTGCAGGAGAGTTGTGATGATAATTACAATTAAGCACCATCACCTGATGACTAGAAAAGGGTTGAAGATGTTTGCTTTTTTCTAAATCTTTTATATGACTATACCAGTATTAACTTAGTTGTGTCTAACCCAACTTCAAACATATTCTTTCAATTCAGCGTGGAAGTTTGAAAAATATTAAGACATGAAGTGATGAAACTTATAAAACATGAAGTGATGAAGTACAGAGAAAATGACCATGGTCATCTAACCATTCATCAAAAACATTGCCATAATTTCACAATTAGCTTTCTATTAACCATATTAGAAGAAATAAATGAAATCTTCTCTAAAAATTATAAACATCACTACAAACCTATCAACATAGTAGCAATTATAAACATAAGTATGCCACAATTGGTGCACTTTTGTGTCAATATATGTTGCAGCATTAATACATGATAACCCGGTGACTTGCCAAACTTTACAGGTACATTATCTACTTTTAATATTCACTTCTTTCCTTTCATAGTGCCCTTCAAGCTCATTTGTATGCATTGATAATTGGCGCACAAAAGGTTGATCCTTTCTAGAGTTAATATATCTTATGTAATCATCTAAATGTGGTATTAGTCTACCCCTCCATGTTGATAAATTTAATTTTTTCTCCACCCTTAGTTCCATAAGCTTAGCTCTTAACATATAAATCAACTTAACCACAAACTTAATCCTATTTTCTTCAATCCATACAATGAATGATTCTGCCAAATTATTTGTATAATGATTTTTTATGTCAGATAAGAAATCACTTATCGATCACTCACAAGATAGAACTAATAAACAAGTGTGAACCTATGGGCACATAATACATATCTCATTTATGCTAGACTCGTACTAGCTTTTAGTAAATGCATCAACAACTAACCACACTAAACTTTTAATCTTTTGGCTTTCATTACAATGGAAATTTTTTTCCATTTTTTTCCATAGGTTGCATAGACACACTCAATGTTTTGCAGCTAGAAAAACTTGAGTGATTGCATCTTTGAGGCTCTTCTCCAAACTTTAAATGCAAAGTATTGTAATTTTGAGCCAATTAATCATACTAAATTTTCTAAGAACCTTTTTTAGGATTTCTTTGACTTAGATTCTACAACTATAAATATTATTGTAAAATATTTGTTGTTACCATTCAGTGAATTTGAAAATAATAAAACACCCAGATACTTTGACTTCAAATGTCAATGTTTTCTCTTCCTTTTTTCTCTTTTTTATTTTAAAAAGAGTCGCCAGCTTGTCGATCATTGTATGCTTCCCTAATTCGAATAAATCTCCCTCCCGAATCAGATTAGTGATTCAATGAGGAGAGGATCAGAATAAGAAGGGATTTACGATAAAATAAAAAATAAGAGAAAGGAAAAATGTGGAGAGTATACATGCAATAAACCTTACAAGGATAGGTCAAGTATGTCCTCCCAAATAAGACCGAGAGGAAGTAGCTTAAATCAATATACACGAACCAGTATGTCCCTCAAATAAGACCGAGAGGAAGTAGCTTAAATCAATATACACGAACGAGTATCTATGTAGACTACCCATAACCAAAGAGTTAGGTGTATGTCCTGTTCTAGGGTCAAGAGCACTCCCAAAAGAACATGTTAATTACATCTTTTGGGGAGCACCTAAGAATACTCTTGATAAAAGGGGTCTCACTTATATTATTGACCAGAGGAAAATATGTTGAGATTTTCATACTTATTTTATACTATTTTTTATGATATTGCACTTTAAAGAAAGATATTTTTGATATTTTGTTGCAGGAATGATGAATTAGGGTCATTGAAGCAAAAAGATGCAAAAAGGAGAGAATTTGGAGCGAAAAGGACCAAAATGTAAGGAATTGAACTAGGGCGCCGACGGCTTCATCGACCCGCCAACGACGAGATTTTCCCTTGACTCTAGAATTAATTCATTAAGAAGGTTCGCCGACTGCGAGGTCGGCGGTTATGCCCAATCAGGCTTTGGATAAGGCCAAATTTTGAAGGGATGCTTAGGCAACTCTTGAGAAAGCTCAGCCACAACTTTAAAAGAATATTTTGGCCAAAAATTAGAGAAGTCTTGGATGTTAGAGAAGTCCTAGAGGTTAGAAAGGTTCTAATAGTGTGTAAAATTGTGAGGAATTTATTGAGAGATTGTAAGAGTGGAGGGAAAGTGAGAGATTTCTTCCTCCTTGCTGCTTCGAAGAGGAATTCTGTGTGCCATAAAGAAAGGAAGAGATTCAGAGGAACTTTGAGGAGTTTTCTTGGGGAGAAATTAGAGATAAGTTATTTACTTGTTGTAGTTTGTATGACTTTGATTTTATATATGAATTCCGAGTTTTGTTGCGTTTTCCCTATGAGATTTGAGTAGTTTTCTCTATCTTTCTCCTTGTCTCGAGATTAGTGAAATGGTGATTTGAATTGCTGAAGCCATGTAAATATTTAAGAAATTGTGATGATCTTTTCACTTCGATCTTAATTTACTTTCAATCTAGCCAATTGATTTGTTAAAATATGTTGAGTTTTACAACTAAAGTTAAGATTACATCAAAGATTCAGAGAGGTCAATGCCCTTGGAAGTTGGGTGCAAATAAATAGGGAAATAATATTATCGGGCGTAGAATTGGAGATTTTATAGTGACAGACTAAAATCTCCAATTCGGTCTTATCGTTTGGGTGCTGAAGTGTAGATGTTAGCCCTCAAGTGAGGGGAACGTGGGAGCTCCGAAGTGAGAGTCGGTATCCTCCCAGCCTAGCCGCAGATTCAGTAAACAAGTGTAGGATTAGTCAATGTTCTTTATGCTTGGACCAAAGGGTAAAAAATAAGTATGCTCCTATTTAACACAATATTATTTGAACTGATTCACTTTATCCATTCATTATAATTGCTTAACAAGGAGAAGTATTCTTTCTTATATATTGAATATCATATTTAAACCTTCATTAGTATCATTAGTTATTTAATAGTTATTAAAATTACGTAACTATTTCAATTTCCTATTAGTGACAGATAAGCAAATTGAACTTCGTTGTTGTGATTAAAGTATTGTTTTTCTAAAATCTTAGTTCGTAGTTCTAAACTTACTCCTTGTGGGATCAATATCTAGGGCTCCATTAGAGCCCTATACTACTTGAGCAATATGTATACTTGCATTGATAAGTGTGACTTTACAATTATTGAATATTTATTTTGTCCATATTTATCAAATCTATAACTGTTATTAAGGATTTGGTACAATTGCTGAGGAAGTAAATCTTTTAGCAGCAGTATTAAATACTTATATTCTTAAGCATATATAAAGTCGCGATCAAGTTTTTGGTGCCTTTGCCGGGAAGTGAGTAAACAAAAATCACAATTAGAGTAACGGACAAATTAGGATTATTAGAAAATTTTTACTTGAATTGAAACTTATTTTATATTTAGTTAATTATTTTACGGTGTGCTGATTTCAAATTGTATGCGTAAATTTGGACCTGAAAAATCTTATACCCTACGATTCAGAATTAGAACGCACTGTTAGAAAGATTAGAAGAATGAGAAGAAAACTTAAAAATTTTGATACAATGGAGAACAATATGAACAATCAAGGAATAGAGAATTAACACCAACCTAGACCCCTACGAGATTATGCAAATCCTACAGTAGATGAAATTCAATTATCTATCCAAAATCCTGATGTAACTGCTAATTCATTTGAGCTTAAACCTGCTATTATCCAACTGGTACAAAACAATCAATTTGAAGGTACACCAAATGAAGATCCTAACTTACACCTCGCTAGTTTTTAGAACTGTGGGCTACTTTTAAGTATGACAGAGTCTCAAACAATGCTGTTAGACACCTCCTATGATGAAAGAGAATTCATCTGGGCAATTTGTGGATGTTCAACCTTCATATGAGACTTTAAATGCTATTAATAGACCCAACAACCCTTATTCATACTACTATAACCCAGTTTGGAAGAATCATCCAAAGTTTAATTGGAATAACAATTCTTCTACAAATCAACAATGGGCAAACAACCCAGTGAACCTATTAGGAAATTCATCCAACCAAGGAAATGTTAACTATAGACCTTCTTAACCCCTAGGATTTAACAATAACACTCAAATTAAGGAGAAGAAGTTGTCTATGGAAGAGCTGATATTAAACATGGGTTAACAATTGCAGAATCAAGGAAATCAATTACAAATTCAAGGAAATCAATTACAATATCAAGGAACTGCTATTAAGAATATTGAAAATCAATTATGGCATATCGCTACTGCGCTTAGTAACCAAACATTAGGAACTTTTCCTAGTACTATGGAACTAAATCCTAAAGATCAAGGAAAAGAACAAATGAAGGCGATGCAATTACGAAGTGGAAAAGAATTAGAGACAAGAGTGCAAAAAGAAACAAAAACTGAAAAATAGAAAGTAGATACCAAAAAAGAAAAGGATCATGAGTACCCAGATTTAAAGTATCCATTTACAACAATGAAAATTACTGTGGAGAAACCTCCACCACCATTTCCTCAAAGATTGAAGCAACACAAATAGAATAAACAATTTTCCAAATTTTTAGAAATTCTTAAGAAGTTAACGGTAAATATTCCCTTCGTAGAAGCTTTAGAGAAAATGCCTAATTATGTGAAATTTATGAAAGATATTCTAAACAAGAAAAGAAAGTTCACGGATAACAAAACTGTTGCACTTAGTGAAGAGTGTAGTGCAATTATTCAAAAAAAGCTTCCTGAAAAATTAAAAGATCCTGACAGTTTCACTATACCATGTGCTATTGGTGAGAAATTTTATGGTAGAGCTTTATGTGATTTGGGAGCCAGCATTAATCTTATGCCTCTATCAATTTTTAAAAGATTAGGATTAGGAGAAGTCTCACCTACTTCTGTAACTCTACAGTTAGCGGATTGTTCAGTTACATATCCTAAGGGAGTTATAGAAGATGTGTTAGTAAAAGTGGATAAATTTATCTTTCTTGTGGATTTTATTGTTTTAGATATGGAGGAAGATAAAGAAATACCTATCATTGTAGGGAGACCATTTTTAGCTACTAAAAAAGCTATGATAGATGTTTAAAAAGGATAATAAACAATGACAGTTAATGATCAAGAAGTGACTTTTAACATTGCAAAATCTATGAAATACTCTGCTGTTGAAAGAGATGATGAATGTTTTCACATGGAAATTAGTGAACATCTATTCAAAGAACATTTTTAAGAGAAAGAACAATTTGAAGAGAGTGATGAAGTTATTTTGCACGAATTAAAAAATGAAGAATTAGATTATGTTCAGGAAAAATTTGAGATGTTGGATATTATGGAAAATGCTGATAAAAATCTATTTCCGTCAATTATAAAACCACCCGAACTTAAGTTGAAAGTATTGCCTAGCCACTTGAAGTATGTGTTTTTGGGAGACTCATCTACATTACAAGTTATTATAGCTTCAGAATTAAATGATTTGTAAGAGAAAAGACTGTCAGATACATTGAAAAGATATAAGAAAGTTTTTGGTTGGACCTTAGCTGATATTAAAGGAATCAATCCTTCAATCTGTATGCACAAAATTATATTAGATGAACAATATAAACCAGAGTTGATCCACAAATAAGATTAAATCCAATGATGAAAGAAGTAGTTAAGAAGGAAATTTTAAAATGGTTAGACACTGAAATTATATATCCTATTTCAGATAGTGCGTGGGTAAGTCCAATTCATTGTATTTCAAAGAAAGGAGGAGTGACAATTGAGACAAAAGAAAATAATGAATTAATACCTATCAGACAAGTTACTGGTGACATTTTTGCATTGATTATAGAAAATTAAACATTGCCACTAGGAAAGATCACTTCCCTTTACCCTTTTTAGACCAAATAGTAGATAGACTTGCTGGACACAAATATTTTTGTTTTTTAGATGGATATACCGGTTATCATCAAATTGCTATTGCTCTCGAGGATCAAGAATATACAACATTTACTAGTCCTTTTGGAACTTTTGCTTTTCAAAGAATGCCTTTTGGATTATGTAATGCACCTGCAACAGTCCAAAGATGTTTGATGTCTATATTTAGTAAGTTAATTGATAATGGATTGAAAGTATTTATGGATGATTTCTCTGTATTTGGAACATCATTTGACGCATGCTTAAATTATCTTGAAAAAGTTTTGGAGTTATGCGAAAGAACTAATTTAGTTCTAAATTGGGAGAAATGTGAATTTATGGTTGCAGGAGGAATTGTATTAGGGCATAAAATTTCGGAAGATGGTATGGAAGCAGACTCTGCAAAAATTCAAGTTATATCTAAACTAACACCTCCTACTAATGTAAGAGAGGTTAGGAGTTTTCTTGGACATGTTGGATTTTACAGGCGTTTTATTAAAGATTTTTCAAAAATCACCAAACTTCTATGCCAACTTTTAAAAAAGGACAAGAAATTTGAATTTACTGAAAGGTTTAAATGCCTTTGAGTTATTAAGGGAAAAATTAATCACAACCCCTATTATAGTTTCACCTAACTTAGAGAAACCATTTGAGGTGATGTGTGATGTTAGTGGTTATGCTATTGGAGCTGTCCTTTGACAAAGGTATGAAATGATTTTTAAAGTTATATACTACGCTAGTAAAACTCTTAATGATGCATAAATTAATTATACTGTTACTGAAAAAGTGTTACTAGCCATTGTATATGTTTTAGATAAATTTAGATCTTATTTAAGCAGAGCTAAATGTGCTGTGCATACTGTTCACTCTGTTATTAAATATATGATGCAAAAAAAATATGCCAAAACAAGGTTGATTAGATGGATACTTTTGATGCAAGAATTTGATCTTGTGGTTATTGATAGAAAGGGAACTGATAATCAAATTGCTGATCATTTTTTAAAATTAGAAAGCCATGAATTATCTGACACTGACAATGAAATTACATACAGTTTCCCCAATGAACAACTTTATAATATTAATGAGTGAAAACTACCCTAGTATGCTGATATTGTTAACTATATTGTAAGTGATATTTTTCCATCTATGCTGACATTGCAACAACAAAGGAAATTTATTCATGATGCAAAAGCATATTTTTGGGATGAGCCTTATTTATATAAACAATGTAAGGATCTTATTATGAGAAGATGTGTACCTTATGAAGAAACTTCGATAATTTTCTCTGAATTCCATAATTTTGCCGAATCAAGAAATTGGAAAAAGGAGGTACAAAATGTCATGAATGAGATTAATAATTTCTCTGATTTCTTCGATCATCTGGACTGGAGGATGAAAGAACATTTTGAGCACTCTGGACATTTAAAAGATAGTTTGATACGACTGATGAGGAGGATTCTATTGAAGAATTTCCATTCTGACCATTCGACAACCTCTTTGTTCATGTGCAATCAATGGGTGATCTCAGAGGAGAATCGAGTACTGAATCTGAAGAATAGTATATTTATATTACTACCTATCTGTCTATCTATGTATTTTGATTTGAACTTTGTTTTTGCTTTGCTTTAGAATTATGATTTTAGATCTTTGTATAGTTGAGACTAAGCATATGATATTTTTTTGAGCATTTTGAGTGTTGTGGCTTGGATTGCGACGCTGAATTAATGTATTGAGGTTGAGAAAATACCAAACTTACGTGTGTTATGTAACGTATATTTTACCTCTTGAAATTTATATATAAATGTGATGTTTTGTGTTGTGAAAGTTTATATGTGCTAAGTACATCATTTAATTACTTAAATATATGTCTATAATGATTGAAAAGATGTCGTTAAGGCTTGAAATTGATCGAAACTGCAAAAATTTGAGATTTGAACCAAAATCAATAGAGCCCGCCGACGATGCCCTCGACGTCGCCAATGATGAGATTTTCTCGAGACTTAGGATTTAATTCCATTAGAGCGCATCGATGACGCCATCGACGCTGCTGACGGCAAGCTCACAAAAAAACACCTTTAACCGCAATTTTGACCAGTTAACTGCCACTATTCATCATCCTCCTAAAAATGTCATTTTCGGCCTAGGGCTTGAAAGATCTTGGATTGAGAGGCGATTTCAAGGCTTTTTGACACCTAATTTGATCATCTCTAGGTAAGATCTTCACTCCAAACTAAAAATATTTGATTTTCACCATGGATTTTTTCCGCATTGAGGAGATCCAAAAAATTTGAGAATGTGAAGAAAATTTGGGAAGAAATTCATAGATCTCAGTGTTGAACTCTTAGAATTACTATTGGAATCCATGATTTTCATATTTAAAGTAATTTTTGGAATTTTTTCTATAATTTGATTAGATTGAAATGGATCCACGACAAAAGAGACGGGTTGAGTTAGACGAGTCTCACTTCGTCAATTTGATGGCTCAAACAAAATTTACTTCAATATTTAAAGGAAAGAAGTGTATAGAAGATTGAGTTTTTAAAAGTCTGGGAGGAGAAATTGAACGAGTTATTGCCGAGCAGAGGTGGGAAAACTTTTGTAACACCATCAATAAAGCTGATGCAAATGTTGTGAATGAGTTCTACGCTAACGTAATCTATTATGAAGATGAAATCGTTCAAGTGCGTGGATTTCTTGTAAAATTTACTGCCGCCCACATCAACACCTTTTACGAAGTCCCAAACTCTTATAGTTGCCAGTAAGAATCCTTAAGTACAATGGAAGGCCACTTGAATAATGTGATCAACTTTCTCACTGATGGGAAAGGAACATGGAAGATAAAGCAACGAGAACGGGTAAATTTTTCTGCTTCCATACAGAATGCCACCTCTAAGGCGTGACACTATTTCATTTCCTCTACTCTGTTACCGACTTATCACCATAGTGAGGTAACTAGAGATAGAGCTATTCTGAATTTCTGTATTCAAAATAATAGAGCTATAAATGTGGGGAGAATTATTCTTAAGAATATATTGACTACGGCGAGGAGTGAGACAAGTGGAGGTCTAGGACATCCTGGACTTATTTATGCAATTTAAAAACTTTCTAGAGTGGAAATTGGAGATGAAGCATGTGTTTACCCTCTTAAACCCATTAGTAAAGCCAAGTTAAAGATATATGAATCCCATGAGAAATGGAGAACTGCAAGTAGAAGTCAAGAACCTTCTACTAATAGAGATATCCCCTCTACAAGTTATGACCTTCCACCTTCTAGTTCCCCTACGCTCTCTAATTTGATGAATGTGTTGACCTTGCAGCGGAAGAGCATAGAGTTAATAAATGAAAAGATTGAAGGTTTAGAACGTCGATACGATTATGATAGTGAGTACCTTCAGAGGCATTCAAATTTTGAGGTAGCCTATTATGAAGCTCAGACTCGACACTACAGAGGTGACCCTGATGTTACTTTTCCTGAGTGCCCCCAAAATACTCAGTATCATCCCGATCCACCTGCTGATCAAGGCGATGAAGATATAGCTTGGGATTTTGATATTTAAATGTAATTGATGTACCTATATTTGTACTTCTATTTCTGTAATATTTTTGTAATAGAAATGGATGTTTGTGTAATTGGACTTTCATTTTTATTATTATGTTGTATTTGGATAATTTTTAATTTTTGTTATAAAGTTAATGTGGTAATTAAATTTGCATGTGTAGTTTAATAGATGTTGAGTAGTATTGTGATTTGTAATGTAATGTGATTTTTATTCTGTAATTTAATTATTTTGTAAGTATTGTGTTTGTGTTAGGAAATGTTGTGCTTGTTTAATGTTTTAGTCTTATACTTAATTCAAAATTTCATTACCCAAAATTTCATTACCCTAATTCCCTGGTTAGGTTGAGAGGATACTGGCTCCCACTCTATAGATTCCACTTCTACCTCACTTGAGGGCTAACAATCTTGCTTTAGTTTCCAAGCAACTGGACCAAATTGGAGATTTTAGTCTGTCATTCTAAAATCTCCAATTCTGCGCCCATCAAAATAAATTTCCCTATTTATTTGCACTTAACCCCATGGACTACATTCTCACCCATTAAATTGAATGTGACTCTTACCTTTTTGTAGAAAGCATAACCATTTTAGATCTTATGTTTCTCAACAAAATTTAACGTTTCAATCGGTCAGATCAAAAAAGTAAATGAAGATCTAAGCTAGAATCATCACAATTTATTGACATTTAAAACCTTACATAAAAAAATTAATTCTTCACAAAACCATATCTCATTGTACAGAGAAGGATAAAGAAGACTACTCAGAATTCATGAGAAAGATACTACAAAACATATATTTTATATATAAAAACAAGTTTACAAAACAAAGAAAGGAAAAAAACACAACTTATTTCACAATCTTTCTCAATCAAATCCCTTGAAGTTCTCTTTAAGCACTTTCTCTTTTTATAATCACACTAAATTATCAATTAGAAATGTAATAAATAAAAAATCTCTCACATTCACTCTCCTCTTACAACTCTAGAAGAAAATCCTCTCTTCCTCCAAGACTACTCATGCCACTCGCCCACACACTCTCTTCAACACTCCCCTTCACTTACGCACGCCACCCCCCAAAGACCGCACACTTGACTCTCCTTTATATGGGCGCCAACCTCATCTTCAAGGAATTCAAAATTCCCTCCTTTTTTCCAAAAGGCACACCTCTTCACATCAAGAGACAATTCCCTTCATCCAAGAAACATATCTCTTAATTCAAGAGTCATTCCAAAGTGTCTAGATGCATTGAACCACTCTATGGGGCGTTTTCATTGCTTGGAGCCTTCAAGAACTGCTAATCAATAGTCAATAATCGCCACGATTCTTCTTAACTACTCTATGGTGCATCTGCCTCCAGTTCTGGTGCCTTTGGCGCCAGTTTATTGGAGTTCCGTAGTTCTCTAGGTTATGGCACCTCTATCACTAATTCTGGCATCTCTTCTTTGGGAAATGGTGCCTCTAGCACCAGCAATCTATAAAATGGTACCTTTGGTGCTAGGATGCTGAAGAACTGCATTTTGACTCCAAATTTCTTCCTTTTTGCTTATTTTGGCTCCAAAAGCCTAAAATCAGTACACCTGCAAAAAACATGAAAATGCCCTTCTTTAAAGTACAATATAACCAAATTTAAGCATAAAATGTATACATAAAATTGCACATTTTTTGGTGTATCAAAATCCCTCAAACTTAAATGTTGTCCTCAAGTGACTCTTTTACTACATAAAATATGACTTATGATAGAGATTAACTTATAAACTTCTATAATTTAGTTTAATAAATATAATAGTATAACTTAAGAAAATTTTTTAATAACTTAGATTAAACCTAAAAGTTAAGAACACCTAGTAATCAAGTCTAAGATTTCTGAATCTCTAATCATTTCAAGAAGAATTGTAATTTGTCATATCAAAGATACATGGAATGCCCATATGAAAAAGAATTTCATGAAAGATTCTTTTGTAAGGATGCTAATACTCAAATACAAGTTTTGAAAATGTAATCAGTCTTTTTCCTAAAGTTGATTCAAGTGAAGCCAAGTTTTGATTAGGCATCTCCTCATGCTTCTCCTTACATATTTTTCTTTTCTTTTTTTTTCTTTTTTTTCTTTTCATTTTCTGTAGGATCATTTTCAATTCTTTCTTTTCTTTCTTTTTCATGTGAGGATTATTAGATCTGGATAGCCTTTAATAAATTTGAACTTCACTATCCTCTTATTGAAGTTAAGGCTTCTTACCTTCCTTCACTTTGTAAATTCATGTTAGCTTTGACGATTTTTCATAATGTCTCATTCTTTTCTTCTTATATGAAACTTTAAAATTCTTAGTACTTCAAAAAAAATTTTCTTTACTTTAAATGAATAAAAAACATAGCCTTATCCTTTCATACTAAATATCTTAACTTTAGAATTGACCTTCATTATTAAAGATTTTTGCTTAAATTTAAAATAAAAATATAATTATCGTAAGTTAGACTCTAATACCAAGGTCATGTTAAATTAATTTTGAAAATATAGTTAATTGAGGACAAATAAAATTTTGTTACATCTTTTAAAAAAATCTTTCTTTCCCCCAAACTAAGATTTTCTTAATAATAAAAGCAAAGCATTCAGTACAAAAAATTATAGGTGAAAAGAAAACAAGAGATGCATAAAAAAATAAACTAACTTGTAGAGGGTTCTGAATATGAAACTTGGCTCTGATACATTTCAGGTACTAATTTAAATAGTACAGGCTTTAAAGCTTCAAATGAAACATAATATATCACAAGATTTTCTAAGAAAAAGCAATTTAAAAACATGTGCAATAAATTAAAGAAACAAAAAAAGTTGAAATAAAAATCCACATTTTACATCGATAAACACAACAAGTTCAATCTTACCACATAAAAAACATATAAATTGTTCAAATCATACCAACAACAAGAAAATAAAACAAACAACAATGAATGAAAACAAGTAAAACCCAAATGATTATTCATCATCTTCCTCGTCCTCTTCTTCTTCCTCTTCTTCTTCTTCTTTTTTAAAGTTATCTTACACATAAGGCGTAAAGCTGAGGTATGTAAGAAATTTTATAATATGATCACCCTTAAGATATCAAGCCACAACCACTTGATATGAAATATCATGTTGTACTCTTCTCAGCTTATAAGCATCATTGTGAGCATTTCTCGATTCCAAACCACCTATTATGTTTTGTATTGCTACAACATCTAATTGCTGAATCATCAACTGCTCCATAATATTTTCAGGTGAATAAGTACTAGAAGTAGATAGTCTTGCAGCTGATGTTGAGGGTCTATCACTATGTTCACCTCATTTTTGGTTGAGGTTTAGTTTTTCCTCTTTAATAGCCTAGGGTCTAGCCATAGGACTTTTCATGTTGACTATTCCTAGAAAACTAGACATGGAACCCCCACAACTAGAAATTCCAAACTCTTCTCCACTAACCTTGAAGTTCCACATATTGCTCTCAACCTCTAAATACTTAGTAGGTGGGGTCACTGTGGGGGAAAACTCAACATGAGTCACCCGTAGGATTGTTGGACCTTAGGGTTGACCTTGAGTGTTGGTCTGGAGCTAAGGCACTCACTACACTTATCTGCATTCAAAATCACTCACTACCCTAAACCCAGAATTTCTAACCTAGATCCCTTGATCTTTCGGGATACTCATGTAGATGGTCCCCTAAACCTACTAGCTCTAGGGCTATGGTTTGGCTAAGACCACTATGTAGAGGACCCAAACTGGGGTTTCCATTGGTCCATGGCTTATTGGTGATGTTTCGTACCTCAAATCTACCAAAATACCCATCTTGGCCTTTTACCCCTAAAACACCTCCAAATTACCAAAATACCCCTCCATAGCTCAAAATCTCAAAATTTCGAAAATTCCTAGAAAATCCAAATATATCCTAAATATTCTTAGTTTCATTTCTTTCAACTACTACATGACCCAATTTTGCCAATTTGACCATCTTTAACCAAAATCCACAAATTTCCCTTTAAAGACCCAAATTTCCCCAAATCCAACTCAAGTGTCCATCAATTTGATCTCGATTGACCCCAATTCCAATATTAAACTCAAATTAACTTTTAATATGACCAAAATAAACCAAATCCAAGCCTAATTGGCTCATGATTTGAGCTCAATTTTGATTTAGGTCAAAACCCCAATTTTGACCATATGACCTAATCTCACCAAATTGAACCCATAGCCTAGTCAATTAGCCTCAATTAATGTTGAAAAATATTTATAGCATTCCTATACATCAAAATAAACCATCAATTGGCCTTTGTGAAGCCTCAAATCCATTTGATTTTTGCCTAAATCCAAAATTCCTAAATTTAGCCCCAAATTGGGTAAGTCCCTAAATTTCACCCAATTGATTGCCTTAACCTCCAAATTGGCATCCAATTCATGTTGAAAACTCTTCATGAGGTCCCTATTGACCATTTAAAATAATGAATTTGGACTTAGCCCAAGGCTAACCCAAGCTAGACCCAAGCCTAGCCCAGCATGATTAAATTGTTTAAAGTTCAAAATTCCTTTAGATTGGCCCTTCAATTGGACT
>NEWO01000571.1:154671-190579 GCA_003013225.1 Phalaenopsis aphrodite
AAGTTGAGCAAAGAGAAGAATTTTGAATTTCTAATGGTGAGGATACCTTTTCTAGTTTTCTAAGACTAGTCAATAGGAAAGTCCTATGGCTAGACCTAAGCTACTAAAGAAGTTTTCTAGACCTCAACCAAAAGTGAGGTCAACAAAGCACATAACATACAAATGAAATCATAATTATGAATTTCGTACTATAGAGAGTTCAAACATTTTCTTCTCTTTTGTCCTACTTAAAAATTTCCCATGGATTGGTAATGAACGTATAAGTTGTAAAAAGGTCAGTAAGGAAATTTGTCTGTCAAATCTTCTTCAACCCAAGCATTTTTCTTAAACATACACACCATACCTTCTTCAATGTGTCTGGTATGTTTGAATTGTTTATTCATCCTATAATCCAAATAAGCTAATATATCATAAATGTTTCCATTGAATTCATAATATTGTGTAGCTCTTTCTCCAACTTCTAGATCCTTTTCAGAATATCTTGTGAACTATAAGGAAAGGGAGGCTGAATAGGCGATGAATTTTGAGATGATTGATCCATAAGATTATTCATATTATTTTTCTCCCCATTTCCTATGTAATTGCAACAAATCTTTGGGTCAATAGGTTTCCAAGGGAGAAGCACATTTTCCCCACTTTCATAAGGCACTTGTGACTAGCTGCTTGGTAGGAATATGATATATGGATGTCCTAGCCCATAAGTTGATCCATTTATAATCAAACCCAAAACAGATTTTACAATTAAAGCACCTACATCAATAGGTCTTCTGATTTGAATGCAATAATACAAGATAACACTCTCACTTTACTGATTTTCATGGTAGGAAGAAGTTTTGATGAAATAAAGAAACACCATGTCTTTGATGTAGGATTTAATAATGATGAAGAAAAACTTACATGTCCGTTGTTTCTTGTCACCCAATTTGTATCTTCATCAGTAAGGAATTGATAGAGTTCATTCATATTTTCTCTTGTAGGGATAAAATGTGCATAATGACAAATCAGGGCACTTTCAATCATTAAAAAGTTGTTTATTCTTGAAAGAGTAAATGGTACCCACCTGCCTCTAACTTAGACGACTCCTTGGTTAATTCCATGAAGATTATTTTAAAAATCTTTTACCACAAGAACGACTACTGCAACAGTGGTATAGCATAGCACTTCCCAGCGTGCCTGCACAATAATCTCCTCTACATGAGTACTTGGTGTGTTGAATCCTTAATTCACAAATCCTCGTTCCTTGATTAATCTTTACTTCAAAAGAACATGATCATTTAACTTATGTACATCAAAACTGATGAACTTTCTCCTATTAAAAATTCCATATCTAGAGGTTCCCTTAGAGTTAGAAGCCATATGATTAGAAAATGTTGACTTTCCTTTAATTTTCCACACTTAAATAACTCCAAATTTCAGTTTTTGGGGATTACTAGGAAGAATCTGTGAAAAACTGACCAAAACTGCCTTTAGAATCTTTTGAACTTGTCCCGGTAACCACGACACTTTTGGTGCCAATGGCGCTAATTCTGGCTCCAGTTCACAATTTCTCTTTAAATCCAAATAAATCTCAAATATTCTATATAATTTGGTAATTAAAGATTTTTTAATGTATTTTCTTAATATGTAAGTCTCTCAAGTACAGAAATTCATAAAGAAAACATAATTTTTTTGTTAAAAGAGCAGCTCGTGGCTCCTTACGCGTTAATAAAGAAGGATAATACAAAATTTGGGAGGGATAGTGGATCCCCATCTAAACGCAAAAGAAAAAAAATACAATATAGTCCTAGGGGTTCCAGTCTCCGCATTACAACGCAACACGTAAGCAAACCAAGCCTAAGAAAAAAGCATCTAAAAATACATGTGATCGTCCAAAATGTATACCACAGAAATAGTATACCCAAAACCAAAATACAACAACACGAAACCCCAAACCAACAGAACTTTGTAGCAGCACCACCGACATAAAGACATATAAAATTCGGTGAAAGGACCGCATTGAGCCAAAATTGTAGTGAAGTATCTCTAACAAACCCGGTGTGTGACAGCTATTCCATAAAACCAACATCCATCATCAAGTATCTGCATAAATAAACATCTAAACCTGCACCAAAAATAGTATCCAATGTGTCTGGAATATAAAAATGAGTAGAAGGAAATCACCCCTCCAAAACCATTACCTTCCTGTATCAAGAATTAAAATCCAACAAGCATTACCGAGCCAATGAAACATCATCGCGTAGCAGATGTAGATCAAAACCATAGGCAGAATGAATACACCAAACTAATCAGCTATTAGCATTCCTAATATAAGGTTCAGTCATTAAATCCCCATGAAGTAAAACCTGTAAAGGAGAGGGAGGTACCGTATCGACTAAGATCGTGGAAGTGGAGGCACCGCGTTTTGCCACCCAATTAGCTGACCTATTACCTTCGCGATGAATAAATCTCCAAAGTACCAAAAAATTAGAGGATAAACGGATAATACGGTTAATGTGGTAAGAAACATCCCAAGTGACAAGTCTCCCATGATTTAACATCTCGAAAAGAATCTTGGAATCAGTCTCGATCAAAATATTTGCCCAATTCAAAGTAATTGCAATAGTGATCGCCATTAAAATAGCAAGAGCTTCAGACTCCACCGCAGAGTCAGCAATACATGGAGATGAAAAAAATAACAGGCAGCTACCACAGTTGTTTCGCACAACTCCCCCAATACCGGCACCTCTATGATTCCAACTACCATCCATATTAATTTTCACCCACCCCATCGGGGGCGGTTGCCACTTAACCAAGGTTGGTTTGGAAATCGATCTACTCTGTAGAGGGTGAGGGAGAGAATCAAAATAACTAATACCCGAGAAGAAATTATCCTTCTTACCACTGAACTTATAAATTTTAAGAGCATAAGAAAGAATATTGAAGATGACATTGGAGCAACGAGGTTTTCTATTCGCATGTTTAATATCGTTCCGGGTCATCCAAATGAACCAACATATAATGTAAGGATATATGTGTAAAAAATGGTTACGCCTTTGATCCGGATTACACAAAAGAGTAGTGGAGCTCAAATCTGTGGCCGGGTACAAAGAAGTGCTAAACCAAAGGCCCCTCAACCTCCAGATTTGAAGCGAAAATGGACAAGTGAAAAATAAATGTTCCAAAGTTTCCTCATCATTGTTGCATAGAGAGCAGCAAGAAGCTAACCTTAAACCCTTGAGCTTGAGAATGTCATCACAAGGCAGTAAACGATGAAAAATTCTCCAGGCCAAAAAAGACATAGAAGGTGTTAGTGCATGGTTCCACAGACCATCCCCCCATGTAGTTGGCTGAAAACGGTGTTTGGAATGATAGATCGCTTTTGTAACAGAGCTACCGGGATGTATCTTTAACATAGGAGTATCAGGCTTATGGGAATCAAAATTAATAGTGGAAATATAATTAGCATTATCTGCCCCCACTAACTGAGTAAGAAGAGGTAAATTCCAGGAATTATTAAGCCAAGTGTCAGAAACAAGGAGATCATTTTGCATATCGACTCCGGGAGAAAAATTAATTTGAGTCCAGGAGTCATGCCAGAAGGAAACATTACCACATCCAATATTCCAAAAAATAAAATCCTTGGCCCACTCCCTAACCTGAAGAAGCCTTTTCCAAAACCTGGAATCCCCATTCCTCCAAACCGCCGAAGAAGGATGAAAATGTTTACAGTACCTATCATGTAAATATCTAGCCCATAAAGATTGACCACTCTGGAAATTAAGCCAATGTTTAAATAAATTAATTTCAGCAATATGATGAAGCTGCTTGAAACCCAAACCTCCCGCCAAAATAGGTTTGCAAATTACCTTCCAATAGCACCACTTCTTACCTGAGTGAGAACCCGTCCACAAAAAATTGTTAAAAGACCGTTCAAGAATCTTTTGTGTGCTTTTTTTGATATGAAGAACTTGCAAAGCATATAAGGGCATACTTTGCACAATACTCCTAAGCACAGTGATACGGCCTCCAAAGGACAAAAAATTGCTCTTCCAATCAAGCATCCGTTTTCTTATCTTATCAACCAAATCATCCAATTGGGACTGACGAATTCTACCCTTGATTAAGTTGACACCCAAATATTTGATTGGAAATGTCGAAATGGAGAAACCGGTAAAATTAGCAGCCCAAGTAGCAGTGCAGCTGTTTACCAACTTACCAAAATAAATATTACATTTAGTAGCATTAAAGTGTAATCCCGACAGCAATTGAAAATCCTCCAAAATATTATAAATACTTCTGATAGAGCGTTTGGAAGCATTAGAAAATAAGACGACGTCATCAGCATAGGCTAAATGTGAGACCAGCACATTAGCTTTATTCTGATAATGAAGAGTTGGCTTTTGATGAAATTTGTTATTGATAACTTGGGAGAAATAATCAAAAACCAAAATAAAAATTGTAGGTGAAAGAGGGTCACCCTGCTTAATCCCACAGCCCGCCTTGAAAAAACCATGTAATTCTCCGTTAATGAGGATACTATATTGATTAGACTTGAGCCAATTATGAATAATATACCGTAATGAGGTAGAGAAACCCCTGGCTTTGAGAATGTCTAAAAGAAAGTCCCAATTAAGAGAATCATAAGCTTTACGAATATCCAGCTTAGTAATCATATTACCCCCATGACACTTCTTATCAATGTCAAGGAGTAGCTCTTGTGCAAGCATGATATTATCTAAAATTCCCCTACCTTGAATGAAAGCAGATTGGTTGTTAGAAATGATCTGATTAAGGTGAGGTTGGAGCCGCTTAACCAGAATTTTGCTAATAACCTTGGAATTAACAGAAGTAAGAGCAATCAGACGAAAATGATCCCACATAGTTTTATTGTTAGATTTAGGAATAAGTACCATCATGGCGGTGGAAAAATAATTCCCCGGGGTGTCACCCTTAAAAAAACTTTGTATAGCTTGCACCACATCGTTTTGAATAATTTTCCAGCTCTTAAGGTAGAAATCCGAGGTGAAGCCATCAGGTCCTGGAGCTTTATTGCAATTAATCTCCGAAAGAACATGAAAAATATCATTCGCAGTCGGGATACTACAGAGCTCTAAATTGTCAGTGTAGTCCCGAACATCATTAAAGAGAGCACTATCAATGGTGCCAGTATTTTGTGAAGGGAGAAACAAATTTTGAAAATAGTGCACAGCACTAACTCCCAGATCCCGATTGCCTGTAATCCAATTACCACAATCATCTTTAATGCGAATATTAGTATTATTCACACGACGTTGTTTATGCAAGCATGAAAATATTTCGTATTCCTATCCCCTTGGACAAAATGAACCTCTCCTGGCTTTTGTTGCAGTAACTCTTCCTCCTGAATGGATGCAGCAAGGAGTTCATGATGAGCATTATGTAACTGAGAAACCACATCATTAGAAGATTCATCAATAAACTGAAGATGTTGAACCATTTTCTCAGCCTTAACCACCCTAGCATGAACATCACCAAACACCTCTCAATTCCAAGCTCTAAGGGCACTAGCCACTTTTTTGTGAAGTTTCCAAAGTCTGAACCAAGCATTTCCAACATCAGCGACATTCCAATTATCAGCAATAAGTCTTAAAAAATCGTCATGCTTAGACCAAACATTAAAATAGCGGAAATGATAAGTGGTAGCTTTCTTAAAGAAGTCAAAGGATAAAAGGAGCGGTTTATGATCCGAGCCCGAGCTCGAAAGATGTTGAACCTGAGAAAAACCATAAAATGAAAGCCAATTTTGATTAGCAAAACATCTATCAAGTCTCTCAAAGACCTTACCCCGTTTCCAAGTGTATTTGGAACCAATAAATCCCAAATCAGCTAACCCCGCATCCACCATGGTTTTGCCAATGCTATTCATCAAAGAAGGGACGGCCCTACGGCCACCCGATTTCTCAGTACTATTAAAAATCATATTAAAATCCCCCCACCATCCATTTATCATTAATAACATTGGCCAAGCAATTAATCTTGTTCCAAAGCTCATACCGAGCCGAAGTGGACGTGCTAGCATACACAAAGGTAAGCCACCCCGAGAAATCATCGAAAGAGAAAAAAGTATGAACAAACTGTCCATCATCCGCAATAATATCCAAACAAATATGTTTCCTCCAAAAAATCCAAATCTTATTAGAGCAGTTACGAAAGCAGGAGAAGTGTTTAAACTTCCCCAAAATCCGATCATGATAAGAAGAAACCATTGGTTCTAAAATCGAGAAGATGCCAATCTTATGGATCCTAGTTAACAGTTTCAATCTACCAAGGGAGTTAGGATCCGCAACTCCCCTGATATTCCAAATCAAAATATTAAACATCAGTGGACAAAGAACCCTTACTAGAAATTCTAGTTCGGGTTTGTCTAATTTCGCTATCAGAGTGAGATTGATCAAGAGAATCCATATTACTGCCATACCTTAGGTTAGCCAACTCATAATTCCCTTTTTTCCTTCTCCGACGCAATTTTTTTACTTGCCATTCCTCCCCAAGGAGATTGGAAACTACACCCACATCAACGCCATTGTCAGGTACAGTATCCCCCTCACACCCCTGAGACCCACAAGCCGAAGTGTGAGAGGGAGTAGAAACTAAATTAATATGATCTATAGCCTGTATATTTCTGTGTAATGATCTAGTCTCCACCGTAGCATCCATATGGACCGAACTACCTAGACACCCATGTAACTCATTCTCTAAAGGAGAATAATTATCAATGATTGTAAGAGTATCATTAGCACGAGAGTCCTCCAAAGGTCGAGGACCCTCTCCAACATCCTTTATAATCAAATTATTGGATGTCACCGCAGTGTCCACACCCCCAACATTCAAAACTCCCCCAATAGGCACAACCGTATTCTCCACACACTCAGCCACCAAGGCGGATGTTGTGGCCTTTTCGACAGAAAGCTTATGTTGATTTTGCCCCCCATTCCTATTGCACAATTCCGGGTGAAGATGGAAACACTGTACTGAATCATGACCAAACATTCTACAATGACCACAGTAACGAGGGTGTTGTTCCAACTGTACCTGCTGCCAATAACCGTTGTGGGCCGATCCAATCCAGACCTCCTCAGGAGGAGGCAAAGTCACATCACGCTCAATCAAAATTCTAGCCATGGAAGGCCTAGATAAATTAAAAGTAGGAGCATCTAATTTTAATGGTTTGCCAAACATCGCAGCAATCGAGAATAAAATTTCGTGATTCAAAAGATGAACCTTCAAACCCGATAAACGGAGCCAAACAGGAATAATAGGAAGTTCGACCTTCGCATCAAAATCAACTGACCACTTAAGGATCTTCATAAAAATATCATCAAACCGCATAAAACACATCGCAAAAATTCTTGCATAGTCTTCTTCACTCGACAGTTGAATTAAAATGTGTCGCCCATCCAAAAGGCCAAATTTCAAACTTCCAACAAGATTCATGAGTTCAAAATGCTTGCAAATAAAATCGGTCTTCGGGTGTCCATATAAGAATTTTCCCACTAAATTTAGACGACAAGATGAAGCAAGTATCGAGTTCTCCGAATCAGAGAGGTATAAAGCAAGTTTTCCCCCCCTTTTTTTTCTGGATTTCTTAATAAAATTATATTCCCCTCCTAAAACAAGAGATTCATAGAAAGAATTAGGGAAAAGCAAATTATTACTCAAAGCCTTGGAGGAAACATGAGTTCCCGCAACCGCTTCAGCAAACGTAGGGGCCATGGCATGCCCAAGAGACCAAAAAGTAGCAAAACGAAACTAAAAAAAATGAAGGAGAAGAAAAGCGAAACCTCGATAAAGCCTCAAACCAAAAGCAAACGAAGAGATTAGGAAGAAATCACCTGGAAAATGCAGAACAGAAGGATGGGATACCATCGTCGCCGAAAATGCCAGAGAAGGGAGAAAATGCCAGAGAAGGGACCCTAGCCGCCGAAAACGCCATGTATATTCTTTCTTTTTTTTTCTCATAAAGAAAACATATATATGTATATATATATATATAGATATATATGTATATATGTATGTATACATACATATATATATATATATATATACATACATACATACATACATATATATCTATATAGATATATATGTATATATGTATGTATATACATATATATATATATATATTACTTATAAAAACAAATTTGCATTTGTTGACCTCACTTTTAGTTGAAATCTAGTCTTTCCTCTTTAGTAGCCTAGGGTCTAGCCATAGGACTTTCCTGTTGACTATTCATAGAGGACTAGAAAAGGATCCCTCACCATTAGAAACTTTAAACTCATCTTTGCTCAACTTGAAATTCCACATATTGGTCATAACCTCTCTCAGTTAGTAGGTGTGACCAATATGGGGGAGCTCAAGGGGAGTCCCCATAGGACTGCTTGGCCTTAGGGCTAACTCTTTGGTGGTGTGGTCTTGGTTAGTCTCACATACAATTGCACATTAAACTTCCACTCACTACCCCAAGCCCAAACATGTTTAACTTTGATCTCTTAACCTTTTAAGAGAGTCATGTAGATGGTCCCATAAGCCACTAGCCCTAGGCTAGGCTTTAGCTAGGACCAGTACATGGAGGACGCAAAGAAAGAAGTTCTATTGGTCCATGGCCCAAGTAGGGTGATTGACACACTAATTTTAGAAAAATACCCAACTTAGCCTTTTGCCCCCTAAATCTACCTAAATTACCAAACTGCCCTTGAAGCCCCACAATTGAACAAATTCCCAAAATTACCCAAAATGCCCAATTTTGTTCAAAAATCTTCTCAAACCATTTGAAACCACCCAAACTGTCCAAAGCACCCTAGAAATTTCAAAATTACCAAAATACCCCTCATTTTACCAAAATACCCTTGGTGACTCAAATTATCCTAAAACCATCAAAATCATTTCAAATATCCCCAAAATCAATTTGGACCACTCCATTGAGCTTAATTTAACCAATTTGACTTATTTTGGCCAAAAGCCCCAAATTGCCTTTAAAGGCTCCAAATTCACCCCCAATGTCTACAAATTTGATCCCAATCTTCTCCAATTTCAATTCTAAACTCAAACTCATCATCTCTAAAATTCATTGAAATCAAACTCAAGCCCAATTGATCCACAATTGAATCCAATTTCAACCCAAGTCAAAAAGCCCCAAATTGACCCAAAATTGAAATCTCACTCAACTAAACCCCAAGTCTATCCAGTTGCCCCAATTTTGAATCATAAATTCTTTACAATACTTCCCCACATCAAATTGAACCTGTTATTGGCCTTGATAAAACCTCAATTTCACTCAAAATTAACTTGGAAACCCCCCCAATTTTGCCCCAAATAACTCATGTCCCCAAATTTCTCCAAATTGAATCCCATAACCCCAAAATTTCCACTCAATTTCTATCTAAAACTCTTCATGACAATCACCCACATCAAATTGAACCATCAATTGGGCCATAACCAAACTCTAGCTCAACTCAAACTAGTCTAACCCAACACCCCCAAATCTGAACCATCAATTTAAATATTTCTAATAGCAGCCTCTTGATTTGTATTTGATTTCCCATATTCAACATCACTTATTCCATTTTCAACTTCTTTTCCTTAACTTGTGGGTTGGGATTGGAGTTAAATCCTGGAGGATAATAAGGTAAAAGAATAGGATTTCCTTGATTGTTCAGATTTCTGGATGGATTCACTGGATTTTTATAATTATTCCAACTAAAATTAGGGTAATTTTTCCATCCAGGGTTAAAATAGTTAGAATAGAAATTGTTATTTTGATTATTTATAGTGTTTAAAGTTTCATAAGATGGTTGAGTATAAAAAATCTGTCCTAGTGAATTTTCCTCTAATACTGGGGGGTATTTGAGAATATTTCACACCTTTTTGATCAATATTTTTAGAAATAACAACAATTTGAGACGCCAAAAAAGACATTGCATCAGAATCATGAATACTGGCTACTCTCTTAGGATTTACCCAAACATGTTTAACTTTGATCCCTTAACCCTCTGGGAGACTCGTGTAGAAGGTCCCCTAGGCCACTAGTCCTAGGCTAGGGTTTAGCTAGGACAAGTACATGGAGGACCCAAAGTAAGGAGTTTTATTGGTTCATGGCTGAAGTAAGGTAATTAACACCACAATTTTAAAAAAATACCCAACTTAGCCTCTTGCCCCTAAATCTACCAAAATTACCAAACTACCCTATAGCCCCAAAATTGACCAAAATGCCTAAAATTATCCAAAATACCCAATTTTGTTAAAAAATATTCTTAAACCATTTAAAACCACCCAAATTGTCTAAAGTACCCCAAAATTTTTAAAATTACCAAAATACCCTTCATTTCACCAAAATTACCAAAATACCCTTGGTGACCCAAATTGTCCCAAAACCTTCAAAATCATTTAAAATGTCCCTAAAATAAATTTGGACCACTCCATTGAGCTCAATTTGACCAATTTGACCTATTTTGACCAAAATCCCTAAATTGCTTTTAAAGGCCCAATTACCCAAATTCACCCCCAATCTCCACTAATTTGATCCTAATCTTCTCCAATTTCAATTCTAAACTCAAATTTATCATCCCTAAACTTGATTGAAATAAAATCCAAGCCCAATTGGCTCACATTTGAGTCCAATTTCAACCCAAGTCAAAAAGCCCAAATTTGACCCAAAATCAAAATCACACTCAAGTGAACCCCCAAATATATTCAATAGCCCTAATTTTGAGTCATAAACTCTTTACAACAATTACCCACATAAAATTGAACCAAAGAACTATGCCAACTGAGCTAGGGAGGTCACTTGAAGCACAAGTGGTGTCGATCGGTCTCAGATGACTAATCGAGGCACAAGAAGTGCCTTGTCACTTAAGTTGCAAAACTATAAGTTCTAACCTAGAGTTGTCACTTTGACGAGGAGCATAGAGCTAACTCTACGGGTAGCTTGACAGGAACATACATAAGAACAAATTCAATAGAGAAAATGGATCTAGAATAGAAAACACTTACTTATAATTAAATAAAAAGCCATAGGACTTCGAGGTAGCTCATCTAGTACAACATAAAACCTCAACTTATCTTTAAGCCATTGCATAACCATGCTGGAAAATTTAAGCTCTTTTGACCTCACTTTTGGTTGAAGCCTAGTCTTTCCTCTTTAGTAGCCTAGGGTCTAGCCATAGGACTTTTTTGTTGACTATTCCTAGAGGACTAAAAAGGGAACCCTTACCATCAGAAACTCTAAGCTCTTCTTTGCTCAACTTGAAGTTCCACATATTGGCCATAACCTCTAGCACTTAGTAGGTGGGGTCAATATGAGGGAGCTCAAGGGGAGTCCCCATAAGACTGCTTGGCCTTAGGGTTTACCCTCTGGTGGTGTTGCTTTGGTTGGTCTCACACACACTTTCACATTACACTTCCACTCACAAACCTAAGCCCAAGCATGTTTAGCTTTGTTCCCTTAAACCTTTGGGAGACTCATGTAGATGGTACCCTAAACCCATTAGCCTTAAGCTAGGGTTTAGTTATGACCAATGCATGGAGGACCCAAAGTAGGGAATTCTATTGATCCATGACTCAAGTGAGGTGATTGACACCCTAATTTTATTAAAATACCCAACTTAGCCTTTTGTCCCCAAATCTACCAAAATTATCAAATTACCCTTGAAACCCCAATTTTGGCCAAAATTCTCAAAATTAACCAAAATAACTAATTTTGCCAAAAAATCATCTCAAACCATTTGAAACCAACCCAATTGAAATATTCCTCATTTGACAAAATACCAAAATACCCTTGGTGAGCTAAATCATCCCAAAGTCTTTAAAATCATTTAAAATGTCCCCCAAAATCAATTTGAACCACTCCATTGAGCTCAATTTGACAAATTTAACTTATTTTGACCAATTACCCCAAATTGCCTTTAATAGACCAAAATTTTACTCAATTGAACCACCAAATCTATCCAACTACCCCAATTTTACATCATAATCTCTTAATAAAATTTCACCATATCAAATGGAGCCTTCAATTTGCCTTGTTCAAGCCTCAATTTCACTTAAAATCAACTTGGACCAAAAACCCCTAATTTTGCCCCAAATTAGTCTTGTCCCCAAATTCCACAAAATTGAACCCCATAACCCCTAAATTTCCACTCAATTTCTATCCAAAACTCCAAATTACAATCACCCAAATCAAATTGAACCATCAATTGGCACATAGCCAAACATTAGCCCAACTCAAACCTAAGTCTAACCCAATACCTCCACAACTAACCATGGGCCAAAATCTTTCAAATTAACCCTCCAAATCAATCCAAAAGCACTCCAAACCTTTTCTAAACCCATTGTGACAATCATCTACACCATATTGATCAATAAATTAAGTCCAATGTCATGACTAGACAAACCTAAACCCAACTTCAAGCCTAAATGCCAAAAATTGGACCCATGCACCAAAGTTGACCGAGCCAAGCTAAATTGATCAAACCAAAGCCACTACAACAACCATTTGGACTCTAGTGACCAGGATAAACCCACCTAGCTCACCTTACATGAGCTATGGAGTAATGGTCCATTGATTTAAGAGATCTTACCCCTTTTTTGTCCTGAATCAAAGTATCTTGGCCATCATCACTAAGCATTAGGGGTTAACCATCATTAACCCTCCCTCTGGCTAACCTGGCTGCCTGACTACCTCCTTTGCCTGGGATGGCTAGTATAGTGGTTTTAAAACCCCAAAACATAGAGCCACCCTCCTTAAATCCAAACCCAATGCACCCATTCAAGCTGTCAAACTCTGATGGGTCTTTGGCACTCTTTAGCTCTCCACCATAGCTCCTCATTGCACCTGAGTTAAAGCCTTGAGATCCACCACTGCCATAGCTATCTAAACTCACCCCCTCCATGACCAAAATAGGAAGAGAACCAAAAACTAAACAAAACTCTGCCAAATATTCACCAGAGCTTCTCCAAGACTCCCTAAGCCTATTGCAACCTTCTCTTAGCCATTTCCACCACTGTATGAGCTCAATTTTTTAGCTCAAAATCAAGAAAAATTTCCACAATCCTCTAAAATTCCGTAAAATTCAAATTAAACTGCTCTTAAGCTTCCCCATAGTACGAGAGAAAGTTCCCCATCAAAATTCACTATTATTGAGCCCTCTGACATACTCCTAGACCAATGCTGTTTCACCCTTTCAATGAAAACATAGATAAAACCTATTTTAACTCAAATAGATGCTTGGAGGAGGTTTTCCTTCTCATAAGGAAGGTTCCATAGGAACCCAATTAAGGCTCACCTCTTAGGCAAAGGTATAAACCATTAACCCTAATTTTGAGCTCGGTTTGGTCATTTATGAAGAAAAGTTTAATTTCATAGCATTGTAACAATATGGATGTGTTTGTCTTGAGTATATGAAGGTGTAGAAACAAAACTCATGCAATTTAGTTGAGTATCAAGAGAGATCTTAAGGTTCGAAGTTGAAAGGCTCACATGTTAGGTTAATCAGGAATGATGACCCACAACCGTCCGATCGCGCATGTAAAATGGATGGACAAGATCAAGCCATATGAGGGAATATAACATGAACAACAGGATGCGTGGTTGCAGAGTCAGATGGCAGTGCCAGACCAGAGCACAACACGTGGCGCTTCAGAGAGGACAAGTCTGACACAGCGGGTGATTAGGATTAGTAGAAAAATATGATTAATGATTTAATTAAATCCAAGAACTTTAAAAATCCATAACCTTGCATAAAAATCATAAAAATAAATTAAAAATACCTTCTTGCTCAGTGAACAGAGGAGAATAATGAGAATTGGTTCCAAATTTGAACCAATTCTCTTTCACACCTCTTTGTCTGATCTCATTAAAAAGTTCTATCCATTTGAAATCCTGGAAGATAATATTTCCTGATTTTTATCGAGAGTCTTCTTAGGTGACTTTGGTCATTTAAGATGTAATTAACTACAGGGGCTTTCCCTTATAGGAAGCATGTCTGAACCCAGCTTAATATACCCTTTTTAATTCTTTATATTAAATAGGAGAACTTATCGGTAAATATAAAGGTTTCACAGACCAAACATATGTCATATATTCCTTAGTTTATTTGATCGAGCCTCATCTCTAAGCCATATGTTTAACCTTCAGGATAGATACAGGGTTTGAGGTACAAAGCTCTTTCATTTAATCTATGAAAAATATGAGGTCAGTTTGATTTTATATATTTCTAAAACAAAATATATATGTAAATTAAAACGTCCTTCTGAAGTGGGAGATGAGATTTTGATTCCGGTGATCGACAACTTCTTACTGGCCACTCCCCAAACCAAAAATAACCCCGATAGGTCCCTAATTCTGTGGTTATGCTGGGAGGATACCGAATTTCACTCAAAAGCTCCCACTACTCCCTCACCTGAGGGCTAACATGCTTGCATTAGTTTCCAATCAACTGAACCAAATTGAGGATTCTAATCAGTCACCTTAAAATCTTCCAATTCTACATCCAACAAAGTATATTTCCTTATTTATTTGCACCCAATCCCATGGATGACATACTCTCCCATGAAATTAAATGCGATTCTCTCTTTATTTTAGAAATCATATCCCCTTTTTAGAACAGATTTTTCTCAACATATTTTAACAATTCAATTGGCTAGATCGAAAGGTAAATGAAGATCGAAGTTCAAATCATCACAAGTTATTGACATTTAAAACCTTACAAAACAAAATCAATTATTCACAAAATAGTTCTTCAAAGTAGGGAGAAGGATAAAGAAGACTACTCAAAATTCATGAGAAAGATACGATAAACACGGACTTCATATATAAAACAAGTTTACAAACAAAAGAAATGAAAAAATATAACTTATCTCACAATCCTTCATAAGCAAATCTCTAGAATTTCTCTCCAAGCCTTTCTCCCTTTACAAGTACTCTCAATTATCTTTTAGAAGTGTAATGAAGAAGAAATCTCTCACCTTCACTCTCCTCTTACAACTCTAGAAGACAATCTTCAAGCCCTTGACTTTCTCTCTTTACCTCTCCCTCCTGGTTCTCACACCACCTCTCTTTTTAGACTTTATCTTTTTTACAGCCCCCCTTTTAGAAGTTCTTCTCCAACTCTATTTTATTTTGGCATGCCTCCTCTGAAAATATTTTAAATTTCCCTCCAAAATTCAAAAGTCAAACCTTGAATTCCAAAGATGTGTCACTTTATTCCAAGAGTCAAATCCCTTCGAATTAGAACCTTCCAAATTGTCTAGATGCTATGAATCACTCCATGAGGTGTTTAGAACAAGTGTCCCTTTAAAAATTCATGTAAAATTTGTCTCAAATCATTTTAATTTAAAAAAGTCGCACCTAGCGCATCATGCGCCAGAGCTCTGAATTTTGGCGCATCTTGCGCAAAACCACAAAATTGGCTATTTTTGCCCAAATTTTGCTTTTTTAGCCATTTTTGCTCTAAATGCCTAAAAATGGTGTAACTGTAACAAAAATACAAAAAGATGTTTCTTTAAACTGCAATATCACCAAAAATAGGCATAAAAAGGGTACTTAAAATAATATATTATTTTTGTGTATCAAATATCAAGATGAGGATAAAATTCAAAGTGAATCTACAAAAGTGATTAAAGAAGATTTGGATTATGTTCAGGAAAATTTTGAAATTTTAGACCCTACAAAAAGTAATAAGAATTTGATTTCAACTTTTAAGAAACCACCTGATCTAGAATTAAAAACACTTACTACATATTTGAAGTATGTATTTTTAGAAGATTTATCTTCTTTACCTGTTGTAGTATGCTCAGAATTAACTGATACGCAAGAAAAATAGTTGTTGGAAACATTGCGAAGATATAAAAAAGGCTTTCGTTTGACATTAGCTGATATTAAAGGAATCAGTCCTTCAATTTGTATTCATAGAATTTTATTGGATGACCAACATGAACAAAGAGCTGATCCTCAAAAGAAATGAATACTATGATGAAAGAAGTTGTTAATAAAGAGATTTTAAAATGGTTATATGCTAGAATATTATATCATTTTTAAGACAGTGCTTGGGTTAGTGCAATACACTATGTTCCACAGAAAGGAGGTGTGACTGTAGTGACAAATAAGAATAATGAATTAATACCAATAAGACAAGTCATTGGATTGCAGATCTATATAGATTATAGAAAATTAAATTCTGCCACCAGAAAGGATCATTTTCATTCACCGTTTTGGACCAGATGTTGGATAGGTTAGTTGGGCACAAATATTTTTGTTTCATAGATGGATATACTGTTTATCATCAAATACCAATTGATCTTAAGGATCAAGAGAAAAAGACATTTACTAGTCCTTATGGAAATTTTGCTTTTTGATAAATGTCTTTTGATTAGGTAATGCACGTGCAACGTTTCAATGATGTATGATGTCAATTTATTAGTGATTTAATTGAAACAGCAATTGATGTCCTTATGGATGATTTTTTTGTATTTGGAACTTCATTTTAAATATGTCTGAATCATTTAGAGAAAGTTCTATAATGATGTGAAAAGACTAATCTCGTATTAAAATAAGAAAAATGTCAATTTATGGTTGCAGGAAGAATTGTGCTTGGGGATAAAATTTCAAAAAATGACATGGAAGTAGATCGCGCAAAAATTCAAGTTATATCAAATATACCTCCACTTACTACTGTAAGAGGAGTTAGGAATTTTTTAGGACATGCTGGGTTTTACAGGAGATATATTAATGATTTTTCAAAAATTACAAAGCCTTTATGCCAAGTTATGGAAAAAGATACAAAATTTGACTTTAACCAAGATTGCCTAAAAGCCTTTGAAACTTTATAAGAAAAATTGATCACTACTCCTATAATTGTTTAATCGGATTGGGAGAAACCTTTCGAATTAATGTGTGATGCTAGTGATTATGCAATTAGAGTTGTATTAGGACAAAGATATGATAAGATTTTTAAAGACATATTATATGCTAGTAAGACTCTTAATGATGCTCAAATTAATTATACCACAACTGAAAGAGAGTTATTAGCCATTGTTTATGCCATTGATAATCTTAGGTTATACCTGATTGAAGCTAAATATGTTGTGCATACTGCCATTTAGCTATTAAATATTTAATTCAAAAGAAGGATGCAAAACTAAGATTAATTAGATGGGTACTTTTGATAAAAGAGATTGATTTTGTAGTATTCGATAAGAAAGAGACTGATAATAAAATTGCCGATCATTTATCTAGGCTAGAACATGAAGAAATTATTGATTTAGAAAAAGAAATTAATGAAACATTTCATGATGAACAAATTTTTGCTGATGGGCAATACAGTGGTATGATGCTATTGTAAATTATATTGTTAGTGGTATTTTACTATTTAGATTAACAAAACAATAGGAAAATAAATTCATTCATGATGCAAAATTTTATTTTTTGAATGACCCATATTTCTATAAATAATGCAAAGATTTAGTAATGAGACGATGTGTGCCTTACAAAGAAATTCAGGAAATTATCAAAAATGTCATGATTCAGAATTTGGAGGTCATTTTGGGAATAAAAGAACTTTTCATAAAATGTTGCAAAGCAGATTTTATTGGCCTGCTCTATTTAGAAATGTTAATAAATGTATAAAAATATGTGATCAGTGTCAAAGAGTTGGTAATATTTCAATAAGAAATGAAATGCCTCTAAATTTTAAATTTGAAATTAAAATTTTTGATGCATGGGGATCGGATTTTATCTGATCATTTATACCTTCATTTGGAAATGTTTATATATTGATTGCAGTGGATTATGTTTCAAAATGGATATAAACAATCGCTTCACCTAGCTGTGATTCTCAGAGTGTTTCTAAAATTTTAATTAAAAATATTTTAACAAGATATGGAGTGCCGAGAGTAATCATTTCCGATGAAGGATCTCATTTTAGAAATGCAACAATTGCTAGATTGGTGGAAAAATATAATGTAATGCATAAAATTGCAGCTTCTTATCATCCCCAGACTATTGGTTTGGCAAAAGTATCTAATCATGAAATGAAAAGAATTATTGAAAAAAATGTGAATCCTAATAAAATAGATTGGTCTGCTATGTTAGATACTACATTTTGGGCACACATGACATCTTATAAGACACATATAGGAATGTCCCTATATAGATTAATTTTGGGTAGACTTGTCACTTACTAGTAGAATTAGAGTATAAAGCTTATTGGGCTATTAAGGAATGCAATTTCAATTGAAATATGCTAGTAAGAAAAGATTACTGTAATTGAATGAGCTTGAAGAAATTAGGAATGAATCTTATGATAATGCTCAGATTCATAAGGAAAGAATGAAAGAATGACATGATCAGAAGATAATCAAAAATGAATTTGAGCCTAGACAGGAAGTTTTATTATACAATACTAGATTGAAATTATTTCTTAGAAAACTAAAGTCTAGGTGGAAAGGGCCATTCAGAATTGTCAAAGTCTATCCTTATGAAGCTGTTAATAATGAAGATCCCAAGACTAGAAAGATATTTAAAGAGAACGGAGATAGATTGAAACCATATTTTGATGGAAAAAGACTAGTTTTTAAAGAGATTGTAATGTTGGGTCACCCAGAATAAAGACTGAGAATGTCGGGCTGACGACATTAAACCAAGCGCTCTAGGTGAGGCAACCCAAAGTTATCGTAGTTTATTCTATTTTTATATTTTAGTTATATTAATATTCTTATTTTTTTATAAATTCCATGTATTTGAAAATTTTGACATTGAGAAAATATTTAAAAACATCTTTATTTACCTAATTGCATACAAAATTGAGAATTTATTGGATCAAAATCGAAATAGCAAAATTTTTGGAATTGGCGCATGATGCGCCATATTCTAGAGAGCTGCACATGATGTGCCAGAACCAACGCATGAAGCGCCGCGACAACAAAAATGACTTAAAATGTTTCAAATGGTGGTTTTTGATGGTTTTTGGTCTGTTCTTCTTTTTAAAACTCCCAAAAAGTAATTCTAAACTTAATTTTAAGGGAGAAAATGAGGGAAGAGTTGCTAGTTTTCAATTCCAATGGAGTTCAACTCTAAAAATTCACCTAGATTTAGAATTTTCAATCGGAGAAAGTTTGTCAGTTTTGATGTGTAGAAGAAGAGGCTAATCAAAGAAAGTGGGTTTATGAATCGAGGATTCAATACAATGAATACTCGAGTAGAAGAGATTATTGCGTAGAGATGCTGGGAAGTGCTTTGTTACACTAGTGCCGACATAGTTTTCCTTATAATTGTTGACCTCATTTTTGGTTGAGGTTTTGTTTTTCCTCTTTAGTAGCCTAGGGTTTAGCAATAGGACTTTTCCTGTTGACTATTCCTAGAAAACTAGACATGGAACCTTCACCATTAGAAATTCTATCCTCTTCTTTACTCAACTTGAATTTTGACATATTGTTCCTAATCTCTAGCATTTAGTAGGTGGGATCACTGTGGGGGAAACTCAAGATGATTCACCCTTAAGACTGTTGAACCTTAAGGTTAGCCCTGGGTGTTGGTCTAGGCCTAATTCACTCACTACACTCATCTACACTCACAATCACTCACTACCCTAAACCCATACCTCTAAGCCTAGATCCCTTGTTCTTTTGGGACACTCATATAGATGGTCCCCTAAACCTACTAGCCCTAGGGCTATAGTTTGGCTAAGATCACTATGTAGAGGACCCAAAATGTGGTTTCCATTGGTCAATGGCTTGTTGATGATGGTTGGTACCTCAACTCTATCAAAATACCCATCTTGGCCTTTTACCCCTAAAACACTCCCAAATTACCAAAATACCCCTCTTGGGACAAAAATTCCAAAAATTTCCAAAAAAATGGCAATAAATCCTAAAAATTCCCAATGTCATTTCTCTCAACTACCACATGACCCAATTTGGCCATTTTGACCTTCTTTAACAAAAATCCTCAAATTGCCCTTTAAAGTCCCAAATTTCCCCAAATCCAACTCAAATGTCCATCAATTTGATCTCAATTGACCCCAATTCCAATCCTAAACTAATATGACCAAATTAAACCAAATCAAAGCTCAATTGGTCCATGATATGAGCCCAATTTTGAGTTAGATCGAAGCTCCAATTTTGACCATATGACCTAATCTCACCTAATTGAACCCATAACCTAGTCAATTGGCCCAAATTAATGTTGAAAAATCTTGATAAAATTCCTATACATCAAAATCAACCATCAGTTGACCTTGGTGAAGTCTCATATCCATTTGATTTTGGCCTAAATCCAAAATTCCCAAATTTAGCCCCAAATTGGTTAAGTCCCCAAATTTCACCCAATTGATTGCCTTAACCTCCAAATTGGCATCCAATTCATGTTGAAAACTCTTCATGAGGTCCCTATTGACCATTTACAATAATTAATTTAGACTTAACCCAAACCTAGCCCAACATAACCAAAATGATTAAGGTTCAAAAATCCTTCAAATTGACTCTTTAATTGAACTCAAAACCATTTTCATTCTTCACCAAAGTTGTTCCTTATATCATCTACACAAAATGCAACAATTAATTGGGCCAATTGACATGGCTAACCTAGCCTAAACCCAAGTTTTGGTCATTTGCACCCACTTGGACCCATGCATTAAATGTGACCTAACCACCATAAAGTCACCAAATTAACTCCACCACAACCATTAGTTGGACTTAATGACCAGTCCAAACACCATGAAACCACCTAAATCAATCCATTGACCAAAGGTCCCCCAAATTAAGGGATATTATTTCTAAAAATGCAGATGCTTAAGATATCTTTGCCAAATGAAAGCACATTTGCATTAAATTATTGTGATGGATTCCTCTGGGTTCTCTGCGCTCCTAGCCACCTCGCCCTGGCCGGCCGGCCAGCATAGTGGCCGGAAAAACCCAAAATCGAGAGCAACTCCCATGGAACCTCACCCAAATCAAACCTAGAGGCAAGCTCATCCAAATTAAATTGAAGAGCTCCTCTGCCCTCCACCTAAGCACCACAATTCACCCAAACTTATGCCCTGAGAGCTACCCCATGGCCATTTTTATAAAAACTCACCTCCCATGGCCATTTTTATAAAAACTCACCTCCCATGGCCATGGGATGTGTGCTGAAATTTTCTTAGAGAGGCCTCTCCAAACTTCATACAGAGCTTCCCTAAGATCCCCTCAGTGCATTCAAACCATTTTCCCTCGCTAGTTCCCATTTCCGGAGCTCAATTCTGAGCTTGAAACCTTATCGGAAACTAGGACAGAACCCAATAAACCTCCACAGTCCACCAAACTCAAATTAACTTCACCCACACCTTCACAACAGTGAAAGAATCCAAAGCCCCATCAAATTACTCTTTGAAATAGCCTCCACCATAGCTCTAGACCAACACCTAAAATCGAGCTTGATCAAATTTTTACCTAGGCCTTACACCAAGACCAGGGACTCAATCCCTAGCCTCCTTGGACCCAAATGAAAATGCCAAGCACCTCTGATCGAAGCCTCCCTTCTCTGAGCAAAGGTATAAAACTTCTCCTTCTCCCGAGCTTATTTTGATTCTCCATCTACTTAGGCTTGATTTCATGGTACATTAACCATATAGATATGTTTGTCTCACTTAGACGAGTCCGCAGAATCAAATCGGAGGTGATTTGGTTGAGTCTAGGCTGAGATCTTAGGGTTTTAGTGTGGACGGTCAAAGGATCATTCTATGAGGGATGATGATGGGGAGCCGTCCGATCGCTCGTGTATCACATAGACGGAGGAGATCAAGCCTGACAGCGCTTCGGGACATAAACTGCGGGCCGAGTCAGCAACTATGCGGATAGTGGCATCCAACCAAAGCATGCCACGCATGCCTTCGGAGCTGCCTAGGATCTAGTCAGCACGAGCGGTTTAAATAGATAAATTGGGCTTTTTTTATTTATTTAAATACACTTAACTTAGAAAATTTATAACTTTGTGTAGAAAAGTCACAAAAATAAAATAAAAATACCCACTTGCTTAGTGAATAGAGGAGAACAATGTGAAATAAATTTCAAGACCATGTTATGCATATTTTATTTTTAATTAATTAAACAGTATATTAAATCATTTGATTCTCCATGCATATTGATACATCACCTTAGCTTGAAACTTTGACATGTTGCAACCTCTGTCAAGTGAAATATCCTTTGATTTTTCCAAAGTAAGAAGAGGCTCCTATACAGAGATCCATATTTTTCAAGTTATTCCACATTACTTCTTTAAAATAATCATAGAAATTAGCATATTGATTAGAAAATCCTAAGGAAATTTTGGAAGGTCCCCCATGACTAGAGAAGCCTTTGGAAATAATTTAATGGGTCAAGTCATTTAAAATGCACTTAAATTTCACAAACACTAAATCACTAAAATAGTTAATTTTGGAAAATATAAACATTTAAATGACTTGTTTTTTGATCTCTACTGTGATTTATGATCTAGAGAACTCATCTTAAAAATTTCAAAATATTTTGAGTTCATTTGACAACTTAAGTTGATTTTTAAAGATAAATACCACTTTTGGCATTTAAATGATTTTTAAAAATCAAAATATAACTCAAAAAATTATGAAATTTAGTTTTTTGAGTTCTCTGTGATCACGGGTATTTTTTAAAAATAAAATGATATTTAAAATAAAAACTTGATTTTTAGCTTATTTTAATTATTTAAATAATTAAAAATCCATAAAAATCACAAAAATAATAAAATGGAAATGTTCTAAATTGCTTCCTAATCACTTAGGAACAATTAAAATATTTTTCCTGATTTTCTAAAGAAAGATATTGAATTTCAAAGCTTAAAAATATTTTTTTTAAAAAAGCTAAAAATGAGTTTTCACTAAAATTATTCCAATAAATCAAAGAAAAAACCAAAAAAAAAAATGAAATTTTCTCCTCTCACGTCTATAACCTCAGAGAGATTTTTCAAAAATAGAAAACTTAATATTCACCATTTAAAATATTTCATTTTTATTAAATAGCTTAGAACTTAAAATAATTCTAATAAATCACAAAGAATTCAAAAAATTATAAAATTTTATTCAAAGGCTTATCTTGTCGACGTCCACGTCTAGTAAAAATTTCAAGGGATTAGAATTTACCTTGTTCAAGTTAGGAATTTTCTGTGAAAGATCCTATTTTTGCATATAAATAGTTACATAAATTAAATTAAATCTTGAAAAATCACATTTTCTCCTCTGATGTCTTAATTGACCCATGAATTAGGTAGGACAAGAATTTCAAAGTCTTTTGAATTGAATTTGACAAATTATGAAGTGTTAGAGCCTTAGGGGCAAATGTGTAATTTTTGAAACTTAGCCTTAATTAACATTTAGGCTTAAGTCAAGGAGGGGAATGGGTAACCTCTGATCTTAATCAATTTATTTGATGCTTGAAACACAATGGGTTAATTGGTAGAAACCAATTTCACTTTCCTCATTAAAAAGATAAGTTAATAAATTTCTAAATTATTAAAATTTGGAAGTTTATTAAAATTAAATGATCCTGGACTTAGGGGTATGACTTTGAAGTCAACAATTAATAAATTTAATACCCCTTATTTTGATTTTCAAATAAAACCCAAATCAAGAATCATGACCACCTAAGCTTAACCGTTTTCAGAACTAATTAAGACACTCACCTAGGTCTTAAGGGGCTTAGTGGTGACTTAGGCTGAATAAAAAAATTGATTAAACAAGAATTAGAGAAATAAACATAATTATATCAAACATCCTTGAAACACCACTAAGCCCAATTCGGAATAAAAATTTGGCTACGTGTTCAAATTACACTGACTTGCCTCTTTAAGGGTCTTCACCCACATAATTTTCAAATTAAATGACAAGTGATAATTACCCTATTCTTATGGATAATTGAGACATCAGTGCTCACTGAGTAATAAGGGTATTTACAGGATGAACCATTAAGCAACATAATAAGTTTAAATGGACTCGAGACTTTTCACTAGTTGGTGAGAGGGAGGCATGGACCTACTTCTCCCTCCTAACCTGTTGGATACCTCAGAGGCCTATTAAACTTAATATTCTTCGCTCAATGAAATCATCCTTAATTAAACTTTTAAGGACTCTCCAAGATATGACATAGGGTTAGGAAAATTGCCAAAATTTTACCTTTCATGCTCTTCATAAACTGCCTTAACATGCATTTTAAGTTTCAAGTGGTGGACCTAGAAGACTTGTCAGATACACTTTTACAGTTTTCAGCGTTGTCTTTCTTGTACTTTCATACTGTACTTTTTTACCTACAAATTTGCATGCTAAACAACGATGTCACCCTGCATGAAAACTAAAACCATCAGGATAGCCACATAACCATAACCCGAATCCTAAACTAAAATCAACTAAGATAAAATTCACCGCCACAACATTCAAAATATAAAACAACTCAAAATTTAATCACAAACATCACACAAAACCACAACTTCAATTAAACTAAGATATCTCTATCAGATGATCAGGAATCCCTTGGAGGAGGTAACCTACGGGTGCTAACGAGGCTTCCCACGATTTAAATGAAATTATGGAACTCATTAAGTTGAAGTTTAGTAAGTTCATTTGGACTAAGTGAATCCAATAGAAAATAGTAGTGCCGGAACGAGGGAACTATAGGATCCTAACCGGTGTCCCTCGAATCAACTTTAATATGCCCCCATAAAATTTAAAGAACTTCAACCATAGGGCCACCTGATTTGATGTTATAACTTGACACACTAGATAACTCAAACTTGTCGAGGCAAGGAGCTTGGAGCTAGCAAGGTGGGCAGCACGGCCATCTTCAATAGCAAAACCTGTCTTCCCTAAGTAAACTAATCTTCCTTTATTAGACTTAAATAACAAATCCATATGACTTCGAGGTTGCTTGCTTATGCAACGTAAATCCTCACCTTATCTTTAGCCCTTTGCATAGCCCTGCTATACAATATAAGCCCTAACTCATCTTAGGATTCCGAGGTTGTCGTTTGGCACGACCTAAATCCTCACATCTTCTAGGCTATTTATATGATCATTTCACACGAATGTAAGCCCTAACTAATACAATTTGCAGGATAAAACACTCAAATATTTCTCCTCAAAACTGAGGCCAAACATTAGGATAGCTTGAGAAGTCACCGAGATTCTCCTCTGAATCGATGAAATCCCATAGTTCTTCTTCCTTTAGATTCTACAATAAAATGTTCCAAATTTGAACCAGTCCCCTTTCACACATCTACGTTCGATTTCGTTGAAGATTCATACCCTTTGAAATTCCTTGAAGATAATATTTCTTGATTTTTATTGAGAGTCTTCTTAGGTGGCTTTGGTCATTTAAGATGTAATTAACTATAAGGGCTTGCCCTTATAGGAAGCATGTCCGAACTCAGCTTAATATAAACTCTATTTAATCCTTTATGTTAAATAGGGGAACTTGTCGGCAAATACAAAGGTTTTGCAGACCAAACGGATGTCATACTTTCCTTAGTTTATTTGATCGAGCCTCATCCTCAAGTCTTGTGTTTATCTTTCGGAATAGATACAAGATTTGAGGTACAGTGCTCTTACATTTTAAACTATAACCAATATGGGGTCAGTTTGATTTCATACTTCAACATCCTTCCGAAGTGGCCGACGGGATTTCGATTCCGGTAACCGGCAGCTTCTTACGGGCAACTCACCTCCAACCCCAAATAAACGCCGACAGCTTCTGGCGACTCCGCTGGGGAAAAGCTTTTCTCTCCATACAAATTAAGAAATTTTATCTTCACACATCGATAATATGTCGATGTCCCTCTTGGACAAAATTACCCTTCTTCCGTTGGCATACTTTACCCATTTCTAACTTGAGAAACTACAGTTAACTCTTTGGACTTCAGGACTAGCTGTTCAACCATCTTTTAACAGAGGGGTTCAGAAGGCCATTAAGGACTCTTTAAAATTTTATGTAGGGTTGGATCCCCAATATATGTGTCAGTGGACTAATCCCACCTGGGCATTCTTTGCCACTAATTGGGTCCCGCACTGGGTCCTAGTTTTTCAAATCTAAATTTGATTTGCTATTTCGTAAATTAAACCAAATCATGTTGTGCTGCGCACACTTTGAAATTTTCTTATATTAATTAAATTTTACACCTTTTTAAATAGAGATGTTAAAAAATACCCACAAATTAAGACCCGCCCGGTCTACAGATCAACCTCTATTTTTTAGTGCTTGCACTAAAGATTACGAGGTTTTTGGCCATATAGCTAACCTTAAAACTTTCTGTTTTAATGCCCACTACGATGGCCTACCCAATGCTGACCTTTTCCCGCAACCTACCAACGGCTCGCAGCGCCCGTAACATCACTCCCACCATCAAGTTCGAAGCTGGATTTGAAGACCTCGAGGTTATCCTCGGGAAAGCCGTATTCATAGTAATGAAGATTGCTGCTTCAGAAATGCAAGAACCGTCTACAAAATTAAGTTTGAACTACCTTCAGGACTTCCTTGCCTGCAAGTAGGCTAAAGCTACTGCCATCAAGCCTGCTATTTTGATGCTACTAAGGGGAAAGAGGTGATGGTCGTTGAAGATCCGACTGAAGGGTTAACTGTCCCACCAATAGTGCTTGAAATTGGGTCGAGCTCAAGGACTGTACCACTGACCCGAACTCAAAGGAGGAACCGCAATAGAAGAATTCAGAGGACCGTCATAGCCCAGACTCTTGAGAACGAACCCGTTGAGGAGGATCCTTGTCAAATTGAAAAGGTACTACCAGAAATTTATCCACTCCTACGAGGGAGTAGATTTCATCCTCTGACGGATACTAATGGATATGAGAGTATCTGAAAGATTTCTGTCGTATTGCCATCACTCCGTGGACACAGTGAGGGGGAAAGAAATTCATTCCCATCACCCAAGTTAGTGCAGTTTTCAGAAGACTTGCTACTAAAGAAGGATGTTCTGTTAGTGAATTACTTAAGCGAGTGGGACATATGATTTCCTCTCATATAAAAAAGGAAATTTTGAAGGATGTTAAGTTCGTTAGAAAGTTTTGCAAGTCAACCAAAAAGTCACCTACCCGTATTCCCGTCTGGTTCTGTTTGGGAAACCAAGTTGATACTGCTATAGTCATCACCGATCATACCACAACCAGGATTGCAGGTCACCGACCGATTAAGTTGAGACTAGGTCCGAGAAGCTTACCCGTCGTTGCTACAATCACGGAGAGAAAGATAACACGGTTACCTGACACTGTAGCCGGTCTACACCACGGGAAGCATACCTTCCCTTGACATACCGATGTCTCTACTAATACGTCCCGTCCTGAGACATCATCATCAAAGAAGAAGAGGGTATGGGTCCCTAAGGTTGCTGCATCGATACAGTTCAGTGAGCCTAAAGGATAGGAAGTAAAACCAGTGCCTGAAATATCTGACGTCATCGCGACAATAGCTAACGAGATGGAGGAACAAGTAAAAGATATCCACCAAGGTCCTCCAGATCTTAAAGTAATCAAGAGATCAATAATTGAGGAAAAGGTTGAGAAACTCAGGATTAAGATTTCTGAGTTAGCTCGAGAGCACAGAGTTTCCATCAATATTGATAATGAAGATTTTGATTACAATGATTACTCGGAGGAGGATTTCATGGATGTCCATGTAATCGAAACCAGAGCTACCACATCTGCGTGCGAGGCTCAACCTCACACCGAAGTGAACATCGTAGATGAATTGCATAGGGTTATCCTCCTAAGGGATGAGCAAGTCAATCTATGGAGAAAAGAATAAAAGAGATGACTACAGCTATGACCGCCTTGGCCACCATTCAGGGGCAATCAAAAGCACCAAGATTGGCTTCTCCATAGATTAGTCAGCCAGAAATCATACACATCACAGATGAAATAAGAGAGGCTACTTCAGTAGAAAAAGATGAACAACCAAAGAAAGATTCTCCATCAGGTTCCATGCCAGAAAAAGAATTAAAGCAAATGGTTGAACAAGTGCGGGATGCCTTAGCCCAATCCAAGGGCGGTGCATCAACTTTGAAGGGTAGACCTTACCCGGAGGATTTTGATGTCATGCCTTTCCCCAAGGGTTTTGTGACCCCAAAATTTAAAATATTCGATGGGACTGGAAATCCCAGACAACATATAGCACATTTCTGAGCCAGTTGTAGCAACACGAGGAATAATGAAGCTCTACTCTGCCAACAGTTCTTTAGTAGCTTGTCAGAGATTGCTTTCGACTGGTACACTAACTTGCCCAACGGGTCAGTCAAAACATTTTTTGAGTTGGAACAGTTATTTGTGAAAAGATTTGTCGGGGCACAACATCATGTGTCTATTGGAGAGCTCATGATGGAGAAGCAGAAGCCCAGTGAAACCTTAGCAGACTATATTTTGAGGTGGAGAAACATTAGCATGAAATGTGAACCTCAACTACAGGAACATCAAGCGATTGAGATTCTAATCAAAAGCATTCATGGGCCAGTAGCTTTCATGCTTAAGGTACTCATCATCAAATCTTTCGAGAAGCTACTCAGTAAAGCCAACAGTCTTCAAGAAGAAATGAAGCACATGGAGCCACATGAAAAAGCTAAGTTGACCAGAGTGTTCAAAAAGAAATCTGGAGTAGTCACAACTATCGACAAAGGAAAGCATCCAATAAAGGTATATGCAGAAGAGCATCACCAGTCTTCGTCACAGTACTCTCAGAAGCAGAGCAACCAATCCAACCAATGGTCGTCTCAGGAGGGATCACCTCGAACACCGGGTAAAAGAATATCCCTGTTAGAGCAACATAAACTTGTGTATTCCTTCAAAGATTAAGCTGTACTTAAAATATTCAAAAGCTTGATGAAGAAACCAGAATTCAAACTACCTGATCCAAAGAAACCCGAAGAGGAGGATAAGAAGAATGAACCAAATTATTGCCCATACCATCGGTTTCTTGGACACACTATAGATAAGTGCTTCGTCTTTAAAGACTGGCACGAGAAGAACCTCAAGGAAGTGAATATAACAATCCCAAATGAATATTTGGGAGAGCTTGAAAAAGGTTCCATAAACATGATTTTAGCTGAGTCAATCTCCCCAATTGATCCATATGTCGGAACAGATGGATGGAGTACAACTTGGGATGGTCTCAAGAGGGTCCTTAATCACATACAGGATTCATCAAAACAAGCTTCTACGAACACTGGAGAAGAATGGAATGAGGTCTGGAGCACGTCGTACAAAAAGATATTGAACAAAATACAGTCTGCATCAAAACAAGCCTCCATTCAGAGTCTGTAGCATACCAAGCAAGAGATGAAGGTTTCGGTAGAAAATCCGTCATCATCAAGGACAAAGAGCAGGAAGAAGAAAAACATCACTGCCAAGATTGATCGCACGTGGAGTAGGATAGGGGCTGCCTCTACTAGATTGGTTGTCTCGAATTTGGGGAAGAAAATCCTTGAACCCTTGACTTTGTATGATTATCTTTTTGTCCCTTCAGGGTCTTGTGAATATAATGATTGTGATTTCAGCCACGTTTTGACTATTTCTGGTAATAACATAACTGATTTTGACTGAAACGAATATCAAAAGAGAAATTTCAACTTTTTAAAAAATTATGGAATGCTAAAAGTCAAACTCACAATTCAAAAGAAGGTCTCAGATTTGGTATAGTTGGACCAGTCGATGATTCTGAATTTTTCATGGTTGTTACTAGTGAGTCAAAAGAGGATAGCCTCGATGTGGAGGATGACTCTACTGATCAACATATAGAAGATGCTCCGCCAGAATTTGAGAAAGAAATTAAATCCACCGTTGATGAATTGAAAGAGATTAACCTCGGGACTGAAGAACGACCCCGACCTACATTTATAAGTTCTCTACTTGATGACGAAAAATCTGCAGAACTGGTCAAACTATAAACAAAATTCAAAGATTGCTTTGCATGGAGCTACAATGAAATGCCAGGGCTATCAGCAGAGGTTGCAGCCGATAAACTTGGGGTGGACAAGAATATAACCCCAATAAAACAAGCTCCCAGGAGAATGCGCCTTGAAATAAAACAACAAGTCATCACTGAAATGAAGAAGTTGATAGACGCCAACTTTGTTAAAGAGGAGCAGTATCCCACATGGTTGGCCAACATCATACCTGTTAAGAAGAAAAATAGACAGATCCGCGTTTGTGTCGATTTCAGAGATTTGAAAAAAGCATATCCAAAAGACTAGTTTCCACTACATATACAAGAAATGATGGTGGACATCGCTTCGACACATGAAATTTTCTCCTTCATGGATGGATCGTCAGGATATAACCAAATCAAGATGGCTCCTGAGGATGCGACACTTACAACTTTTAGAACACCGATTGGAATCTTCTGCTACATAGTGATGACGTTCGGCCTAAAGAACGCCAGAGCGACATATCAACATGCAATGATGAAGATTTTTGACGACCTCATTCACAATCAAGTAGAATGCTACGTGGATGATTTGTTCATAAAAATTAAACAAAGAATAGACCTTTTATACGATTTGAGGATAGTGTTTGATCGGTTACAACAATACAATCCCCAAATGAATCCCTTAAAGTGTGCCTTTGGCATTACTTCCAGGAAATTTCTAGGATTTGTTGTCCGTCATCGGGGAATCGAGATCGACCCGAATAAGATTAAAGCTATCTTGAAAATGCCTCCCCCTAAAACCTTGAAACAACTATGTTCTTTTCAAGGGAAGTTGGCATATCTAAGATTATTTATTTCTAATCTCTCAAGTAGGTGTCAGCCCTTCTCAGCATTAATTAAAAAGGAAGGAAAATTTATTTGGGAAGAAAAATGTCAACGGGCCTTTAAGGACGTTAAACAATATTTAATGACACCTCCTATTTTGGCAGCCTCTATCCCAGGGAAACCGTTGATACTTTATACTGCGGCTTTGGATGACTCTCTTCGCGCCCTCTTAGCCCAAGTCAATGATGAGGGCAAAGAAAATGCACTCTACTACTTGAGTCGTCGTCTAATACCGACAAAGATAAGGTATCCACTTATTGATAAGCATTGGCTGACATTAATTTTTGCCGCCCAAAAGCTCTACATTACATGCTTTCTCATAAGATTACCCTGATTTCGAAAGTTAATCCATTGCAATATCTGATGACCCGACCAGCAGTCTCCGGACGTTTAGCAAATGTACTTCGATGGTGCTTCGTCAGCCATGAAAGACAAGGGATCAGGCACAGTTATACCAGGCAAGGCAGCGATCAGTTTGATTTTTGTTACGCCAGATAAGGGGATGATGAGGTTCTCATACTACCTGACAGAGCCGTGCACTAACAATGAAGCAGAATATGAAGCTTTAATCACCAGATTGAAGTTGGCAATCTCAATAGATATAACAAACATTGTCATCTATAGTGACTCTCAATTTGTCATCCAGCAGGTCGCCGAACAATATAGAATTTTGAAACCAAGACTAGCAAAGAACCATCACTACACGATGAAGCTCCTGCAGCAGATTCCTCAGGTGACTTTTTACCAGATTCCTCGGGTAGATAATGCCCATGCCTACGCTCTAGCAAAACTCGCTAAGGAAATGGCATGTCCTCCGGAGGATTCCATCAAAGTCACAGTGCAAGGAAGATGAGTCTTGTCTCAAAATGACTGCAAAACTCTACGCAATCTTGGAAAAGAAGAAATAATAAATACAGTTGCAGACATCAACGAAGATTTGCATAAGCCATTAATAGAATATTTGCATACTGGAAAGCTGCCAGAAGACAAGTCTGAGACACACAACATCACAAGAAGGGCCATGTCTTACGACCTGGTGGGAAATGTTCTCTACAAAAGTTCGTTCGCCAAATGTAGCTACGGTGTTTGAGCAGGGCCGAGGCACAAAATATTGTCAAAGAAGTACATGCTGGATTGTGTGACGCTCACCAGTCGGGACCAAAAATGAAAATGAAGATCAAAAGACTAGGATATTATTGGCCAACAATGATGTCCGATTGCATGGATACAGCCAGAAGATGTCACCAATGTCAAGTGCATGGGGTGGTCTTACACCAGCCTCCGAATGTGGTGCACCCAACTGTTGCCTCGTGGCCATTCGAGTGTTGGGGTACAGACATAATAGGTCCGATAGACCCTCCACCTTCTAAAGGACATAGGTTTATACTTGTCGCTATAGATTAGTTCTCCAAATAGGCAGAGGCAGTACCGTTACGTGAGGTTACGACACAACACATCCTTGAAATTTTAAAGGCCAAATTGTCTACCATTCCGGAGTACCGCAAAGAATAATCTCTGACAACAGGACAGCTTTCAAAAGTACAAAGATCAACAATTTTGTCAGAAGACATGGGATAGATTGAAGATACTCTACAATTTACTATCCCAGAGCAAATGGTCTGGCTGAAGCTTTCAACAAGACACTAGTACAAATTTAAAAGAAAACACTAGATGAAAATAAGAGGGAATGGCATAACAAACTGTTAGAAGCCTTATGGGCCTACCAGATGACTTTCAGGACTCCCACTCAGTGTACACCTTATATGCTCGTGTACGGGACCGAGGTCGTCCTACCGCTAGAAATCCAAACACCATCTCTCAGAGTTGCCGTTACCAACCAACTCACAACAGAAGAAAGTAAAAAACTCAGACTTGAAGAACTAGAGAGTCTCAAAGAAAAATGACTAGAAGCCCAGCAATATTTGGAGCTCTACCAGGCAAAGATGGTACAATCCCATGACAAATTGGTCCGCCCAAGGACATTCAAAGTTGGTGACCTCTACTTGTGCTCAAAAGGCCTATTCTCGCTCGCCGCAAAATAGGTGGAAAGCTCGAGCCAACTTGGGAGGGACCATTTATCTTTGAGAAGGTCTATACAGAAGGAGCCTACCGGTTAGTGGACTTTCGGGGTGAAAGACCCATGTTACCGATAAATGGACGATACCTGAAAACCTATTACGCAACCTGATGCTGCTTAGTGCCGCTTACCTCTACTTGCCTCTGCTTGCTTTGAAAACTTTGAAACTTTGATTGTTTTAAGGTTATCTATGTGGCTAAATATCTATGACTGGGTCCAAACTTTGTAATTAGCCTCAATATAATGAAAATTTTGAGAAGATTTTTGAACTTCACACGTTCTCTTTTCTACTTTTGAATTTAAATACCCTATTAAATCAAACGAAACTCACACATAAAATGAATAATCTTTTTCACTAAAACAAACTAAAATTTACTTTAATAAATACTTTGTTTTGTTCTAGTTCATGCCAAGCTTTGGCCCACTGACATTTTTTTCTATCGTTTGCAGAAAAATCTCAGGACAGAGGCTGATCGTTGCCTTCAAAGATGACCAGAACCTCGCACAGAATGAAGAGATGGCGTTGCAAGGAGGTGTCATAGATTTCAACGTGGATTTCAACCAAGTTGATATGGACTATGAGGGTCCTCTAATGGACGTAGTCAGGAATAAATTAAAGGAGGGACTGCCTTCATTGTTGAGGGTGACCACTCAAGATAATGTGTCACGCAAAGGTAAAAACGTGATAGCGGGACAAGATCCGATGGAGGGTTCCAGCCGTCTACCCTCCATGATAGCTACTCCAGCAAGGGACCTGATAACCGCCTGTAGTGAACAACTACCAAATACTCCGCTCTGCAGGACGCAGTATAGAAATGCCAGCCAAAAGAAAGGGAGAGTCTTTCTGCGATAGGAATGCAAATGCTAGAGAGACGTGAGAAGTTTTCTTACCCCCATTCCTGAGGGACATATTTACGACCCAGAGTTGAGAGAAACTTCTGCCAGCCTGCCCATTACAACTGAAGAGTCTGGATTTGTGACAGAATCAGATGTGCTCCCAATTCCAGATATCTTATGCAGGGGTTGCTCAACATGCAATGTTAAGGTACCGGTCGGAACATCAGTCACGGGCACATTTGTAGAATGCCCGGACTGCAACTTTCTGCATCTACAGTGTTTCAGTACATTAGAAGAATACACTTTAAGCACCAACGAGTTTCAAGCTCCAGACTTTGTGACAAATGAACTGTATTTCCCACAGGGGACGGATCAGTGCGCGCCATGGAGCCTAGGATCATACATCCCACTAGAGGCTGAATCTCATATTCCGGATCGACCAACACCAGTTTGGGTTCCCTCCATGGCTCGAAGGAAGGAACGCCCAAGGCAGCTGCCAAATCCAGGTATGGTAGAATACTACAAGATAAGCAGAGTAAATAAAAGAGAATTTGAGTTCTATGGAGAAGTTCAGGGAAAGTTTGTCAACATATTGGAAGGCCTGGAGCTATATACAAGGGTTTTCTCTGAAACTGATGAAAGAAGCATTCTGGACTGCATCTTTGATTTAAGAGATAGAGGTCGAGCGGGCCTTCTCATGGAGAGGACATATTTTGAACCGAAAAAATGGATGAGCGGAAAGGGAAGAATCGCCATCCAATGCGACTGTTGCTGCAATTTTACGAAAGACTGATAGGAGAATCCGCCTGGGATTCTCAGATACAACCAAGTGGATCCGTTACCACCGATGATAAAATGGATGATCAAGAGAATGGTGAAGTGAAATATTCTACCCGCTACTTGCATTCATAACAGTTGCATCATTAACATTTACAAAGAAGGTGACTGCATTCCCCCACACATCGACCATCATGATTTTGTAAGGCCTTTCTGCATGGTCTAGTTCATGAGTAAAAGCAATATTTTGTTTGGAAAAGAAATCGATATAGTCGGCCCTGGGGAATTCAGAGGAGCTGTGGAGATTCCTCTTTCAGTGGGTTCAATACTTGTTCTTAAAGGAAACAGTGCAGACATTGCCAAGCACTACATTCCAGGAGTACGACACCGTAGGGTGTCTGTAACCTTCTGCAAAATGGACGACAGTAAAATAGTGTATGGATTCCAGTAGGACCCAAAATTAGAGGGGTTGTTTCCATACGAGCTATGAGAAGGTTGTACCTCTAAGTACATGCGAAGGGAACTCTTATCTTGGAGCTTGACTTAGAAGGTCTGCTTGATCAGTAGCTCAATATACCAAGCACAAAGGATTCACTTGCTTTCTTTTAACATCATGACGTGTATCTGATTTTATTCAGTCTACATTGTACTCATAGCATGAGATGATTCTCAATGTATTTTAGCATCGATTACATGATGTGCCTTTTGAGGCATTAGCCTATGTCTGATTCATGGTATCCCTTTTTGGGGCAGATTAATAGAAATTTCTCTCAAATTGTGCTTTTTTGTCTGTTGCCTTTTTGTGCGATGGTTGAAAGCCGCGAGCCATGTGATGGTTCAGAGATTCAATGAACAAAGAACAAAACAACAAATCTTCAACAATGATTAAAACACAAATGAAAAATAATCATAAATGAGTGAATAACAAAACAAATTTCTTTTAAAAATCAACCAATTAAAATTAAAACTTTAAAAACACATTTTTGAAAAAATTAAATGTGATGAAAACAACAAGAAAATGAAATAAACCTGCTGAGGGATGCTTCCGTTTTTGAAATTTCCTACTCTTTGTGTGCGCAGCACAACCATCATTATCTTCACATCATCATAGAATTTTGCATTATGCACAAAGCCTCACAAAGCTCTCCAAATCTTCTACAAAATTAGCCTTTCCACATGACACGCTTCTGCAAATTCAAGACCACATGCTCTTTGTAAATTTCAAATCACATCTTTAAATCTGTACCTAAATCCTGATTCTCACATTTCGAGGCGATACCTAAATTTCGACTCTCTCCTGGAATTGATACCTACATTTCAATTCTTACATCTTTGAATTGATACCTACATTTCAATTCTCACATCTTTGAGTTGATACTTACATTTCAATTCTCACATCTTTGAGTTGATACTTACATTTC
>NEWO01000571.1:191070-242182 GCA_003013225.1 Phalaenopsis aphrodite
AATCAGTCCTACACTTCTGATTCATTACATTTGAGGTCGGTCCTTACATTCTGACACCCTCTTTTGAGAATTGACCTACATTTCAATTCTCATTTCCGAATCAGACATACATTTTTGATTCACTACATTTGAGGTCGGTCCTTACATTCCGACACTTTCTTTTGAGAATTGACCTAAATTTCAATTCTTACTTCCGAATCAGTCCTACATTTCTGATACATTACATTCGAGATCGGTCATTACATTCCGACACTCTCTTTTCAGAATTGATATAAATTTCAATTCTCAGTCCTACATTCCTGATTCATTACATTCGAGGTCGGTCCTTACACTCCAACTCTCTTTCTCTCTCTTTTTGAATTGATATCTGAATTTTAATTCCCACCTCGAGGCCAACACTTACATTCTGACTCCCATCCTTTGGAAATGTTTGAAATTTCATAACTCAAAGTCCACTCTCCAATCCCTAGCGAGAGTCCCTACTTCTCAACTTGATTAAACACACACCTGCTAATTCCCCAGCAGAAACAAATCACACACACAACTCTACGCATACTTCCGGGTCTGTTGACTTAGGAGGTTGTATTGATTTTTGTTGATCTCGTCGGTCAACTCCAATATGTGCAGTGTGCTTGCCCAGTACACCCCACTTATTGGGGGTCCATTTGTTGACCTTATTTTTTGTTGAGGTTTAGTTTTTCCTCTTTAGTAGCCTAGGGTCTAGCCATAGGACTTTTCCTGTTGACTATTCCTAGAAAAATAGACATGAAACCCTCACCATTAGAAATTCTACCCTCTTCTTTACTCAACTTGAAGTTTGACATATTGGTCCTAACCTCTAGCATTTAGTAGGTGAGATCACTCTGGGGGAAACTCAAGATGAGTCACCCTTAGGACTGTTGAACCTTAAGGTTAACCCTGGGTGTTGCTCTAGGGCTAATTCACTCACTACACTCATCTACACTCAAAATCACTCACTACCCTAAACCCAGAACTTCAAAGCCTAAATGCCTTGATCTTTTGGGACACTCATGTAGATGGTCTCCCAAACTTACTAGCCCTATGGGCTATGGTTTGGCTAAGACCACTATGTAGAGGACCAAAAATGGGATTTTCATTGGTCTATGGCTTGTTGGTGATGGTTGGTACCTCAACTCTACCAAAATACCCATCTTGGCCTTTTACCCCTAAAACACCCCAAAATTACCAAAATACCCCTCTTGGGCCCAAAATTCCAAAAATTCCTAGAAAATCCCAATAAATCCTAAAAATTCTCAATTTCATTTCTATCAACTACCACATGACCCAATTTGGCCAGTTTGACCATCTTTAACTAACATCCCCAACTTGCCCTTTAAAGACCCAAATTTCCCCAAATCCAACTCAAATGTCCGTCAATTTGATCTCAATTAACCCCAATTTCAATCCTAAACTCAAATTCACTTTTAATATGACCAAAATAAACTAAATAAAAGCTCAAATGGTCCATGATTTGAGCCCAATTTTGAGTTAGATTGAAGCCCCAATTTTGACCATATGAACTAATCTCACCAAATTGAACCCATAGCCTAGTCAATTGGCCCCAATTAATGTTGAAAAATCTTGATAACATTCTTATACATCAAAATCAACCATTAATTGACCTTTTTGAAGCCTCATATCCATTTGATTTTGGCCCAAATCCAAAATTCCCAAATTTAGCTCCAAATTGATTAAGTCCCCAAATTTCACCCAATTGATTGCCTTAACCTCCAAATTGGCATCCAATTCATGTTGAAAACTCTTCATGAGGTCCCTATTGACCATTTACAATACTTAATTTGTACTCAACCCAAGGCTAACCCAACCTAGACCTAAACCTAGCCCAACATAACCAACATGATTAAGGTTTAAAAATCCTTCAAATTGACCCTTCAATTGAACTCAAAACCATTTCCATTCTTCATCAAAGTTGTTCCTTATGATCATCTACACCATATCCAACAATTAATTGGGCCAATTGACATGGATAACCTAGCCCAAACCCAAGTTTTGGTCATTTGTACCCACTTGGACCAATGCACTAAATGTGACCTAACCACCATAAAGTCACAAAATTAACTCCACCACAGCCATTAGTTGGACTTACTGACCAGTCCAAACATGATGAAACCACCTAAATCAAGCCATAGACCAAAGTTCCCAAAAAGTAAGGGATATTATTTCTAAAAATGCACATGGTTAAGATATCTTTGCCAAATCAAAGCACATTTGCGTTAAATTGTTGTGATGGATTCCTCTGGGTTCCCTGAGCTCCCAGCCACCTCCCCCTGGCTAGCCGGCCTGCCTAGTGGCCGGAAAAGCCCAAAACTGAGAGCCACTCCCACGAAACGTCACCCAAATCAAAGCTAGAGGCCAGATCATACAAATCAAATTGAAAAGCTCCTCTGCCCTCCACCTAAGCATCACAATTCAACCAAACTGATGCCCTGAGAGTCACCCCATGACCATTTTTATAAATACTCACCTCCCACAGCCATGGGAGGTGTGCTGAAATTTTCTTAGAGAGGCCACTTCAAACTTCATACATAGCTTCCTTAAGATCCCCTCAGTGCATTCCAACTGTTTTCCCTCACTAATTCCCATTGCTGGAGCTCAATTTTAAGCTTGAAACCTTGCCGGAAACCAAGATAGAACCCAATAAACCTCCACAGTCCACCAAACTCAAATTAACTTCACCCACACCTTCCCAACAGTGAAAGAAGCCAAAGCCCCATCAAATTACCCTCTGAAATAGCCTCCACCATAGCTCTAGACCAACACCTGAAATCGAGCTTGATCGAAATCAAACCTAGGCCTTTCACTAAGATCAGGGACTCAATCCCTAGCCTCCTTGAACGCCAATGAATGTGCCGAGCACCTCTGATTAAAGCCTCCCTTCTCAGAGCAAAAGTATAAACTTTCTCCTCCTCTCAAGCTTATTTTGATTCTTCATCTACTTAGGCATGATTTCTTGGTACATTAACCATATGGATATGTTTATCTCATTTAGACGAGTCCACAGGATCAAACCCGAGGTGATTTGGTTGAGTCTAGGCTGAGATCTTAGGGTTTTAGTGTGGAAGGTCACAAGATCATTCTATCAGGGATGATGATGGGGAGTCGTCCGATCGCGCGTGTATCACATAGACGGAGGAGATCGAGTCAGACAGCGCTTCGGGACATAAATCGTGGGCCGAGTCAGCAGCTACTTGGAGGGCGGCGTCCAATCAGAGAGCCCTACGCATTCTTTCGGAGCTGCCTAGGATCTAGTCAGCACGCGCTGTTTAAATAGATAAATAGGGCTTTTCTTATTTAATTAAATAACCTTAACATAGAAAATTCATAACTTTGTGTAGAAAAGTCACAAAAATAAAATAAAAAAACCTACTTGCTGAGTGAACAAAGGAGAATAATGTGAAATAAATTTCAAGACCATGTTATGCATATTTTATTTTTAATTAATTAAACATTATTTTGAATCATTTGATTCTCCATGAATATTGATACATCACCTTAACTTGAAACTTTGGCATGTTGCAACCTCAGTCAAGGGAAATATCTTCTGATTTTTCCAAAGTCAGAAGATGTTCCTATACAGAGATCCATATTTTTCAAGTTATTCAACATTATTTCTTTAAAATAATCATGGAAATTAGCATATTGATTAGAAAATCCTAAGAAAAATTTGGAAGGTCCACCATGACTAGAGAAGCCTTTGGAAATAGTTTCATGGGTCAAGTCATTTAAAATGCACTTAAATTTCACAAACACTAAATCACTAAAATAATTAATTTTGGAAAATATAAACATTTAAATGACTTTATTTTTGATCTCCACTGTGACTTATGATCCAGAGAACTCATCATATAAAATTCAAAATATTTTGAGTTCATTTGACAACTTAAGTTGATTTTTAAAGATAAATACCACTTTTGACATTTAAATGATTTTTAAAAATCAAAATATAACTCAAAAAATTATGAAATTTAGTTTTTGAAGTTCTCTGTAATCAGGGGTATTTTTTAAAAATAAGATGATATTTAAAATAAAAACTTGATTTTTAGCCTATTTTAAATATTTAAATAATTAAAAATCCATAAAAATTGTAAAAATAATAAAACTCATGGAAATGTTCTAAATTGTTTTCTAATCCCTTAGGAATAATTGGAATATTTTTCCTGATTTTCTAAATAAAGATATTGAATTTCAAAGCTTAAAAATAATTTTTTTAAAAAAGCTAAAAACGAGTTTTCACTAAAATTATTCCAATAAATCAAAGCAAAAACCAAAAAAATATGAAATTTTCTCCTCTCAGTTTTATAACTTTAGGGAGATTTTTCAAAAATAGAAAACTTAATTTTCACCATTTAAAATATTTTATTTTTATTAAATAGCCCAAAATTTAAAATAATTCTAATAAATCACAAAGAATTTAAAATTTTATGAAAATTTATCCAAAGGCTTATCTGGTGTAGTTCTACCTCCACTAAAAATTTTAAAGGATTACAATTTACTTTGGTGAAGTTAGGAATTTTCTTTGAAAGATCCTTTTTTTGCAAGAAAATAATTACATAAATTAAATTAAATTTTGAAAAATCACATTTTCTCCTGTGATGTCTTAATTGACCCATGAATTAGGTAGGAAAAAAATTGTAAAGTCATTTGAATTAAATTTAACAAATTATGAAGTGTTAGAGCCTTAGGGGCAAATGTGTAATTTTGGAAATTTAGCCTTAATTAACATTTAGGCTTAGTCAAGGAGGGGAATGGGTAACCTCTAATCTTAATCAATTTATTTGATGCTTGAAACAGAAGGGGTTAATTGGTAGAAACCAATTTCACTTTCCTCATTAAAAAGATAAGTTAATAAATTTCTAAATTATTAAATTTTGGAAGTTTATTAAAATTAAATGATCCTGGACTTAGGGGTATGACTTTTGAAGTAAAAAATTAATCAATTTAATACCACTTATTTTGATTTTCAAATAAAACCCAAATCATGAATCATGACCACTTAAGCTTAACCCTTTTTAAAACTAATTAAGACACTCACCTAGGTCTTAAGGGCTTAGTGGTGACGTAGGCTGAATAAAAAATTGATTAAACAAGGATTAGAGAAATAAACATAACAAAATCAAACATCCATGAAACCCCACTAAGCCCAATTAGGACTAAAAATTTGGCTAAGTGTTCAAATTACACTAACTTGACCCTTTAAGGGTCTTCACCCACATAATTCTTAAATTTAATGACAAGTGATAATTACCCTATTCTTAGGGATAATTGAGACTTCAGTGCTCACTAAGTAATAAAAGTATTTATAGGATGAACCATTAAGCAACATAATAAGTTTAAATGGACTCGAGGCTTTTCAAAAGTTGGTGAGAGGGAGGCATGGACCTACTTCCCCCTCCTAACTTGTTGGATACCTCACAGGCCTATTAAACTTAATATTCTTCGCTCTATGAAATCATCCTTAATTAAACCTTTAAGGACTCACCAAGATATGACATAGAGTTAGGAAAATTGCCAAAATTTTACCTTTCATCCTCTTCATAAACTACTTTAACATGCATTTTAAGTTTCAGGTGGTGGAACGAGAAGACTCGCCAGGTACACTTTTACAGTTTTCAGCATTGTCTTTCTTGCACTTTCATACTATACTTTCATACTTGCAAATTTGCATGCTAAACAACATTGTCACCCTGCATGAAAACTAAAACCATCAGGATAGCCACATAACCATCACCAAAACTAAAACTAAAATCAACCAAAATAAAATTTACCGCCACAATATTCAAAATATAAAATAACTCAAAATTTAATCACAAACATCACACAAAACCACAACTTCAACTAAATTTAGATGTCTCTATCGGATGATCAGGAATCCCTCAGAGGAGGTAACCTACGGTTGCTTACGAGGCTTCCCACGGTTTAAATGAAACTATGGAAGTCATTAAGTTGAAGTTTAGTAAGTTCATTTGGACTAAGTGAATCCAATAGAAAATAGTGGTGGCGGAACGAGGGAACCGTAGGATCCTAACCGGTGTCGCTTTAATCAACTTTAATATACCCTCATAAAATTTAAAGAACTTCAACCATAGGGCCACCTGATTTAATATTATAACTTGACACACTAGATAACTCGAACTTGTCGAGGCAAGGAGCTTGGAGCTAGCATAGTGGGCAGCACGACCATCTTCAACAGCAAAACCTGTCTTCCCCAGCCAAACTAATCTTCCTTCCTTAGAATTAAACAACAAAGTCATAGGACTTTGAGGTTGCTTGCTTATGCAATGTAATCCTCACCTTAACTTTAGGCCTTTGCATAGCCCAACTATACAATATAATCCCCAACTCGTATTACGATTCCGAGGTTGTCATTTGGCATGACCTAAATCCTCACAACTTCCAGACTATTTGTGTGATCATTTTACAAGAATGTAAGCCCTAACTAATAAAATTGGCAGGATGAAACACCTAAATATTTCTCCTCAAAACTGAGTCCAAACATTAGGATAACTTGGGAAGTCACCGAGGTTCTCCTCTGAATCCATGACATTACCTAGTTCTTCTTCCTTTGGATTCTACAATAAAATGTTCTAAATTTGAACCAGTCCCCTTTGACACCTCTACATCTGATTTCATTGAAGAGTCATACCCTTTGAAATTCCTTGAAGATAATTTTTCTTGATTTTTATCGAGAGTTTTCTTAGGTGGCTTTGGTCATTTAAGATGTAATTAACTATAAAGGCTTGCCCTTGTAGGAAGCATGTCCGAACCCAACTTAATATAAACCCTATTTTATCTTTTATATTAAATAGGGGAACTTGTCGACAAATATAAAGGTTTCGCAGACCAAACGGATGTCATACTTTCCTTACTTTATTTGATCGAGCCTTATCCTCAAGTCTTGTGTTTATCCTTTAGGATATATACATGATTTGAGGTACAATGCTCTTTCATTTTAAACTACAAAAAATTTGGGGTCAGTTTGATTTCATACTTCAACGTCCTTTTGAAGCGGGCGACGGGATTTCGATTCCGGTAACCGACAGCTTCTTACGGGCAACTCCCCTCCAACCCCGAAATAACGCCCACAATGGTAAAAGAGTTTTATGCAAATCCTCATGGAATTAACCAAGGAATTGTCTATGTGTGAGGTAGGTTTGTGCAATTCACTTCTTTAAGAATAAATGAGATGTCGTGATTGAAAATGTGTCTATTTGGCACTAAGTGAATTTTACCCCTATGAGAGATAATATGAATGAACTCTATCGATACCTTACGGACTGTCGGTGCTATTTTGGTGTTGGAGGAGTTGCCCGTAAGAAGGTGTCGGTTACCAGATTTGAAATCCCGTCGTCCGCTTCGGAAGGACGTTTTAATTTACATATATATTTAGTTTTAAAAAATTTGAAATCAAACTGACCCCATATTTTTCATAGTTTAAATAAAAGAGCAATGTACCTCAAATCCTATATCTATCCCAAAGGATAAACACAAGACTTAAGGGTGAGGCTCGATCAAATAAACTAAGGAATACATGACGTCCGTTTGGTCTGCGAAACATTTATATTTGCCGACAAGTTCCCTTATTTAATATTCAGATTTAAATAAGGTTTATATTAAACTGGGTTCAGACATCCTTCCTATAAGGGCAAGCCCCTATAGTTAATTACATTTTAAATGACCAAAGTCATCTAAGAAGACTTTCGATAAAAATCAGGAAATATTATTTTCAAGAAATTTCAAAGGGTAGGACTCTTCAATGAGATCGAACGTAGAGGTGTGAAACGGGATTGGTTCAAATTTGGAACATTTTATTGTAGAATCCAAAGTAAGAAGAACTAGGGGATGTCATGGATCCAGAGAAGAACCTCGGTGACTTCCCAAGCTATCCTAATATTTGGCTTCAATCTCAAGGAGAAAAAATTAAGTGTTTCATCCTGTCAATTTTATTAGTTATGGCTTACTTTCGTGTGAAACGATCACACAAATTGCCTGGAAGATGTGAGGATTTAGGTCGTGACAGAGGATAACCTCGAAATCCTAAGATGAGTTAGGGCTTATAATGTATAGCATGGCCATACGAAAGCCTAAGATTAGATGAGGATTTACGTTGCATAAGCAAGCAACCTCGAAGTCCTATGACTTTGTTGTTTAAGTCTAAGGAAGAAAGATTAGTTTAGTTTGGGAAGATATGTTTTGCTATTGAAGATGACCGTGCTGCCCACCATGCTAGCTCCAAGCTCCTTACTGCGATGAATTTGAGTTTTCTAGTGTGTGAAGTTATAATGTCAAATCAGGTGGCCCCCTATGGTTGAAATTTTTTAAATTTTATGGGGAGCATATTAAAGTTGATTAGAGCAACACCTGTTAGGATCCTACGGTTCCCTCGTTCTGACACCACTATTTTCCATTGGATTCACTTAGTCCAAATGAACTTACTAACTTAATGAGTTCCATAATTTCATTTAGACCGTGGGAAGCCTCGTTAGCAACTGTATGTTAACTCCTCCGAGGGATTCCCATTCATCTGATAGAGACATCTTAATTTAGCTGCAATTGTAGTTTTGTGTGATTTTTGTGATTAAATTTTGAGTTATTTTAAATTTTGAATGTTGTGGCGATGAATTTTATCTTGGTTGTTTTTAATTTAGTTTTGGTTTTGTGGCTATCCTGATGGTTTTAGTTTTCCATCCAAATTTGTATAAGCACAAAAGTATAGCATAAAAGTACGCGAAAGACAACACTTAAAACTGTAAAAGCGTACCTGGCGAGTCTTCTCGTTCCACCACCCGAAACATAAAATGCATGTTAGGGCAATTTATATGAGTCAGGGAAGTAAAATTTTGGTAGTTTATCCTAACCCTATGTCATATCTCGGTGGGTCCTTAGGAGTTTAATTAAGGATGATTTTGTCAAGCGAAACATATTAAGTTTAATAGATCTTGAAGATATCCAACTGATCTAGAGAAAGAAGCAGGTCCATGCTACTCTCTCGCTGCATGGTGGAAAATTCCAAGTTTTTTTAAACTTATTATGTTGCTTAATAATTCATCCTGTAAATACCCCTAATGCTCAATGAGCACTGATGTCTCAATTATCACTAAGAATAGGGTAATTATCACTTGTGATTCAATTTAAGAATTACGTGGGCGAAGACCCTTAAAGAGGCAGGTTAGTGTTATTGGAACACTTAGCCAAATTTTCACCCTAATTGGGTTTGTAGTGTTTCAAAGATGTTTTAATTTTCAATAATATTTGCTTTTCTAATCCTCATTTAAATGAAACTTGATTTAGCCTAAGTCACTACTAAGCCTTTAGGACCTAAGTGAATGTCCTAATTAACTTTGAAAAAATTAAGCTTTAGGTGGTCATAATTTATGATTTGAATTTTATTTGAATATCAAAATAGGGGTACTAAATTGATGAGTTATTAACACCCAAAATCATACCCCTAAGTCCTACGTTCATTTTATTTTAATAAACTTCCAAATTTTAATAATTTAGAAATATATTAACTTATCTTTTTCAATTAAGAAAGTGAGATTGGTATCTACCAATTAACCCCTTATGTTTCAAATATCAAATAAATTGATTAAGATCAGAGGTTACCCATTTCCCTTCTTAAATTAAGCCTAAATGTTAATTAAGGCTAATTTTCCAAAATTACACATTTGCCCCTAAGGCTCTATCACTTGATAATTGGTCAAATTCAATTCAAATAACTTTGAAATTTTTATCATACCTCATTAATGGGTCAGTTAAGAACTCTGAGGAGAAAATGTGATTTTTCAAGATTTAATTTAATTTATATAATTATTTTCATGAAAAAATAGGATTTTTCAAAAAAAATTCCTAACTAGAACAAGGTGAATCCTAATCCCTTAAAATTTTTACTGGAGGTAGAACTAGGATAGAGAAGTCGTTGGACCAAATTTTATGATTTTTTGAGTTTTATTTAATTTATTACAATTATTTTAAATTTTGGAGTATTTATTAAATAAAAAATATTTTAAACAGAGAAAATTTAGTTTTGTTTTTTTGAATAATCTACTTGAGGTTAGAGAACTTAGAGGAAAATATTTTGTATCTTTTTGAATTTTATTTGATTTATTGGAGTTATTTTTAATGAAAACTCATTTTTTACCTTTCAAAATCTTTTTTTAGCTTTAAAATTTAATATCTTTATTTAGAAATTTAGGAAAAATATTTTAATTGTTCATAAGTGCTTAGGAAACAATTTAAAATATTTCCATGAGTTTCATTATTTTTGTTATTTCTAGGGATTTTTAATTATTAAAATATTTAAAATAGGTTAAAAATTAAGTTGTTATTTTAAATATAATTTTATTTTTAGAAAATACCTCTGATCACAGAGAACTCAAAAAGCTAAGTTTCATAATTTTTTGAGTTCTATTTTGATTTTTAAAAATCATTTGAATATCAAAAGTAATGTTTATCTTTAAAAATCAACTTAAGTTAACAAATGAACTCAAAATATTTTGAAATTTTTATGGTGAGTTCTTTGGATTAGGAACCATAGTGGAAATTAAAAATCTAGTCATTTAAATGTTTATATTTTTCAAAATCAATTATCTTAATGATTTAGGGTTTGTAAAAATTAGGTATATTTTAAATGACTTGACCCATAAAATTATTTCCAAAAGCTTCTCTGATCATTGGGGACCCATGAAATTATTTCCAAAAGCTTCTCTGGTCATTTTGGGAATAAAAGAACTTTTCATAAAATGTTGTAATCTAGATTTTATTGGCATGCTCTATTTAGAAATGTTAATAAATGTATAAAAATATGTGATCGGTGTCAAAGAGTTGGTAATATTTCAATACGAAATGAAATGCCTCTAAATTTTAAATTGGAAATCAAAATTTTTGATGCATGGGGATCGGATTTTATCTGATCATTTTTACCTTCATTTGGAAATGTTTAAATATTGATTGCAGTGGATTATGTTTCAAAATGGATATAAACAATCGCTTCACCTTGCTGTGATTCTCAGATTGTTTCAAAAATTTTAATTAAAAATATTTTTACAAGATATGGAATGCCGAGAGTAATCATTTCCGATGAAGGATCTCATTTTAGAAATGCAACAATTGCTAGATTGGTGGAAAAATATAATGTAATGCATAAAATTGCAGCTTCTTATCATTCCCAGACTAGTGGTTTGGCAGAAGTATCTAATCATGAAATGATAAGAATTATTGAAAAAAATGTGAATCCTAATAAAATAGATTGGTCTGCTATGTTAGATACTACATTTTGGGCACACATGACATCTTATAAGACACATATAGGAATGTCCCTATATAGATTAATTTTGGGTAGACTTGTCACTTACTAGTAGAATTAGAGTATAAAGCTTATTGGGCTATTAAGGAATGCAATTTCAATTGAAATATGCTAGTAAGAAAAGATTACTGTAATTGAATGACCTTGAAGAAATTAAGAATGAATCTTATGATAATGCTCAGATTCATAAGGAAAGAATGAAAGAATGACATGATAAGAAGATAATCAAAAATGAATTTGAGCCTAGACAGGAAGTTTTATTATACAATACTAGATTGAAATTATTTCTTAGAAAACTAAAGTCTAGGTGGAAAGGGCCATTCAGAATTGTCAAAGTCTATCCTTATGGAGCTGTTAATAATGAAGATCCCAAGACTAGAAAGATATTTAAAGAGAATGGACATAGATTGAAACCATATTTGATGGTCAAAGACTAGTTTTTAAATAGATTGTAATGTTGGGTCACCCAGAATAAAGACTGAGAATGTCGGGCTGATGACATTAAACCAAGGGCTCTAGGGGAGGCAACCCAAAGTTATCGTAGTTTATTCTATTTTTATATTTTAGTTATATTAATATTCTTATGCTTCTATAAATTCCATGTATTTGAAAATTTTGACATTGAGAAAATATTTAAAAACATTTTTATTTACCTAATTGCATAAAAAATTGAGAATTTATTGTATCAAAATTGAAATAGCAAAATTTTTGGAATTGGCGCATGATGCGCCATATTCCAGAGAGCTGCACATGATGTGCCAGAATCAACGCATGAAGCGCCGCGACAACAAAAATGACTTAAAATGTTTCAAACAGTGGTTTTTGATGGTTTTTGGTGGGTTCTTCTCCTTAAAACTCCCAAAAAGTAATTATAAACTTAATTTTAAGGGAGAAAATGAGGGAAGAGTTGCTAGTTTTCAATTCCAATGGAGTTCAACTCTAAAAATTCAACTAGATTTAGAATTTTCAATTCGAGAAAGTTTCTCAGTTTTGATGTGTAGAAGAAGAGGCTAATAAAAGAAAGTGGGTTTATGAATCGAGGATTCAATACAATGAATACTCGAGTAGAAGAGATTATTGCGTAGAGATGCTAGGAAGTGCTTTGTTACACTTCTGCCACCATAGTTTTCCTTATAATTGCTGACCTCATTTTTGGTTGAGGTTTAGTTTTTCCTCTTCAGTAGCCCAGGGTTCAGCCATAGGACTTTCCTGTTGACTATTCCTAAAAAACTAGACATGGAACCTTCACCATTAGAAATTCAATCCTCTTCTTTACTCAACTTGAAGTTCGACATATTGTTCCTAATCTCTAGCATTTAGTAGGTGGGATCACTATGGGGGAAACTCAAGATGATTCACCCTTAAGACTGTTGAACCTTAAGGTTAGCCCTGGGTGTTGGGCTAGGGCTAATTCACTCACTACACTCATCTACTCACAATCACTCACTACCCTAAACTCATAACTTCTAAGCCTAGATCCCTTGTTCTTTTGGGACACTCATATAGATGGTCCCCTAAACCTACTAGCCCTAGGGCTATAGTTTGGCTAAGACCACTATGTAGAGGACCCAAAATGTGGTTTCCATTGGTCCATGGCTTGTTGATGATGGTTGGTACCTCAACTCTATCAAAATACCCATCTTGGCCTTTTACCCCTAAAACACCCCCAAATTACCAAAATACCCCTTTTGGGCCCAAAATTCAAAAAATTCCAAAAATTCCCAAAAAATGGCAATAAATCCTAAATATTCCCAATGTCATTTCTCTTAACTACCAAATGACCCAATTTGGCCATTTTGACCATCTTTAACCAAAATCCTCAAATTGCCCTTTAAAGACCCAAATTTCCCCAAATCCAACTCAAATGTCCATCAATTTGATCCCAATTGACCCCAATTCCAATCCTAAACTAATATGACCAAATTAAACCAAATCAAAGCTCAATTGGTCTATGATATGGGCCCAATTTTGAGTTAGATCGAAGCCCCAATTTTGACTACATGACCTAATCTCAACTAATTGAACCCATAACCTAGTCACTTGGCCCAAATTAATGTTGAAAAATCTTGATAAAATTTCTATACATCAAAATCAACCATCAGTTGACCTTGGTGAAGTCTCATATCCATTTGACTTTGGCCTAAATCCAAAATTCCCAAATTTAGCCCTAAATTGGTTAAGTCCCCAAATTTCAACCAATTGATTGCCTTAACCTCCAAATTGGCATCCAATTCATGTTGAAAACTCTTCATGAGGTCCCTATTAACCATTTACAATAATTAATTTAGACTTAACCCAAACCTAGCCCAACATAACCAAAATGATTAAGGTTCAAAAATCATTCAAATTGACTCTTCAATTGAACTCAAAACCATTTCCATTCTACACCAAAGTTGTTCCTTATATCATCTACACCAAATGCAACAATTATTTGGGCCAATTGACATGGCTAACCTTGCCCAAACCCAAGTTTTGGACATTTGCACCCACTTGGACCCATGCATTAAATGTGACCTAACCACCATAAAGTCACCAAATTAACTCCACCACAACCATTAGTTGGACTTAATGACCAGTCCAAACACCATGAAACCACCTAAATCAATCCATTGACCAAAGGTCCCCCAAATTAAGGGATATTATTTCTAAAAATGCAGATGCTTAAGATATCTTTGCCAAATGAAAGCACATTTGCATTAAATTCTTGTGATGGATTCCTCTGGGTTCTCTGCGCTCCTAGCCACCTCGCCCTGGCCGGCCGGCCAGCATAGTGGCCGGAAAAACCCAAAATCGAGAGCAACTCCCATGGAACCTCACCCAAATCAAACCTAGAGGCCAGCTCATCCAAATTAAATTGAAGAGCTCCTCTGCCCTCCACCTAAGCACCACAATTCACCCAAACTTATGCCCTGAGAGCTACCCCATGGCCATTTTTATAAAAACTCACCTCCCATGGCCATTTTTATAAAAACTCACCTCCCATGGCCATGGGATGTGTGCTGAAATTTTCTTAGAGAGGCCTCTCCAAACTTCATACAGAGCTTCCCTAAGATCCCCTCAGTGCATTCAAACCATTTTCCCTCGCTAGTTCCCATTTCCGGAGCTCAATTCTGAGCTTGAAACCTTATCGGAAACTAGGACAGAACCCAATAAACCTCCACAGTCCACCAAACTCAAATTAACTTCACCCACACCTTCACAACAGTGAAAGAATCCAAAGCCCCATCAAATTACTCTTTGAAATAGCCTCCACCATAGCTCTAGACCAACACCTAAAATCGAGCTTGATCAAATTTTTACCTAGGCCTTACACCAAGACCAGGGACTCAATCCCTAGCCTCCTTGGACCCAAATGAAAATGCCAAGCACCTCTGATCGAAGCCTCCCTTCTCTGAGCAAAGGTATAAAACTTCTCCTTCTCCCGAGCTTATTTTGATTCTCCATCTACTTAGGCTTGATTTCATGGTACATTAACCATATAGATATGTTTGTCTCACTTAGACGAGTCCGCAGAATCAAATCGGAGGTGATTTGGTTGAGTCTAGGCTGAGATCTTAGGGTTTTAGTGTGGACGGTCAAAGGATCATTCTATGAGGGATGATGATGGGGAGCCGTCCGATCGCTCGTGTATCACATAGACGGAGGAGATCAAGCCTGACAGCGCTTCGGGACATAAACTGCGGGCCGAGTCAGCAACTATGCGGATAGTGGCATCCAACCAAAGCATGCCACGCATGCCTTCGGAGCTGCCTAGGATCTAGTCAGCACGAGCGGTTTAAATAGATAAATTGGGCTTTTTTTATTTATTTAAATACACTTAACTTAGAAAATTTATAACTTTGTGTAGAAAAGTCACAAAAATAAAATAAAAATACCCACTTGCTTAGTGAATAGAGGAGAACAATGTGAAATAAATTTCAAGACCATGTTATGCATATTTTATTTTTAATTAATTAAACAGTATATTAAATCATTTGATTCTCCATGCATATTGATACATCACCTTAGCTTGAAACTTTGACATGTTGCAACCTCTGTCAAGTGAAATATCCTTTGATTTTTCCAAAGTAAGAAGAGGCTCCTATACAGAGATCCATATTTTTCAAGTTATTCCACATTACTTCTTTAAAATAATCATAGAAATTAGCATATTGATTAGAAAATCCTAAGGAAATTTTGGAAGGTCCCCCATGACTAGAGAAGCCTTTGGAAATAATTTAATGGGTCAAGTCATTTAAAATGCACTTAAATTTCACAAACACTAAATCACTAAAATAGTTAATTTTGGAAAATATAAACATTTAAATGACTTGTTTTTTGATCTCTACTGTGATTTATGATCTAGAGAACTCATCTTAAAAATTTCAAAATATTTTGAGTTCATTTGACAACTTAAGTTGATTTTTAAAGATAAATACCACTTTTGGCATTTAAATGATTTTTAAAAATCAAAATATAACTCAAAAAATTATGAAATTTAGTTTTTTGAGTTCTCTGTGATCACGGGTATTTTTTAAAAATAAAATGATATTTAAAATAAAAACTTGATTTTTAGCTTATTTTAATTATTTAAATAATTAAAAATCCATAAAAATCACAAAAATAATAAAACTCATGGAAATATTCTAAATTGCTTCCTAATCACTTAGGAACAATTAGAATATTTTTCCTGATTTTCTAAAGAAAGATATTAAATTTCAAAGCTTAAAAATATTTTTTTCTTTAAAAGCTAAAAGTGAGTTTTCACTAAAATTATTCCAATAAATCAAAGAAAAAACCAAAAAAATATGAAATTTTCTCCTCTCAGTTCTATAACCACAGAGATATTTTTCAAAAATAGAAAACTTAATATTCACCATTTAAAATATTTTTTTTTATTAAATAGCTTATAACTTAAAATAATTCTAATAAATCACAAAGAATTCAAAAGATTATAAATTTTTATTCAAAGGCTTATCTTGTCTACGTCTACCTCTAGTAAAAATTTCAAGGGATTAGAATTTACCTTGTTCAAGTTAGAAATTTTCTTTGAAAGATCCTATTTTTGCATATAAATAGTTACATAAATTAAATTAAATCTTGAAAAATCACATTTTCTCCTCTGATGTCTTAATTGACCCATGAATTAGGTAGGACAAGAATTTCAAAGTCTTTTGAATTGAATTTGACAAATTATGAAGTGTTAGAGCCTTAGGGGCAAATGTGTAATTTTTGAAACTTAGCCTTAATTAACATTTAGGCTTAAGTCAAGGAGGGGAATGGGTAACCTCTGATCTTAATCAATTTATTTGATGCTTGAAACACAATGGGTTAATTGGTAGAAACCAATTTCACTTTCCTCATTAAAAAGATAAGTTAATAAATTTCTAAATTATTAAAATTTGGAAGTTTATTAAAATTAAATGATCCTGGACTTAGGGGTATGACTTTTGAAGTCAACAATTAATCAATTTAATACCCCTTATTTTGATTTTCAAATAAAACCCAAATCAAGAATCATGACCACCTAAGCTTAACCATTTTCAAAACTAATTAAGACACTCACCTAGGTCTTAAGGGGCTTAGTGGTGACTTAGGCTGAATAAAAAAATTGATTAAACAAGAATTAGAGAAATAAACATAATTATATCAAACATCCTTGAAACACCACTAAGCCCAATTAGGAATAAAAATTTGGCTACTTGTTCAAATTACACTGACTTGCCTCTTTAAGGGTCTTCACCCACATAATTTTCAAATTAAATGACAAGTGATAATTACCCTATTCTTATGGATAATTGAGACATCAGTGCTCACTGAGTAATAAGGGTATTTACAGGATGAACCATTAAGCAACATAATAAGTTTAAATGGACTCGAGACTTTTCACCAGTTGGTGAGAGGGAGGCATGGACCTGCTTCCCCCTCCTAACCTGTTGGATACCTCAGAGGCCTATTAAACTTAATATTCTTCGCTCAATGAAATCATCCTTAATTAAACTTTTAAGGACTCCCAAGATATGACATAGGGTTAGGAAAATTGCCAAAATTTTACCTTTCATGCTCTTCATAAACTGCCTTAACACGCATTTTAAGTTTCAGGTGGTGGACCGAGAAGACTCGTCAGATACACTTTTACAGTTTTCAGCGTTTTCTTTCTTGTACTTTCATACTGTACTTTTTTACCTACATATTTGCATGCTAAACAACGATGTCACCCTGCATGAAAACTAAAACCATCAGGATAGCCACATAACCATAACCCAAAATCTAAACTAAAATCAACTAAGATAAAATTCACTGCCACAACATTCAAAATATAAAACAACTCAAAATTTAATCACAAACATCACACAAAACCACAACTTCAACTAAACTAAGATGTCTCTATCAGATGATCAGGAATCCCTCGGAGGAGGTAACCTACGGTTACTAACGAGGCTTCCCACGATTTAAATGAAATTATGGAACTCATTAAGTTGAAGTTTAGTAAGTTCATTTGGACTAAGTGAATCCAATAGAAAATAGTGGTGCCGAAACGAGGAAACTGTAGGATCCTAACCGGTGTCCCTCCAATCAACTTTAATATGCCCCCATAAAATTTAAAGAACTTCAACCATAGGGCCACCTGATTTGATATTATAACTTGACACACTAGATAACTCAAACTTGTCGAGGCAAGGAGCTTGGAGCTAGCAAGGTGGGCAGCACGGCCATCTGCAATAGCAAAACCTGTCTTCTCTAACTAAACTAATCTTCCTTCCTTAGACTTAAATAACAAATCCATATGACTTCGAGGTTGCTTGCTTATGCAACGTAAATCCTCACCTTATCTTTAGCCCTTTGCATAGCCCTGCTATACAATATAAGCCATAACTCATCTTAGGATTCCGAGGTTGTCGTTTGGCACGACCTAAATCCTCACATCTTCTAGGCTACTTATATGATCATTTCACACGAATGTAAGCCCTAACTAATACAATTTGCAGGATAAAACACTCAAATATTTCTCCTCAAAACTGAGGCCAAACATTAGGATAGCTTGGGAAGTCACCGAGGTTCACCTCTGAATCCATGACATCCCCTAGTTCTTCTTCCTTTAGATTCTACAATAAAATGTTCCAAATTTGAACCGGTCCCCTTTCACACATCTACGTTCGATTTCGTTGATGATTCATACCCTTTGAAATTCCTTGAAGATAAGATTTCTTGATTTTTATCGAGAGTCTTCTTAGGTGGCTTTGGTCACTTAAGATGTAATTAACTATAAGGGTTTGCCCTTATACGAAGCATGTCCGAACCCAGCTTAATATAAACCCTATTTAATCCTTTATGTTAAATAGGGGAACTTGTTGGCAAATGCAAAGGTTTTGCAGACCAAACGGATGTCATACTTTCCTTAGTTTATTTGATCGAGCCTCATCCTCAAGTCTTGTGCTTATCTTTCGGGATAGATACAAGATTTGAGGTACAATGCTCTTTCATTTTAAACTATAAGCAATATGGGGTCAGTTTGATTTCATACTTCAACATCCTTCCGAAGTGGCCGACGAGATTTCGATTTCGGTAACCGGCAGCTTCTTACGGGCAACTCAACTCCAACCCCAAATAAACGCCGACAGCTTCTGGCGACTCCGCTGGGGAAAAGCTTTTCTCTCCATACAAATTAATAAACTTTATCTTCACACATCGGTAATATGTCCATGTCCCTCTTGGACCAAATTACCCTTCTTCCGTTGGCATACTTTACCCATTTCTATCTTGAGAAACTACAGTTAACTCTTTGGACTTCAGGACTAGCTGTTCAACCATCTTTTAACAGAGGGGTTTAGAAGGCCATTAAGGACTCTTTAAATTTTCTTGTGGGGTCGGATCCCCAATATATGTGTCGGTGGACTAATCCCACCTGGGCATTCTTTGCCACTAATTGGGTCCCGCACTGGGTCCTAATTTTTCACATCTACATTTGATTTGCTATTTCGTAAACTAAACCAAATCATGTTGTGCTGCACGCACTTTGAAATTTTCTTATATTAATCAAATTTTACACCTTTTTAAATAGAGATGTTAAAAAATACCCATAAATTAAGACCTGCCCGGTCTACAGATCAACCTCTATTTTTTAGTGCTTGCACTAAAGATTACGAGGTTTTTGGCCATATAGCTAACCTTAAAACTTTCTATTTTAAAGCCCACTGCGATGGCCTAGCCAACGCTGACCTTTTCCCGCAACCTACCAACGACCCACAGCGCCCGTAACGTTGCTCCCACCATCAAGTTCGGAGCTGGATTTGAAGACCTCGAGGTTATCCTTATGAAAGCCCCATTCATAGTAATGAAGATTGCTGCTTTAGAAATGCAAGAACCATCAGGATTAAGTATGAACTGCCTTCAGGATTTCCCTGCATGCAAGTAGGCTAAAGCTACTGCCATCAAGCCTGCTATCTTTGATGCTACTAAGGGGAAAGAGGTGATGGTCGTTGAAGATCCGACTGAAGGGTTAACTGTACCACCAACCATGTTTGAAATTGGGTTGAGCTCAAGGACTGTACCACTGACCCAAACTCAAAGGAGGAACCACAATAGAAGAATTCAGAGGACCGTCAAAGCCCAGACTCCTGAGAACGCACCCGTTGAGGAGGATCCTTGTCAAAATGAAAAGGTACTACCAGAAATTTATCCACTCCTACGAGGGAGTAGATTCCATCCTCTGACGGATACTGATGGATATGAGAGTATCCGAAAGATTGTTGTCGTATAGCCATCACTCCGTAGACACAGTGAGGAGGGAAAGAAATTCATTCCCATCACCCGAGTTAGTGCAGTTTTCAAAAGACTTGCTATTAAATAAGGATGTTCTGTTAGTGAATTACTTAAGCGAGTGGGACATATGATTTCCCCTCATATGAAAAAGGAAATTTTGAAGGATGTTAAGTTCGTTAGAAAGTTTTGCAAGTCAACCGAAAAGTCACCTACATGTATTCCCGTCTGGTTCCGTTTGGGAAACCAAGTTGATACTGCTATAGTCACCACCAATCATACCACAACCAGGATTGCAGGTCACCGACCGATTAAGTCAAGACTAGGTCAGAGAAGCTTACCCGTCGTTGCTGCAATCACTGAGAGAAAGACAAGATGGTTACCTGACACTGTAGCCGGTCTACACCACGGGGAGCATACCTTCCCTCGACATACCGATGTCTCTACTAATACGTCCCGTCCTGAGACATCATCGTCAAAGTAGAAGAGGGTATGGGTCCCTAAGGTCGCTGCATCGATACAGTTCAGTAAGCCTAAAGGATAGGAAGTAAAACCATTGTTTGAAATATCTGACGTCATCGCGACAATAGCCAGCGAGATGGAGGAACAAGTAAAAGATATCCACCAAGGTCCTCGAGATCTTAAAGTAATCAAGAGATCAATAATTGAGGAAAAGGTTGAGAAACTCAGGATTGAGATTTCTGAGTTAGCTCGAGAGCACGGAGTTTCCGTCAATAGCGACAATGAAGATTTTGATTACTGTGATTACTTGGAGGAGGATTTCATGGATGTTCATGTAATCGAAACTAGAGCTACCACATCTGCGCGCAAGGCTCAACCTCTCACCGAAGTGAACAACGTAGATGAATTGCGTAGGGTTATCCTATTAAGGGATGACCAAGTCAATCTACTGGAGAAAAGAATAAAAGAGATGACTGTAGCTATGACCGCCATGGCCACTATTCAGGGGCAATCACAAGCACCAAGATTGGCTTCTCCATAAATTAGTCAGCCAGAAATCATACACATCACAGATGAAAGAAGAGAGGCTACTTCAGCAGAAAAAGATGAACAACCAAAGATAGATTCTCTATCAGGTTCCATGCCAGAAAAGGAATTAAAGCAAATGGTTGAACAAGTGCGGGATGCCTTAGCCCAATCCAAGGGAGGTGCATCAACTTTGAAGGGTAGACCTTACCCGGAGGAGTTTGATGTCGTGCGTTTCTCCAAGGGTTTTGTGACCCCAAAATTTAAAATATTTGATGGGACTAGAAATCCCAGACAACATATAGCACATTTCCGAGCCATTTGTAGAAACACGAGGAATAATGAAGCTCTACTCTGCCAACAGTTCTTTAGCAGCTTGTCAGGGATTGCTTTCAACTGGTACACTGACTTGCCCAACGAGTCAGTCAAAACATTTTATGAGTTGGAACAGTTATTTGTGAAAAGATTTGTCGGGGCACAACATCATGTGTCTATTGGAGAGCTCATGATGGAGAAGCAGAAGCTCAGTGAAACCTTGGCAGACTATATTTTGAGGTGGAGAAACATTAGCATGAAATGTGAACCTCAACTACAGGAACTTCAAGCGATTGAGATTCTAATCAAAAGCATTCATGGGCCAATAGCTTTCATGCTTAAGGTACTCATCATCAAATCCTTCAAGAAGCTACTCAGTAAAGCCAACAGTCTTCAAGAAGAAATGAAGCACATGGAGCCACATGAAAAGGCTAAGGTGACCAGAGTATTCGAAAAGAAATTAGGAGTAGTCACAACTATCGACAAAGGAAAGCATCCGATAAAGATATATGCAGAAGAGCATCGCCAGTCTTCGTCACAGTACTCTCAGAAGAAGAGCAGCCAATCCAACCAATGGTCATCTCAGGAGGGATCACCTCAAACACCGGGTAAAAGAATATCCCTGTTAGAGCAACATAAACTTGTGTATTCCTTCAAAGATTATTTCCCATACCATCAGTTTCTTGGACATACTATAGACAAGTGCTTCATCTTTAAAACCTGGCTCGAGAAGAACCTCAAGGAAGAGAATATAACAATCCCAAAAGAATATTTGAGAGGACCTGAAAAAGGTTCCATAAACATGGTTTTAGCTGAGTCAGTCTCCCCAATTGATCCATATGTCGGAGCAGATGGATGTAGTACAACTTGGGATGGTCTCAAGAGGGTCCTTAATCACATACAAGATTCATCAAAACAAGCTTCTACGAACACTAGAGAAGAATGGAATGAGGTCTGGAGCAGGTCATACAAAAAGGTACAATATGTTGAATGCATCAAAGTACATCTGAAAATATCTGATATTGGGTACATATCACAAACTGAGCATATCTCATACATATATCATCATATCTTCTTTGTCAAAACATAGTACAAAAGGTATCCCCTGAATGTCCATCTCTAGTGAGGTGAGCTTCAGATCAAGCTGACCTACTAAACCATGTTCTAAGACAAGAGTTCCCTTTGCATGTTGACCAAAGGAAAATATGTTGAGATTTTCATACCTATTTTACACTAATTTTGATGATATTTCACTTTAAATAAAGATATTTTTGATGTTATGTTGCAGGTATGTTGAATTATGGTCATTGAAGCAAAAAGATGCAAGTAGGAGCGAATTTGGAGCAAAAGGACCGAAATATAAAGATTTAATCTTGGGCGCAGACGACGAGCTCGACGGTGCCGATGGCGGGTTTTCCCTGAGAGTCCAGAATTAAATATTCTAGAAAGCCGTTGACGGCGAGCACGTCGGTTCTCTCAACATATGCATTTAATGTGGATGATTTTTTATGGGACGCTTGAGCAACTCTTGAAAACTCTTCTACAACTTTAAAAGAAACATTTTGGAGGCCGAAAAAGGGGGTGTCCACTGAGTCTCTATTGTTTGTGGTGCCCATTAGAGTGTAGAGAGTGGTTAGTATTATGAGGAATTCTTTGAGAGATTGTAAGAGTGGAAGGAAAGTGAGAGATTTCTTCTCCCTTGCCGCTTCGAAGGAGAATTTTGTGTGTTGTAAAGAAAGGAAGAGATTCAGAGGAACTTCAAGGAGTTTGCTTGGGGACGAATTGGAGATAAGTTGTATTTACTTATTGAAGTTTGTATGAATTTGCTTTTATATATAAATTCCAAGTTTTGTCGTATCTTCTCTATGAGTTCTGAGTAGTTTTCTCTATCTTTCTCATTGCCTTGAGATTTTCTGAAATGGTGATTTGAATTGATTATGCGATGAGAATGTTAAAGAAGTTGTGCTGATCTTTTCACTTAAATCTTAATTTACTTTCAATTTAGTCAATTGATTTTTTGAATTATGTTGAGTTCTACAACTAAAGTGAAGATTACATCCAAAAATTAGGGAGGTTAAAGTTCTTGAAAGTTTAGTGCAAATAAATAGGGAGATTAAAATTATCAGGCGTAGAATTGGAGATTTTTGAGTGACATACTAAAATCCTCAATTCGATCGAACTGTTTGGGTGTTGAAGTGTAGATGTTAGCCCTCAGGTGAAGGGAACGTGGAAGCTCTAAAGTGAGAGCTGGTATCCTCTCAGCCTAGCCGCAGATTTAGTAACCAAGCATAGGATTAGTCAATGTTCTTTATGCCTGGTCCAAAGGGTAAAGAATAAGTATGCTCCTATTTGGCACAATACAATTTGAACTGATTTAATTTATCCATTCACTTAAATTTCTTGACAAGTAGAAGGATGCTTTCTTATATATTGAACTTCACATTAGAAACTTTATTAGTAGAATTAGTTAGTAAAGAGTTTATTAAAGTTACTTTTTTATTTCAATTGCCTATTAGTGATAAATATGCAATTTGAACTATATTGTTGTGATTTAGTAATGATTTTTTAAATCTTAGTTCGTAGCCTCTAATATTACTCCCTGTGGGATCGATATCCAGGACTCCATTAGAGCCCTATATTACTTGAGCGATACGTATACTTGCGTTGATAAGTGTGACTTTGCAATTATTGAATATTTTATACACATCTTTATCAAATCTATAACCATTGTCAAGTTTTTGGCGCCGTTGTAGGGGATTTAAATCTTCTAGCAATAGTATGAAATTCTTGTATTTTTAAACATATATAAAGTCATTGTCACATGTGCTTAGAGGTGCAACCCTTTCATAGCTCGTAAGGAAGTAGTTCTTCCAACTCCGAATATGGCTGGAATGCATTTAACATTTCTATGTCATCCATTCTTCAGAAAGGTGCAGACACCCTACGGTGTCGTACCCCTGGAAAGCAATGTTTGGCCATGTCTGCTCCATTTCCTATCAGAACCAACACTGAACTCACTGGTAGCTGAATCTCCATGGATCCTTTGAACTCGCCGGGGCCAATGACATCTATTTCTTTTTCGAATAAAATGTTATTTTTGCTCATGAAGGAGACCATGCAAAAATGCCTCAAAAAATCATGGTGGTCTATATGTGGGGGAATGCAACCGCCTTCATCGTATACATTGATGATACAGCTGTTGGGAATATAGTCGGCTAGAAGTATGCTCCATCGGACCATTCTCTTGATCATCCATTTTATCATGGGAGGTAGTGGGTCCACCTCATCGTATCTCAAATTCCCTGTGGGATTCCCTTGTATGTCATGGGTGAAATTGTAGCTGCCACCACATTGTATGGTGGTTTTGCCTTTTCTATGCATCCATTTCCGTGGCTCATAATAGGTTCTTTCCATCATAAGGCCTGCTCGACCCCTGTCTCTAAGATCAAAGATGCCATCGAGAATACTTCTTTCATCACTTTTGGAGAAGACTCTGGTATACATTTCCAATCCTTCTAGTATATTAACAACCCTTCTTTGCACTTCTTTGTAGAATTGAAATTCTACTTTGTTCACTTTACTCATTTTTAAGTATTCTACTGTGGTGATGAACGACGGCGGTCGAGGATGCTCCCTCATTTCAATATCAGCAGGAATCTAGGTTGGGGCTATCTCTTTATTAGTGGGATATATGACTCCCCCATTGGGTGATTGGTGACCTAAAATCTGTCATCAACGGACATGTACTTATTTGACCCCTGTCATCACTTTTGGGGCCAATGCCGCAAAATCTCCGACGGGCGTGTACTCCTCCGGGACCAATTGATTTAAATCTTTTAGCAGCATCAGTATCACTTTTAGAGAAGACTCTGGAGAACATTGCAAGCTGGGCTTTCCACAAATGCCCCTGTAGTTGTTGTACGTGTGGGAATTTCAGCGTTGCATGTCGGGCAACCCGCACAAAGATCATCTGAATCTCTTGGTATCTTCAGCTCTGTAGCAAACTTGGACTCATCCTCTATAACAGACAAGCTAGAGGAAGTCTCTTTCAGATCTGGATTGTAGATTTTCTCCTCAAGAATTGGGGTAAGTAAATTTTTTGCCTCCTGTTGGCGTCTTCTTTCTTCATGCAGGAAAACTCTATGTTTTTTGAGGTTGGCATTTTTGCGTTGATTTATTTGTAGCGGTGCATCATGTAGTCTTTCCTCTTTAGCAGTGACTAAGCCTCAGGTTGGTGCAATTATCATAGACGGCAGGTGACTAGTCCCTTCCATTGGATCATGTTGTACTATTACTTTCTTCCCCTTAAGTGAGGAATTCTCTTTAGTGCTTATCTTTCGCAGCAATGGTAGCCCTTCTTTTTCTCGATGGCTAACCACGTCCATTAGTGGACCCTCAAAGTCCATGTCGGCTTGACTGAAGTCCATGTCAAAGTCTATGGTGCCACTCTGCGATGCTCTTTCCTCGTTAAGTGTGAGGTTGTAGCCATCTTTAAAAGCAAAAATCAGCTTCTGTCCTGACATTTTCTCTGCATACGACAGTAAAATCATCAGTGTGCTGAAATTTAGCAGGAACAAGAACAAAAAAAAAGTGTTTCTTAGAGAATCTTTTCAGTTTTATATTACTGAAAATATTGTTTATTTATGTGTATATATCTCTTTTTTTTAGTAATATATCAAACTTTCAAAACTAGAAAAGAGAAAATTAAAGTATGTAGCTTCAAAGGTTTCATTTTATTGAGGTTAATTTTATTATAAAATTTTGGACCCGATCGCAGACGTTTGGCCAAATAAATAACCTTAGAACAATCAAAATTTTAAAAAGGCAATTTCAAGTAGCTTTAAGTTTCATGGTATGTCTTCAAGTATCGTCCGTTGATCGGCAAGATGGGTCTTTCGCCTGAAAAATCTACTATCTGGTAGGTTCCTTCTGTGTAGACTTTTTCTATGACAAATGACCCTTCTCAAGTTGGGTCAAAATTCCAACTATCTTGCAATGTGCAAGATTAGGCATTTTGATTACAAGAACAAGGTCACCAATTTTGAATTTCCTTGGGCGGACCAATTTGTCATGGGCTTCCATCTTTTTTGGCTGGTAAAGTTCTAATTATTTTTGTTCTTCTAGTCATTTTCCTTCGAGACTTTCCAATTCTTCGAGTCTGAGTTTTGCACTTTTTCTATTGTAAGTTGATTGGCAACAGCGACTCTGAGAGATGGTGTCTGGACCTCTAGCGATAGTATGACCTCGGACCGATACACGAGCATGTAGGGTGTACACTAAGTGAGAGTTCTGAACGTCATCCAGTAGGCCCACAAAGCTTCTAGAAATTTGTTATGCCAATTTCTTTTATTTTCATCCAGTGTCTTCTTCAAAATCTTTACCAGTGTCTTGTTGAAGGCTTCAACTAAGCTATTTGTCCTAGGATAGTAAATTGTTGAGTATCTCCAGTATACCCTGTGTCGTTTGACAAAATTTCTTATTTTTGTTTTTTTGAAGGCTATCCCATTCTCCTAGATTAATCTGTATAGAACTCCAAAATAGTAGACAACTTGGCTTTTTAAGAACTGAAGGACATGTTGCTCTATAACCCCTTGTAACGGCACTGCCTCTGCCCATTTAGAAAAGTAATATGTAGTGGCAGGTTTGATTTGTGTCTCTTATGCGATGAAGGGTCTATTGGACCTATTATGTCCGTACCTCAACACTCAAATGGCCATGAATCAACGGTTGGATGTAGCACATTTGGAGGTTGGTGTAAGACCACCCCATGCACTTGGCACTGGTGACATTTTTTGGTTGTATCCATGCAGTCGGACATCATTGCCGGTCAATAATATCCTAGTCTTTTACTCTTTATTTTCTTCTTTTGCTCTTATTAGTAAGTGCCACACAATCCAGTATGTATCTCTTTGACAATATTTTGTGCTTCTGATTTGCTTAAACATCATTTCCACATCTAATCGAATGATCTTCTGTAGAGGACATCTCCCACTAAGGTGTATGACATAGCCCTTCTTAAGATGTGGTGTGCCTCAGACTTGTCTTCCGGCAACTTTACAGTTTGTAAATATTCTATTAATGGCTTACGCCAATCTTCATTGATATTAGCAATCACAATCATTGTTTCTTCTTCTTTTCTGAGCTTTTAAAGATAGTCGAGGTTGATTCAAGACAAAACTTATCTTCCTTGTACTGTGATTTTAATGGAATCCTCTAGGGGACATGCCAATTCTTTTGTAAACTTTACTAGATCGTCTGAATGAGCATTATCTCATTGAGGAATCTGGTAAAAAAATATGTTGGGAATCTACTCCAGCAGCTTCATCAGATACTGATGGTGTTCTGCTAACCTTCGTTTCAAAATCTTGTATTGTCCGACGACTTATTGGATGACGAGTTGTGAGTAATCATAGATAACAATATCTGTTACATCCATCGAGATTGCTAATTTCAATCTGGTAATTAAGGTTTCATACTCTGCTTCATTTTTTGTACATGGCTCTATCAGGTGGTATGAGAACCTCAGCATACCCTTATTATGTTTGATGAAAACCAAACCAATTCCTACTTTGCCTGGTATGCTTGTGCCTCATCCTTTGTCTTTTCTGGCTGACAAAGTTCCATCGAAGTACATCTCCCAGTGTTGTGCACTCGAGAATTACATTTGTAACACCTGCTCATCTCATAATTCGTCATTAAGAGAGGACCCAACTGAAAGTGGGCATGCAGCGAGAAAGTTTGCTAAACTTTGTCCCTTGATAGCATGGAGGGGAACAAAAGTTATATCAAATTGCAATTAAATCATCGACCATCTGACTAAATGTCAAGAGACTGTTGGTCGATTCATCAAATATTATAACGAATTAACTTTTGAAGTTAGGATAATCTTATGAGAAAGCATGTAATGTCTGAGTTTTTGGTCAGTGAAAATTAATGCTAGATAATACTTTTTAATTGGCGGATACCTTATCTTCGTCGGTAATAGTCGACGACTCAAGTAGTAGAGTGCATTTTCTTTAGCCTCATCATTAACTTGGGCTAAGAGGGCTCCGAGAAAGTCATCTAAGGCCGAAATATAAAGTATCATTAGTTTTTCCGGTACAGGGGCTGCCAAAACAAGAGGTGTCATTAAATATTGTTTAAAATCCTTGAAAGCCCGCTGGCATTTCTCTTCCCAAAAAAATTTGTTGTCCTTTTTAATTAATGCCAAGAAGGTCTGACACCTACGTGAGAGATTAAAAATAAAGCGTCTCAGATATGTCAACTTCCCTTGGAACGAACGTAGCTGTTTCAGTTTTGGAAGGAGGCATTTTTAAGATAGCTTTAATCTTATCCGGGTCGATATCAATTCCCCAATGATGGACAACAAATCCTAGAATTTTCCTGGAGGTAATGTCGAAGGTGCACTTTAAGGGATTCATCTTAAGTTCATATCATCATAACCATTCAAACACGATCCTTAAATTGTACAAATGGTCTATTTTCTATTTACTCTTCATGACCAAATCATCCACATAGTATTGCACTTGGTTGTGAATGAGATCATCAAAAATCTTCGTCATAGCTCGTTGATATTTTGCTCCAGCGTTCTTCAACCCAAACAACTTCGCTGTGTAGTAGAAAATTTCAATAGGTGTCTTGAAGGTTGTAAGTGTTGCATCTTCTAGAGCCATCTTGATTTGATTGTACCCCGATGATCCATCCATAAAGAAGAAAATTTCATGTGTCGAAGAGATGTCCATCATCAGTTTTGGTATTGCAGCAAAAATTCATCCTTTGGACAAGCTTTGTTCAAATCTCTGAAGTCGACACATACACGGATTTGTCCATTTTTCTTCTTAATCGATACAATGTTAGTTAACCATGTGTGGTATTGCTCTTCTCTAACAAAGTTAGCGTCTATTAATTTCATTACCTCGGCATTGACTTGCTGCTCTATTTCTACGCGCATTCTTCTTGGAGCTTATTTTACCGTAGTCATGTCTTTATTCACCCCGAGTTTATGAACTGCCAGTTCTGCTGATAGTCCTGGCATTTCATCATAACTCCATGCAAAGCAATCTTTGAATTTGGTTAATATTTTAATCTACTATATAGATTCTTCATCGTTGAGTATAAAACTTTTAAATGTTGGTCGAGACTGTTCTTCCATCCTGATGTTAATAACCTTTAATTCATCGGCAGTTGACTTGATTTCTTCCTCAAATTTTGGTAGAGAATCTTCTATTAGATGATCAGTAGAGTCATCCTTTATATCGAGACAATCCTCTTCCAATTTATTAGCGATAACCATGCAAAATTATGAATCGTCAACTGGTCCAACTGTACCAAATTTGAGACCCACTTTTGAGCAAGGAGTTTTACTTTTAACATCCCATAATTTTTTGAAAAGTTGTATTTTATCTTTTGGTATTTATTTTGGCAAATGTCCCTGCTGAACTAAATTTTGTACATAAGGCAAAAAGTAACAAAAATGCAATTCCTTTAATTCATTAGGATCCTTGTCCAAATTTATATGATTTTCAAGGTTAGTAGAAGTAGAAGCACGATAAAATTTGATAAGCATTTAACCAGTTTTACTGACTTCCTTGACCTCTAGACTCTCAACCTTTTGAGGGAGAATTAGAGTAAGGTTCATGATATTCACATAGTAGTTTATTCGATCATACATTATCTCATCTTCACTTTTCTCCACATCTTCTAAGGATATCTCGTTCTAAGGTTTCTTCTATTTTGTCATCATTATTTTCATGTTCAGAACTTTCTTCATCATCAATGTTGATGGTCGGCCTAGTCCATTCAATAATTAAATTGGTTCTTGCTCGTCCACAATCCGACCTCGACCTCGGGTGCGCGAACTAAAAGAACCCCCCACCAACTTGTTGCAAAAGAGCGGAAGATCACTAAAGCAGAGTTGAATGGCCTTGCTCTTGTAATTCTTCTGAATCTTTACTTTTATTTGTTACAATTTCATCAGAGAAGATACTTTTCTTTGGAGGCGTGTAGTAGGCGGCATCTTCATGGATGTTAACGTCATGAACTAAAAACTGTTATAAATCTCCCTTGATGTAATGTTCTTGTCCTTCTTTATATTACCTAATGCACTAGTGTAGAGACGATGGAACCATGTTGTCTTTGTGAATCCATGGTCAACCAGTAGAGCATTAAAAGAGGTCTCGACATCGATGATATTGAACTTACCGATTGTTACTAGTTCTCCAACCTTCATAAGCAATGTAATTGATCCAAGTTCACTCTCTCCCTTTTGGTTGAATCCTCTTAGCATCGTCGTATCGGTCGTAAGCTCTTAAGCTTCAGTGTCCAAATCGGCCAATTTTCATAGGCTCATTAAGTTGAGGGATGCTCCAGGATCTACCAAAACTCTGGACAACATGAATCTACAGATGTTAACGGAGATATAGAGTGGATGGTTATGGTCGGTGGTACCGAGCAACAGGTCTTCATCTGTGAAGATTACCCCAAACTTTTCTTTCAAAGAGAAAACTTCATCTGAGGATGTGCTAGCCAACTGGGCTAAGCAAATCTCTTGGTCAAGCAAAGCTATAACTAGAGACTCTCTCATCTCCTTTGACAGGATTAGATCATCATAGATTCTTAATCTGGTCCGCAACTTCCTAAAATGATCTAGCACATCGTAATCCACATTGTATGATCCTCCAATTTTCTCTTCATTATGTTGTTCTTCCACTGGTGGAGGTGGAGGTAGCTCTTCTCCAGATACTATTTGCTTTCTTTTATATACCGGAGCTATTCTCGGGCTCTTCTGCTCCTTAAGTTAACTTTTGTAATTTCCTCTTCTTGAGATATCATAGTTGAATCTTCTGGTATTTCTTCATTGTCAAAAAGATCTAAGTTGATGGTGAGTGGTGCACCATGGGACTTGAGGATCGGTTCCTCACTCTTGGCGTTATCATAAGCAGTATTGTCGATGCTTTCTTCAGTCTTGTCAACAAGTTCATCGGACTCAAGTATGATTTGAGGATCATTTTGGGAATCGAGATTAAAGTTAGATTGGTTATAATTTATTATGTTATAACCAGAAATAGTTAAAATGTAGAGAAAATCATAATCATTATATTCATAAGACCCTAGAGGGACAAAAAGATAATCATACAAGGTCAGGGGTTTGAGGATTATCTTCCCTGAGCCCGAGACATCCAATTTAGTAGAGGCAGCCCTTATCTTATCCCCGTGCTAATAGTCTTCATGGTGGTATTCTTCTTCTTCTTCTTTGACAATGATGGTTCTTCTGGTGAAATCTTCATCTCAGGTTTGGCAGGCTGAAGACTCTGAATGGAGGTTTATCTTGAAGCAGACTAAATTTAGTTCTAAATTTTCTTAGGCAATTTGCTTCAAGATGTACTCCACCCATCCATTCCAGTATACAAGTCAATCGAAGAGATTGGCTCAGCCGAGATCATATTTATGGAACCTTTTTCAGGCTCTTTTAAATATTCTTTCAGGAATATTATATTTCCTTCTTTAAGATTCTTCCCGAGCCAATCCTTGAAGACAAAACATTCCTTTATATTGTGTCCAATCAATCTATGATACAAGCAATAATTTGGTTGATCTTTCTTGTCGACCTCTTCAGGTTACTTTGGATCTGGTAATATGAACTCGGGATTTTTCATCAAACTTTTGAATATCTTGGATATAGCTTCATATTTGAAGGAATACACTACTTTCTATCGTTCTGCCAAAGATATTCTCTTATTCTCTGCCCGGTGTGATCCTCCTTGAGGCAGTCACTGGCTGGACTAGACATACTATTGTGTCTGTTGTCGAGCATGTTGTGATGATGACTGATGGGAATTTTGTGCATGTATCTTCGTTGTTTTATTTCCTTTATTGGTAGTTTCCACTATTCCAAAATTCTTTTCAAATACTCTAGTTGTCCTAGACTTCTCGGCCTTCTCAAGAGAATCCATATGTTTGACATCTTCTTGAAGATTACTAGATTCGATGAGTATCTTCTTGAAGGATTTAATGGTTGGTCCCTTGAGCATGAAAGCTACTGGCCCATGGATGATCTAAAGTAAGATCTCAATTGCATGATGTTCTTGTAGCTGAGGTTCACATTTCATGCTAAGGTTTCTCCACCTCAAAATGTAGTCCACTAAAGTCTCATTGGGCTTCTGCTTCTATACTACGAGATCTCCAACAGACACATGATGATGTGTTCCAGTAAATTTTTTTACGAAAAACTATTCTAGTTCAGCGAACGCCTTGACTGATCCATTGGGTAGTTCAGCATACCAATCAAAAGTGATTCCTGACAGGCTACTGACGAACTATCAAAAGAGTAGAGCTTCGCTACCTCCAGTATTACCACAACTGGCTCGGAAATGAGCTATGTGCTGCCTTAGATTTCCAGTCCCATCAAATATCTTAAAGTATTGTGACACAAAGCCCTTAGGTTAGGGTACGACATGAACTCCCCTGGGTAAGGTCTATCCCTTTAAACTAATGCACCACCCTTAGATTTGGCTAAGGCCTCCCGAACTTGCTCGACCATTTGCTTAAATTCCTTTTATGGTATGACACTTGATGGAGAATCTTTCTCTTATTTATCATCTCTATTTGCTGAGGCAACTTCTCTAATTTCATCTGTGATATGTATAATCTCCGGTTGATTGAATTTTGGAGAGGCTAACTTTGGTACTTGATGTTGTCCCTGAACTGTGGCCATGGCGCTCTTGGCAGCGGCCATCTCTTCCATTCTTCTCTCCATTTGGCTGATTTGCTCATCCCTTAAGTAAACTGCCCTACACAGCTCATTTACAAAGTTCTCTTCAATGAGAGGTTGAGCGTCGGGTGCAGACGCAGCAGCTCTCATCTTGATGACATGTAAATCCATGAAATTTTCCTCGAGGTAATCATTGAAGTCAATATCTTCATCATCATCAATAGAAACTCCATGTTCTCGAGCTAACTTAAAAATCTTAACCCTGAGCTTTTTGACCTTTTTTTTCCAATTATTGATTCTTCTAGCGTTTAGAGATCTGGAAGACTTGGCTGGATATCCTCCACTTGTTTCTCCATCTTACTAGCAATTGTTGCGACAATGTTGGATACTTCGGACCTTGACTTCATTCCATGATGCTGCCCTGCGGGCTTGCTAGACCGTATTAGTGCGGCAACCTTGAGTATCAATACCCATTTCTTTGATGGTGATGTCTTGAGATGAAGTGTCTCAGTAGGAACATTGGCATGTCAAAAAGAAGTATGCTCCCCATGGTGTGGACTAGATAAGATACTAGATAACCTCTTCATCTTTTCCTTCAGAGTTGTAAGAACATCCTTGTGACCTGTAACTGTTGGATTTTTCAGACCCATATGTGACTTAACTGGTCGACGACCCGTGAGTCTAGTGCAGTAGAATCAGTAGCAACAATGGTGGTATCAACTATGCTTTCCAAGCAGAACCAGACTGGAATGCGAACAAGTAAAACTTCAATTGACTTTTGAGATCGCCTAACAGATCAGACGTCCCTTAAATTTTCTTTCTTCAGGTGAGGGGATATTACACATCCCACTCATTTCAGTAACTCGCCAACTAAACAACATTCTTTGGCAGCTAATTTCTAAAAAAAACTAAACTGACTCGAGTGATAGGAGTAGGCTTATTCTTCTCCCCACCATGTCCATGAGGTGACGGTAAGGTAGCAGCGATCTTCTGGATACTCTCATACGTGTTAGTATCAATTAAGGGATGGAACCTACTCCCTTGTAGAAGTGGATAGATCTCTAGTGATCCTGACTCTTCCTGGTGAGGAACTTCAAATCTGGGCTTGAGTAGCCCTCCGAACCTTTCAGTTGCATTTTCTCCTTTGGGTTTGGGTTAATGGTGTAGTCCTCAAACTTGATCTGATTTCAAACACTGACGACAGGAAAACTAATCTTTCAGTTGGGTCTTTAACAATCATAAGTTCCTTTCCCTTAGTAAAAATAGGAACCGTTGGCTTAGTAGGTGCCATGGTGACAGTAGTCTTGATGTTCTTATATGAAGGTAAATCCTGAGGGCATTTCAAGTTAAACTTGGCAAAAAGTTCTTGAACCTCAGGAGTGGCAACTTTCATTATGACGAATAGGGCTTTCCCAAGGATGACGTTGAGATCTTCAAATCCTGCTCTGAACTTGATGGTGAAAGTGACATTGTGGGCATCGCGGCTCTTTAGCGGGTTGTATGAAAAAGTGAGTGTTGGGAAGGCCAATACAGCAGCTTCAAAAAGAAAGCTCTGGGGTTAGCTATTTGGCCAACACCTTGTAATCTTAGCGCGAGCACTAAAAATTAATGGAGGTCAATCTGTAGACCGGGTAAGCATCTATTTAATTTGAGGAAATTTTAAAACTTAGTAAAAATAGCTTGAAAGTATAAAGATTTAATTAATATAAGAAAATTAAAGAGCACGTGCAGCATGACACGCCCCAATTGAATTTGAAAAATAGCAAATTAAACTCGAAAGGGAAAAAGTACAAATCAAGACCAGTGCGGGACCAACCTAACAATGCACAATGCACAGGTGAAACTATTCTACCAACACACCTATTATGGGTCCAACCCCACATAAAGATTAAAGGTCCTTACTGGCCTCCTGAACCTCTTTGTTCATAGGTGATCGAACAGACAGTCCTAAAGTCCAAAATAGTTGACTATACTCTCCCAAGATAGAAATGAGTGGAGCATGTCGACGGAAGAAGGTTAATTTAGTCCATGAGTGACATGAACACATTATCAATGTATGAAGACAATAATTTCTGATTTATATAGAGAGAGAAGCTACTCCCTAACGGAGTCACCAGAAGCTATTGACACTATTTTTTTGTTGGAGGAGTCGCCATTTAGAAGCTGTCGGTCGCTGGAATCAGAATCTCATTGCTCGATTTGGAAAGGCTTTTTAATTTACATAAATATATATAGTTTAGAAAAATATGAAATCAAACTGACCCCATACTTTTCATAGTTTAAATGAAAAAGCATTATACCTCAATCCATGTATCTATCCCAAAGGATAAACACAACACTTGAGGATGAGGCTCTATGAAATAAACTAAGAAATATATGACATCTGTTTGGTTTGCAAAAACCATTTTATTTACCGATAAGTTCTCTTATTTAATATGAAGAATAAAATTAGGTTTATATTAAGCTGGGTTCAGAAAAGCTTCCTATAAGGGCAAGCCCCTATAGTTAATTACATCTTAGATAACTGAAGTCACCTAAGAAAACTCTCGATAAAAATCATAAGACATTCTCTACAAAGAAGTCAAAAGGATATGACTTTTCAATGAAATCAGACAAAGAGGTGTGAAAGGGGAGTCGCTCAAATTTGGAACATTTTGTTGTCGAATTCAAAGGAGGAAGAACTAGGGGATGCCATAGATCCTGAAGAGAACCTTCGTGATTTCTGAAGCTATACTAATGTTTGGTTTTAGTTTAGAGGAGAAATTATTTAAGTGTTTCATCCTGCAAATTTTATTTGTTTAGGGCTTACATTAATGTGAAATGGTAAGACCAATAGCCTAGAAGATGTGAGGATTTAGGTCATGACAAACGACAACTTCAGAGTCCTAAGATGAGTTAGTGCTTATATTGTATAGTAGAGCTACACAAAGGCCTAAAGATGAGTTGAGGATTTATGTTTCATAAGCAAATAACTTTGAAATCTTATGGCTTGTTGTTTAATTTTTAGGAAAGATGTGCTATTGAAGATGGTTTTGTTGCCCACAAAGCTAGCTCCAAGCTCCTCCTCATGACAAGTTTAAGTTTTCTAATGTGTCAAGTCAGATGTCCGTATGGTTAGGGTTCTTTAAATGTTATGGGGCATATTAAAGTTGATTAGAGTGATAACGGATAGGACCCTACTGTTCCCTCTTTCTGGTACCACTAATTTCTATCAGATTCTATTAGTCTAAATGAATTTACTAAACTCAACTGAATGAGTTTCATACTTTCATTTAGACCAGAGGAAGTCTCATTAGCAACTGTAGATTACCTCATTCGAGGGATTCCCGATCATTCGATAGAGACGTCTTAATTTAGTTGCAATTGTTCTTTAGTGATGTTTGTGATTAAATTTTGAGTTATCTTATATCTTCAAGGTTGTGGTGATGAGTTTTATCTTGGTTGATTTTAGTTTTGGTTTTGGTTTTACGACTACCCTAGAAGTTTTGGTTTTCATGCAGGGTGACATCATTGTTTAACATGCAATTTTTGTAAGTATAAAACTACAGTGTGGAAAGTATAAGAAAAGACGGTGCTATAACTGTAAAATGTACCTGACGATTCTTCTTGTTCCACCACCTGAAAGGTCAGTACTTGTAAGGTATGTATGTAATATTGCAAGGAACTTAAATTGCAAGTGTAGATGAAGGTTTAGCTACCAAACCCCAGGCTATGATTTTTATGAGTCTTTGAAGATCCTAGTGGATAATTTTAGAACAAAATACAACAAGTTCAATTTGTTCTTCAAAATATCTAAAAGATTTCAAATTGTTTGGGCTTTGACCCTGAACTATTTTGAAGATCTCTTGAATTATTTTGAGTTCATTTTTGAACTTATCATATTGTTCCATTAACCATCTGTGTTTAGAGTGTGGCTACCTCGTTGCTCAATGAAACTTGCCAATTTAATTATCCTAATGAAAGGATAATCAATTAGTCAATTGATGTTTTATTTAAAAGTTATGTAATTGTCCCTAAAGCAAGATTAGGTTATTTAATATTATGGTGCCCATAATTAAGGTCATGCTTGTTGTGTTTAAAGATATTAATCCCCAATTATTTTGTCTTCTAAATCTAATCAATTGAGTTTAGATATTGAGCTTATGTCACTACTAAGCCCTTAACAATCATGATATGTGAAAAGGTGATTATAAAATTTTTATTTAAATGACATGTATTCTTATCAGATGGTCAAACCATCCTTGACTTTGGGCTTAAGAAAAGTGAATTTACATCTTTCCGACTTAAGCCCATCACATAAGAATCATCTGATCTTAGTTGACTTCCAAGTCTTGAAGATTAGGAGGATTATGGTTTTGTTGATGTTGTGTAAGGGTAGTAAGTGAGTTTCTACCTTTCAATCCCATTGTGTTTCAGTCATCCAAACATATTTATTAAGATCAAAATTACCAATTTTACATTGGTTAATCCTAAATTTTGATTAAGGCACCAAAGTCTAAAATTTTCACTTTGCCCTTGGGACACTTCACCTCATAATTCATTAAACACAACTCAAAAAGGCTTTAAGGGTTTAAAGTGTCATATTCATGAGGTAATTATAATATTAGAGGAAAACATGTGGACCTCTCAAAACTTTAATTCAATTTAGATAACTATTTAAATTCAGAAGATAGGACTTTAAAAGGTTAATTTATTTAATTATCCAAAAAAAAGTTTGTATTTATGGAAAAGTTATTAGAGGTCTCCTAAAGTCAGAGAAACACTTAAGCAAGATTACATGATTTTTTGAATTAAACTTTTATTACTATTATTTATTTTTTAATCAATTTCAATGATTAAATTAAATAGAAAATAATGTTTTAATTACAAAAATTATTTTAATATTTTTTATAAACTTTTCTAAATTCAGAAAATTGAGAGAACCAAGTTTTGTATTTTTGTGATTTTTTATTTATTTATTATAATTATCTTAATGGGAAAATATGGAAAATTTCATTTTTAAGCTTTTAAAATTTATATTTTAACTTAGAAAATTTAAGAAAAATATCCTAATGAATTCTAAATGATAAAGGGACATTTTCACTCATTTTGAACCATTTTTTGAATTTTTGAAAATTTTGATTATTTTAATTATTTTTAATTTAAAAAATATTTTAAAAATGAAATATTTTCACAAAAATGGATTTTATTTTTATTAAATGCCTTTGGTCACATGGAACTTAGAGAAAAAATTTTTAAAATTTTTCAAAGCTTATTTATTTTAATATATTTTTTTTATACAAAATTACAAGGTTTCCTTAAAAATCCCTTTTAGTGCTTAGACTAAATCAAATAATTTTGATATTTTTACAGTGAGTAAATAAGATTTTTGTGGATAGTGGAGAAGTGATTTTGTGAATTTTTTATAAGTGTATGATTTACATAAATTAATATAAGGAATATGCATTTAATTAAGCATGGAAATATACAGGATGATTCAAAACATCATAATATTTTTCTTAAACTTCTCTTACCACATGAAACCTACTAAAATTATTCCAATAAATTTAATAAGTGATATTTTGACTTATGTAATTAAAATAACCAAAATAGTCACCTTAGCTTGAAAATTAGGGCTACAAGCATAGAGGTGTCCTCTGACCTTGGAAAAATCATAAGACATGGCCTCTATCATGAGGAATATTTATTTATGAAGAATTGAAATACCACAGAGTTTATTTAATTCATTAAAAATCAAGGAATAAGAAAATAATTTTTTATATTTAGTCCACATTATTCTTCTCTGTTCATTGCGCAAGAGGGTACTTTTATTTTATTTTTATGATTTTTCTAGAGAAAGATATGGATTTTTTGAAGTTTAGGCATTTAAAATAATTCAAAAAATCCCTATTTTTCTACTTATCAACGCGATGCCACCTCAACCTACGGTTGCTCCAAATTCACACGCGGTTCGCTTTCATTCGTCGTCGCCAGCCACTTCAGCTGCCACGCAGCCCACGGTTCACGCACCATCCGCTCATCCAGCTTGATCTCCTTCGTTGGTTGGATACACGCGCGATTGGACGACTCTCCATTAACATCTTCAAGTGACTTAACCCGTAAGTCGTTCACACTAAAATCTTTAAATCTTCTTCTAGAATCAACCAAATTGCATGGGGTCTGTTTCTAAACCTTCATCTACTCAATATGAGCACATCTGTATGGTTAATCAAGTATGAATTTAAGCCATTACAAATGGAGAATCAAAATAAGCTCGGATTAGGGTTGAGGTTCAATACCTTTGTTTGAGAGGGGAGGCCTCAATCAGATGGTTGTGGTAGTTTTGATTGAACCCAACAAAACTCCAGATGATGTCTCAATCCTTGGTAAATTGTCTAGGTATGAATTCGATTAACCTCAATTTTAGGTGTTGGTCTAGAGCTAGCTTAAAGGCTATTTGAGAGGGGCTTTTGTGGGGAATCAACTTCTTTGACTGTTGGGATGGTGTGTGCACAATTAAATCAAGTTTGGTTCACTATGGAGGTGTGGAGAGACCTATCTTGGTTTTATGGCAAATTTTAGTGGAGAAATTAGCTCTAAGGGGTGGCTATCAATGGCTGAGAGAAAGGGGATTGCACTTGGAATGGTTTGGAGAAGCTCTGGTAAAATTTTGGTAGAGTTTTCTTAAGGTTCCATGCACACTCTTCCTTAGCTATGGAGAGCTTCATTTAAATCCTTGTAGTTTGGTGTTAAAGCTTGCTGTGGTGGAGGGAAGGAAAGCTCTAATGGCCAATGGGAGTGAGCCAAGTTAAGGAAGTTTAATTTTGGGTTTTGGCCATTTGTGGCTCCTTTGGGGTGGCTGTTTCCGGTGGCTGAGGAGGTGGCGAGCCAGAGTATGGTCACTTCTTGCATCAGGGAGACCAGGGAGTTGTTAATGATGGTTAACTCCTTAGGGTAACTGATGATGAAGGAGATATTTCAAGTTTAGGCCAAATATGGGGTGAAATCCCTCAAATCAAGGCACTTTTGGTCCATAGATCATCTTGGCTAGTCTAGGTGGGTTAGCTTGGTCCATAGAGTGTATTTAGTGGCTGTCGGGTCATTAATTTTGCGCCTTAGACATGGTTAAGTCAATTTTTGTGCATGGCGTCCAAATGGCTAAAAGTTTGGTTTGGGGTTTGGGTTAGGCTACCCATGATTTTAACCCAAATTGATTGATCAACATTATGTAGATGATTTTCATGAAGATTTTTGGTGAAGGATTGAAGTAATTTGAAGGTCAATTGGAAGCTCAATTTGAAGGATTTTGGGATTTTGGTCAATTTGGGCATGTTGGACTAGACTTGGGTCTAGGTTTGGCTAAGGCTTTACTAAGCACAAATTTGTGGTTCAAAATGGTCTATAGGAATGTCATGAAGAGTTTTCAACATAAATTGGGTGTCAATTTTTAGGTTAGGGCATTCAATTTGGTGGAATTTAGAGACAGCCAATTTCGGGAAAATTTAGGGATTTTTGGACGTAGGTTAAAATCAAGTGAAATTGAGGCTTGTAAAAGGCCAACTAACAGCTCAATTTGGTGTGTAGGAGTGTTATTAAGAGTTTAGGATTCAAATTGGGGCAAATTTAGTAGGCTGGGGTTCAATTAGGTGAGATTAATTCATGTGGTCAAAATTGGGGTTTAGATTTGGATTAAAATTGAGCTCAAAACATAGGCCAATTAGGCTTCAATTTCATTTGGATTGGTCAGATGAAATATGAATTTGAGTTTAGAATTGAAATTAAGGGAAATTGGGTCTAAATTGATTAACATTTGGGATGAATTTGGAGAAATTGGGCCTTTAAAAGTAATTTGGGAGTATTGGTCAAAATGATCAAATTGGCCAAATTGTGTCCAATTTGATGGTCCAAATTGGTTTAGGAAACTTTTAAAGTGATTTTGAAGGTTTTGGAAAAGTATGGTGGCAAGGGTATTTTTGTAATTTTGTCAAATTTGGGGGTATTATGGTAATTTTGGCAATTTTGGATGGTTTTGGGCAATTTTGGTATTTTGAAATTGTTTGAAATGATGTTTTGATAAATTTGGGTATTTTGGGTGAAATTGGGATTTTTGGCCAAATTTGGGATTTGGGGGTGTTTAGGTAATTTGGGTAGGTTTGGTGGTAAAAAGTTCAAATTGGAAACTTTGGTAAAATTGGGGGTGTGAATGAGTCTTCTATGTACTGGTCTTAGCTAAACTCTAGCCTATGGCTAATGGGTATAGGGGACCATCAACATGAGTATCCCAAAAGATCAGGGGATCAAAGTCAACAAATTAAGGTTTAGGGTTGTGAGTGGATATAGGTGATTGTGAGTGTGGTGAGTGAACTAGCTTTAGACCAACACCTAGAGTCAACCCAAAGGTCAAACAATCCTATGGGGACTCTTCTTGAGATCCTCCATACTGATCCCATCTACTATGTGCTAAAGGTTAGGACCAATATGTGGAACTTCAAGTTGAGCAATGAAGAGTTTAGAATTTCTAAATGTGAAGGTTCCTTTTCTAGTTTTCTAAGAATAGTCAACAGAAAGTCCTATGGCTAAACCTTAAGAAACTAAAGAGGGAAAACTAAATCTCAACCAAAAGTGAGGTCAACAGTAGTGTCAAAGTGAAGTCGTATTCACATCATTCGATTTTTGGCTGGAGAGGTGGATTTTCTAGTAGTTCAGTTGCTTCTACATATCGAGCTTTTACTTCACATGTTTCAACATCACAAGGTCAGACTTCTAGATCTTATTCTGAGTCACAATAATTGTAGAGGATTTTGGACAACATCAACTAAACCACTGGTAAAGTATTAAATTTAGAAAATTTTGTAGATCATATGGGTATATGAGGAGACATAGCAATTATGAGAAGAAATTCCACTCATGTATGGAAAACTTCAAGAGAGCTGACAAGAGTGTAGCTTTCCATCAATATCCAAAAAATCCATCATATGAGCCTGCAGCAATTTGACATAGTGACGAGAGTGGTGCTGATGACGAGGAGGATAATTAGACTGAGTTCTGTAGTTTAGTTTTTCATGTATTGTTGTGAACATTTTGTGGTACAGTTATATTGTACTGTTGTTTTATTTTGAGTCATACTTGTTGAGATTGTTAGTTTTATTTGTGTTTTGTTTTATTAGACACTGTTGTGATGTATTTATGTTCTTATGAGTAGTTTTTTGTGGTATTTATTGTGTTAACTGTGTTGTTTAATGTATTTAGTTAGTCTGTGTTGAACTTAATGTGAGTCTTAAGAAGGTTTAGAATATTACTAACTTTTACATAAGAACTTCATGCTTTAAAATTTTCAATTTACTACCATATATTTTTTTTATGTTGCATTTGTAAATGTTTGTTTGTGTGTTTGTTTTCTTTTTAGTTATCTTCCACTACATAGAAGTCTAATGAATCTTTATATATTAAGTAAATTAAAATTTGATCAATTTAATCTTTACTCCTTATTTTAATTTTTGTATTGCTATATGTAGGATGTAAAAACTCCTTCAAGCATGTCATTTTTAGTTTTCATTCCTACGTATCAATAGAAAGATCTCCGTGAGTTGGAATCCTAAAAGAGATCAATTGAGACTCCCTTTCTGATCCCACGAAGATATCTACGTACTTGTCCAATCTAGGACAATTGAGATCTTCTGGTCTACGTGTGTGGGAGCAGCTAAAACAAAGAAGAGTCTGGTCCGCTCCGAATTCAGGCTCAGCCCCCTTTTTAGTGATTGACCAAACAAATATGCTAGTCCGTCCCTCTTAATGAATCGAATGGTCCTTTGACTATATGATGCTAAAATATTTTATGTTATTATAAATTTAAGTTAAGAGGTTGAAAATTTTTCTAAGGACTTGAATTTTTTTTTTCAAATGCACTTTAAATAAATTTCATTTTGATTTAAGGATTAGTGCTTAATTTTGAAAACTATTATTATGTTTTTAAGTAAAGGAAATATATCAACTCTATGCTTTAGGAAAGGAAGAGTGGAATTTAAAATCATTATAGGCCTATCCAGATATAGTAATCCTTGCGTGAAAAAGGAAAAGAAAAAGAAAAAAAAATGAAAAAATAGAAGGAAAGAAAGAAAAGAAGAAAAGAAAAGTTGAAAAAGGGAGGAGAAGTTTGAGGATTAGTGCCTAATAAAAAATTGGTCCTACATCTCATCTTGTTAATCTATAAGGCTTGAGAAACTCTTAAACTTAAGAATATAATGTAGTAAGTATAATTATTCTTAGTAAAAATTTTTAAGTACAGAAGATAGAATGTCTAAACTCTATATTTAGAGAATCTACATTATATCTGAACTATGTAGGAACTCATATTTTCAAGCTTCTTTACATTAAAAATTTATAAACTCAACGTTAGACTGCTTCAATATAGTTTTTTTTTAAATATAAATACTATATTTCTACATCAAAATTTTATAATATCCTAAAGAAAATCATCTACATAATTTTCTTGTTTGGTTTTAAGGGATTCTAGTGTCACTAAAGTAACATTTTAAGTTTAGGGGATTTTGATACAACTAAAATATATAGTCTTTATGTACAAGTTTTTATACCAATTTTTGAGATATTGTGCTTTAATGAAAGGTATTTGTGTGTTTTCTTTCAAACACAATTAGATGGATAAAAAATGGTAAAAAGAGTGAAAAAGGATCAAATTTGGAGCAAAAATAAAGAAGGTGCAAAAATGAACTATGGCGCCTAAGCACCCATGACTGGCGCTGACGCGAGTGCTTAGGCGCCAGTTAGACAGAGAGAGCCATGCATAAGCGCCATGTACACCACACTTAAGCACCAGACGTATTTACTTGATGATTCATTGAATTTGGATGAATTTTTGAAGAGGTGTTTGAAGCAACCCTTGTTTAAAATGTGGGAAATAATTAATAGGCACAAAAATTCATTCAATTGGATTTTAAAAGGAGGCAACTTCTAGATGATTCATTGAATGGAGACACATTTTGAAGAGACATCAAGACACTGTTTGGAAAATTATAAAAGAAGATTTGAATTGATCAAAAAGATGGGATCTAGATCATCTTTCAGAGAGACCAATCCAATGCCAACCACGATACTCTGCCACCGCTACCCATCACCGCCGTCGCCGTTTCTTTTTATTTTAAGTTTTAGTTTGTACTGTAAGTGAAAGAAGAGATTCAAAGAAACTTCAATATTTTGTTGGAGATAATTTTGAGATGAGTTATTATCTTTTTGCCTTCATTTGATTTTAATTTAGACTTGTTATTTGTTTGCATGATTTCTACTTTCAAACTCAAGTGTGGTTGTGTTTTCTCCATAAATTTTGAGTAAATTGCTTTATCTTTTTCCTTAAAATGATAAGTAATTAAGTATTGGAGAGAAGTTGTGTAAATTATTAGTCTTTAATGTTGGAAGAAGTTGTGATGATTTTAAACCTTGTACTTCATTTACTTCTTAATTTTGCCAATTAAGATGTTAAACCTATTGTGAGAACATGTAAGATCTGAGATGGTATTATCTCAGTCAAAACACGGTTAGAATCACATTTGATTTCATGGATGAAAATTTAGTTCATGGGGTTGAGTGCAAATAAAAAAGGAAATAAACTTTGAAGGGTGTAGAATTAGAGGACTTTAGAGTGATAGGCTAAAGCCTCTAATTTAGTTTAATGTTTTAGATTTTGATACGAGATGTTAGGCCTCGGGTGGAGGGAGAAGAGGGAACTCTAGAGTAGAGCTAGTTTAGTTTTTACCTAACTCGTCTTCAAGACTATTCAAACTATAAATTAGCCAATGTTCTTTATAGCATCTATAGTAAGGGTAAAGAATATTATTGCTCCTATTTAGGACAAAATAATTAGAATGCTTCCACAACAGAATTCTTATACTTGTTACTGGTTCATGATAAGGGAAAAAATATTTTATTTATATTGTCTTCATCTTGCAAATATCTATTTAAGTTAATATGTTGCTTACTTTATTTTGAATTATCAAAAATTACAAAAAAAATCAAACTTTCATTCCTATTATAGCATCTAGAGTTTAAATAAGAATATTTTGCTAAGTATAATTTTATTATATAGTTTCTCCTATTTTGTAATGTTGCATATTGTATTTTTCCTGTGGGTTCGATATTCAGTGCTTAATAAAAAATTCTTATATCTCTTGATAATGATATGTATAATTGTGTAGTATCTCATGCTAAATATGATAACTGTACTCTTATTTCCTTCAAAGTCACAAATTTATCAAGCTTTTGTTTGGGATCAGGTATTTTCCTCTGTTGCGAATTAAGAATTATAATTAAGGAAATTAAGAATATAATTGCATACATCGCATTAACATATATAAAGAGAATCAGGATCGTTCCTCTCCTATTAAATTTAATAATTTAATTTAGGAGAAAGATTTTATCAAATAAGGGAAGTACAAAATGCCCGACAAGCTGGTGACTCCTTTTAAAATAAAAAAGGGAAAAAGAAAGCAAAATTAGAGTCTTCAGTCAGTAGTAGGTTCATCACTATTGTTTCCATTATGACTTCTATATTGGCTCTCTCTGTTTTGGTTTCCTTTGAGGACCCACCTGTTCCCCGATTTTGCGGGAAGATCTGGATGACTAGGAATAGATTGTTGCATATTTAGCAGCATGTTTTACTTCAGGACTCTATTCCTATTTTGACTACACTTTGGGTGCTTTTGCACCCTGGATGGAGAGTGATTTTTCAACTTTCCTTGGTTGTGTGGAACACATTCCCCATTGGAAATTTGATGCATGCCTTCCTTTGAAAAGTAGGATTTGTTCTTGTTGCACTTCTTTCATTGTAACAGCTTGTATAAGTGCTACCCTTCCCTCAAGGAAGAGGCCAATATTTGATGTCAATGTACTTTGAAACTCATTCTAATTTTCTAACCTTTCTTGTAGTTCTTCTATATTTTAACGGTTTTCATCCACGTGAATATTACACTAATAAGAGTGCTAGAGTTACCTCTTTTGGTACCATCTTCTTGTTGTGCAAAAAATGTTGTCTCCATGATTTGTTTAGGTTTCACCCTAGAATGATGCAGAAATCCCATCAGTTGAGAATCACCTTTCATCCCCACGCAGTGTGGAACCTTTCTCAGCCATGATTTACTTCAATTATGTCCTTAGATGATGCTTAAATTTTGTTAGCTGAGAATCAACTTTTTCATCCTCAGATAGTGTGGTAAGTCCTAGCCATAACTCATTTTGGTTCTAGCACAGAATGATGCTCAAATATCTTTAGTTGAGAATCATTTTTTTACTCTGTCTGGTTGTACAAACTATGTTCTAGCCAAATTTACTTAGAAGTACTTTGTTGCTTTGTACGTAGGTCATTCTTTCCTTATAGTCCATGTTGTTGCCACTATAATGCGTTCTTTGACCAAAAAGATCATTAAAACAGCTTTCTCATTAAGAGGAAATGTTTTCTTTGGTTTGACAACTCTCTCAGCCCCCCGTAGTTTTGGTTTTCTTTGAGGACTCGCATGTACCTACATTAGGTAAAGGCCTCCAAAAGGATAGAAGTAGATTGTTGCAACTACACTTGATAACTCAACCACGGGTTTCTTTACCTGTTGTACTTCAAGTTCATGAGATGTTTTATGCTCCCTTAAAAGAGAATTTCCATGTTGAGTTGTCCAGTTGTGCAGACTACACCCCAACAAGGAAAACTAAAAGGGTTATCCCTCCCTAAGATGCAGATTGCTCTAAACCTACGATCTATATTGATGCCTCCACTATAGATCTTTGTGCTAAGAAGATTATTGGAGTATTTTCCCACTTTGTGAGGACAGGGTCCTATTTTTAGAGAAGAGATCCTTGCTTAGATCTTTGAAATATCTTAGAATGTTGCATAAGAACTCCTCTACTTACTCTACCCCCATGATGCTCGTAGTAGGAGACTAAGATATACTTCTCAGTCCACAATGTAATATAAATGTTTACCATCTATTGTACAAGCCATGAGACCAGTAGAAGTATTGTGTGAGACTCTTAGTGTGGTACTTAGTACCACTACACCAGATGTGTGTAAGATATCATTAGTGATCCTGATGGAGCAGCTTAGTCTTTTCTAGTAAATAGACTCCTAAACAGGTTTTTTCCTATGGTGTTGATTGTTTGTTAAGCCAAGATGTGTGTGGTTGTCTGATACAATAATCTCTTAAAAGGAAGGTTTGGTTTAGGATACACTAAAAATCCTAATTAAAGCTAAATACCCTCATTGTTGCACGTAGACCGACTTCTTCATTTGATGGCAAGGGGATTACTTATCTTTGCTTCGAATAGTGATTTACTCTACCTCTTTCACTTATTAAACAAGGCTAGAATATATACTTTATACAGTACTTGGGGGAATATCCCCAAAATCTCTTGTTGATGATATGTTGTATTGACTAGATCGTTTTGCTAGCTCAGTCAAACCATGTTTAGCCATGATACACATTTTCCAAGCTATCTAAGAGTGTGTCATTTGATTTGAGGTAGTATGCCTTTTGGCTAGGCTCCGAATGAGAGAATTTTGTGGTTAAGATACTTTATTTGTCTAACATTTGATCTAGTTAGTCTACCTTGAAGCTGACTAGGATATGGTGCCTCACCTATCTAGAGCCTTATTGACTTTTTGAGTTTGTTCTTAATGATAGAGCATCATTCAAAGGTGGATTAATCTCCCATATCCAACCTCATAGATATTTAGTTTGACTTGGTTGATTATTATTGCCTTATCAATAGTCATGTCAAACTGATTAGACCACTTAGTCTCTATAAATCATTCAATGACTCATCAGTTTACCTTGATATCTGACATTATTGGTTAGACCTTTACTAATCTAACCAAGATATATTTTGACCAAGAGGCGGTGGTTTAAGATTCTTTTTATCCTCGTACTTCTTGATGTTCTGCCTGTAATACTGGAGGGCGTTTAGATAGTTCCAAAAGGAACTGCGCCCATTATTTGATCCTATCGTGGATTCACCTTTGATGATTCTCTAGGTTAAACCTGGAATAGATCCTAAGGATGGGCCTAAGTTAGAACATGTATCCACCATTTTAGGATTTCCAAATTTTCATGGTCTGGGGATTCGAAGTAAGTCTTGATGATTGAATCCGTAACTTTAATGAACTTTCACCTAAGTTCTGTGAACATCTTAAAATGACTATATGGGTGTCAATAAAATGTAAGTAATTTTATAGACTATTTTGATCTCTTACTTTTTTATTTAGCAAAATAAATGGAAATTTAAAAAGTAATGAATCATAAAACTCTAAAAAACATTATTTGAGAGAATTTTCAATCAAAAAAATTACTTTATTTTAAAAGAAGCTCAATTGGATATAGTTCAAAAAACAAAAAGTATGAAAGGTTTTAGGAATAAAAAAAAATGGCCAACACTCCTGAGAAGAAGCTTGAGGTGAGTGGAAAATTAGAAATTTCAATATAAAGAAGTTGTTGATTTCAAAATTCTTTTGATAATAACCTTAGGATATTATGTTCTGAGAATTTCTTAAGTGACATTGGAATGACTGATAAATTAATAATGTATTTAAAAACATCTTTAAAATAAAAATAATTTTTTAATATCTAAAGACAAATGACAAGGCCTGCATAGGCTAAGGGTGAAAAGAATTAAAGAAAAGAGGCCACGAAAAAGAACTTAAGGAAAATGCCACTTGGACTTAAAATTTGCAAATATTATATTTTGCATGGTGCATCTAGTCATGAGTTTAGGATGCCTACATGAGAGCTCCTCATACCAGATCAGTTTGATTGGTGACACCAAATTACTCTCAATAAAGGTTTAGTTGGGAATTAAAAGTATATATGCTAATAAAAAATATTAATAGCATGAATGGCTCCAAAAATATTTGTGTAATGTTGTACGTCATATTATACACTCACCTTTTACGCTCTGTGCATTGACCCTCTGGGTCCGACAAACCTTCCTTCTGAAGATTGGCTCACATGTTCATGTGTCTCCACTCATGTGTTTTACACTTTATGCATCGACCCTCCAGGTCATCATAGTCCTTCCTTCAGAAGTTGACTTTTCATTTGTGTGGGCTTCACCCACCGCCTTTATGTTTTACGCATTGACCCTCAAGTCATGGCAGACTTCCCTTTGGAAGTTGACTTGCCTTTTGTTGTAGATTTTACCACCATATTATATGCTATAAGCGTTGACCCATGAGTCGTGGCAGCCCTTCCTTTGGAAGATGGCTTGACTTTTGTGTGAGTTTCCACCATCCTTGTTTTAAACTTTATGCATTGACCCTTGAGTCATGGAGGGAATCCTTCAGGAGCTGACATGCCTGTTGTGTGCACTTTCACCCGCCTTTTTTCTGCAACATTTGTTGACTCCTAGGTCCTAACGGGATACCATTAAGAGCTGACATGCCTTTTGCATTATTTTTCACTCGCCTCGTTTACGCATCATGCATTAACTCTCGAGTCTTGATAAGATTTTTTGAGGAGACAACATGCCTTTTATGTGGGTTTCACCAACCACCTTTACACTTTGCGCGTGGATCCTCGAGTTTTGACAGTTTTTCTTCGAGAGCCGACATGCCTTTTGTGTGGGTATCACCAACCACCTTTATGCTATATGTATTGACCCTTTGCACGTTGTTTCACCCACCACCTCAGAACATGTTGTATTAATCCATGATGCATAGGTCCTGATGTATAAGAAGAATTGTTGAATCAAGGAAGAATCAGATGACTTCCCAAACTATCCGTTCTACAACTTGTACATGCATGAGTCACTTTCAGATATTACATAAGTTGATAGTGAGGTTGATGAAAATACTAATTAAATTTTTAGTAGTAGCTTTTATATGTGCTTATCGCATTGATATGTGTTAGAAAGTTGTTCACTTTGTTGTGTGCTTGTAAGCTTTCAAATATTTTTAATGTTTGTGTGCTTAGTAGTTTGTTAATAAATTCCAAATTTGTTTTAAAGGTTGTTAGTAACTTATATTTGTGTTTGTAAAGGTGAGCGGCGACTCTAGTGCTACACAAAAACTTATAGCGGTGTTTAATTTGTGGACAAATAATCTAGAAAATTTGTAAGGAATTCACAACTATATTTTTTAATTTTAATTAATGAGTAGGATTCAAATGCAAGTATACGCATTACACAAATAATATAGGGCTCTAATGAAGACCTAAGTACCGATCCCTTAGCGAGTTAGAAATTCTTACAATAATAACTAAAAGAAACAATATCTAAATTATAGAAAACTTACGTAATAAACTAGTCAAAATTTGCTTTCCAAAACTTAATAAACTATGTTTACAACACTTATCTCTAAATTTCAAATTTAAATCTAAATGTGTTTAAACTAAGTTTTATGAAGAAGAGTTCAAATTTAAGAAAGTAACATTCCCCTTTACATGATGTTATAGTTAGTGAATAATACAAATCTTTTCAATTTATATTGTGTCAAATAGGAGCAATTTTATTCTTTATTCTTTTTACGAGTGATAATGAACATTGACTAATCCAGAGTTTGATCCCTAAATCTATGGTTAGTTTGAGAAGTTACTAGCACTCACTCTAAAGTTCCCACGTTCCCCTCACCGAGAGCTAACATCTCGCATTAATTTCCAAACATCTTGATCAAATTGAGGATTTTTATCTGTCATCCTAAAATCTACAATTCTACACCCAACAAAACATATTTTCTAATCTATTTTCACTTGAGCCCATAAACTACATTCACATTCATGAGATCAAATGTGATTCTTACATAGTTTAAGAAAGCATAACCCTCTCAAATCATATGTTTCAAAACAAATTTTAACAAATTAATTGGTCATATTGATAAGTAAATGAAGATCAAAGTTTAAATCATCACAATTATGAAATTAAAATTCTTTAATTAATTTCAACTCTTCGCATAACTATATCTTATTGTAGAGTGAAGGACAAAGGAAATTACTCAAATTTTAGAAGGAGATACAACAAAACATGGATATATATATATATATATATATATATAT
>NEWO01000571.1:258575-271847 GCA_003013225.1 Phalaenopsis aphrodite
GCCAATGAGCAGATATGTTACCTTCTCTATGTATAAAAATGAATTTTAGATTAATGCCCTGGGAGTTATAGGAAATTATATTCTTTCATTTCAGAATGTGCCAGGGGCAGGTTATGGTATTAAGGAGAATGCTAATCATGACCTTGGAATCAGTCTCCACTATAAGGTTGTGAAATTTGGCCTTGGATGCAATATAGATGGCTCAAAAGATAGCCAAAGCCTCAGCTTCCAGAGCATCAACAACAAAAATAGGAGACAGGAAATGTAAGAGACAAGTACCATTTGAATTCCTGAAAACCCCTCCAATGCCAACAGTGAACCTATAGAAACTGCCATCAATATTGGCTTCCAGCCAACCGACAGAAGGTTTGAGCCAGAAAACTATGGGGTGCTATAAAATAGGTTGATTTGCCAAAGTGTTGGTCTTAAAAAGATCAAGAAAGGCTTTTCAATGAGTAATTTTCTTTCAAAAATGCTAAACAGTTAGCAGCCACCCTAGAGGGATGTGGTAAGTGTTCATCAAATTTGGCCTTATTTCTAGCCATCCAAGTGAACCAAGCCACGACACATGGTATCACCAAAAGTTTGAATTGAAGCCATTCATTCCAGCAAGATATAAATTTCTGCCAGGTGAGATTGATGGTTTGCACTTTCAATTTTTTTAGGACCATTAACCAAATTTGTTGGACAAATTGACATTGGAAAAAAAGGTGATCTGTTGTTTCCTCTTGCCCTTCACATAGAAGACAACAAGAAGGGCCCCTCAGTCCCTTCAGTTTCAGAATGTCATCATTTATGAGGCATTTAGAGAAGATTCTCCAACAGCAGAAAGACATAGAGGGATATATGAAATTATTCCAAATATGTTTTCCCCAGAGAAAGCTCTCACATTGATGATGTTGGGAATAAATGTAAGAAGTAGTAGATTAGGAAACCCCTTGCTTGAAAATAAGTTTGTCCTTCTTAGAGGTATCTATAGGAATGTTGTTAATCCTGTGAATGGCAAAGTTATCAAGTATGTTGTTTAAAGCAATAAGGTTCCACTGATTATCATTCCAGAAATCTGACACTTTGGTAGAAGTTGGATAGGGAACAGTAATCTTGTCAGCAAGCTTCCCATTCCCCATCCAATTGTCAAGCCAAAAATCAAGGTTCCCCTCTCCAAGATCCCATATAAAGTAGTCTTCAGCTTTGTCTTTATATTTGATCATTTGAGAACAGATTCTGGAGTCTCCCAATTTAGATGTAGCAAGAGTGGGATGTGAACCTCTACAATACTTGCATTTAAGAAAGATAGCCCAAAGGGAGTCGTCAGCACTAAAATGAATCCAAAACTTCAAAAATTAATCAGATGTAGATGCTTGAAACTTCTGAAACCTAGACCCTCATTATGAGTAGGTTTACAAATGGAGTTCCAATTGGTCCAATGTTTCTGTGTTCTTTGTCCTGACCAAAGAAATTTGTTGAAAGTTGTTTCAAGAAGGTGTTGAGTGCTCTTTTTCATAGTTGCCATTTGGAGAATTTATGAGGGGAAGGTAGACAAAACATGATTTAGGAGGGTAATCCTTCCTCCATTTGATAAGAAGGAATTGGTCCAGTTAGTGAGCTTAGCTTGGATCTTAGTAACCACTTCATCAAATTGGATTTGTCTTGTCCTTCCTTTCAGTAAATGAACTCCCAAATATTTCAGATGAGAATGTGGGGTTTGAAATCCAATAAAATCAGAAACCCATTGTTTGAAAGATTGTTTAACACCTTTGTTGTAGTAAATACAACATTTTTGCTTGTTCAGCTGCAGTCCAGAGCATAACAGAAAATCATTGAGAAAGGTTTGGATTTGTTTGGCAACAGGTTTAGTGGCCTTGGAAAAAAGAATAATATCATCTACATATGAAAGATGGTTGATTGCAATATTTGAGCTGTACTTGAAAAGATTGTGAGGATATATGTTTGGAATTTGGTTGAGAATAAGAGAAAGGTAGTCAAAGACTAGAATAAAAATATTAGGGGAAAGAGGATCACCTTGTTTGATTCCCCTAGAAGCAGTAAAGAAACCATGGGTCTTTCCATTGATGAGAATAGAGTGGGCATTATTTTTCAGCCATCTTCTGATTAAGATTATGAAATTCATATTAAAATCTCTAGCATGAAGAACCTCCTTAATGAAATCCCAGTTAATGGAGTCATAGGCTTTGCAAATATCTAATTTGTAAATCAGATTTCCTCCTCTGCATCTTTTATTCAAATCTTGGAATAATTCCTGAGCTAAAAGAACATTGTCCACAATGTTTCTTCCTTTGATGAAGGCAGTTTGGTTATTTCTGATGATATTATTAAGATGAGGTTGAATTCTGACCATCAGAATCTTGCTAATAATTTTAGAGATCACACTGGTGAGACTTATGGGTATATACTGATCCCATCTGTTACACACAGTCTCTTTAGGGATGAGGACAATGGTGGAAGAAGTGAAATACTTGATTGGTTCAAGACCAGTGAAAAAGGCCTGCATAGCATCCGTAACATCATATTTAATGACATTCCAAGCTGATTTGTAAAAGTCAGCAGAAAAGCCATCAGGACCTGCAGCTTTATTGCTATCAATAGAGTTTAAGGCAATCTTGATCTCCTCTTCAGAAGGAATGTTAGCAAACTTAAGAGTAGAAGTATAATGTCTGCAATGGTCAAACAAATTGCCTTCAACTTCAGTCCTAGCCACCTCACTTCTAGTGAAGAGCTTTTCGTAATGCTCAACAACATTATCAGCAATATCTTGGGAGGTATTCAGCCAATCTCCCTTGGAGTCTTTGATTTTATGTATCTCATTACAGATCCTCTTGTGATTAATGATAGCATGGTAATATCTGGAATTTCTGTCTCCCAAACAGAAATAATTTTGAGCAACTTTCTGATGAAGGAGTTGTTCCTGCAAGTGAATAGCATTAAGCAAGGTTTCACTAGCATTATAAAGATCAGTTTCAAAATTAGGATTGAGACTGATTTTGGATTCCAAATCATTTAGAATGGCTTCAGCTTCCACCACCCTAGTGTTTAGATTGTCAAATGTCTGCCAATTCCGGGCTTTGAGTTTAGCAGCAAGCCTTTTATGTAGGATCCATAATTTCACCCAAGGATTATTATTCTGATAGCTGGCCCAAACAGAACTGACTTAATTCATAAAGTCTAGATGGGATGACAAGAGATTTAAATATCTGAAATTAGTTTTGGTGGGGTTTATGGAGCTGCTGAAAGAGATCATAAGAGGTGTGTGATTTAAACCAGACATTGATAAATGGGAGACAGTTGTATGCAAAAATCATTAAGCCAGTGATCATTAGCAAGAGCTCTGTCAATTCTTTCCCAAAACTTGCCTCTTCTCCAAGTGAATCTGTGGTCAGAGAAACCCAAATCATAGAGTTTAGCCATATGCATATTATCTAAGAAGAAATTCATTTTGTTAATATGAGGAGGTATGACTCCAACCTTTTCATCAGAGGAAGTCATACAACTGAAATCTCCACAAACCAGCTATTTTGAGGAGGTGTTAAGGCTCGGATTAAGGAGCTCCTTCCAAAGCTCTACTCTCCCAGCAGGAGGACTAGTGGCATAGACAAAAGTAGCATGAGCAAAGTGGCCAGCCATAGAAAGAGATACATGTAAAAATTGAGGGTGATCTAAGAGGATTTACCAAGAGACTTCTTTCCTGCAGAGTAACCAAATCTTATTGTCACAATTAGCAGCAAAATGAAACTCAGAAAATTTTTTAATGATTCTATCCTTGTGCTTAGACACCTTNATATATATATATATATATATATATATATATATATATATATATATATATATATATATATATATATATATATATATATATATATATATATACATGAGATCGATGTCAGCAAATAGGCAATGTTTCACCTTGTGCTTAGACACCTTGGGTTCCTGAAGAGCAACACACACACACACACACACACACACACACATACACACACACACACACACACACACAGATATATATATATATATTAATTACAATAGACTATGTATCAAAGTGGACTGAAGCAATAACTTTGCCGTGATGTGATGCTTGGAGTGTTTCAAAATTTTTAATCAAAAATATTTTTATAAGATATGGAATGCATAGAGTAATCATTACTAATGGAAGATCTCACTTTAAGAATAAAAGAAATTAAAAGTTTGTGAAAAAGTATGTTATTATACATAAGCTTGCTACCACTTTTCATCCCCAAACTAGTGGTTTAGCAGAAGTATCTAATCAAGAAATTAAAGAAATTTTGGAAAGAATTGTAAATCCTAATAAAATGGATTGGTCTACGAATTAGATACTACATTATGGGCTTATAGGACAACTTATAAAGCTCCCATAGGAATGTGCCCATATAGATTAATTTTTTGGAAGAATTTTTACATACTGGCAGAATTGGAGCATAAAACTTATTGGGCTATTAATGAATTTAATTTAATTTTAAAGATGCTGGTAAGAAAAGATTGTTGCAACTTAATGAGCTTGAAGAAATTAGGACTGAATCTTATGATAATGCTAGGATATATTAGGAGAAAATGAAAGAATGACATGATTGAAAGATAACAAAAAAAGAATTTAAGCCAGGATAGGATGTTTTATTTTACAATATAAGATTGAAATTATTCACTGAAAAAAAAAGTCTTGGTGGGCAAAGCCATTCATTATTGTAAAAGTCTACCCCTATGGAGTGGTTAATAATGAAGATCCCAAAACATGAAAGATATTTAAAGTGAATAGGCACATACTTAAATCATATTTTAATGATCAAAGGCCAAATTTTAAAGAGATTATAATGTTAAACCACCAAAGTAATAATTGGGAATGTAAGGTTGACGACATTAAACCAAGAGCTTTATGGGAGGCAACCCATAATTATCTTTGTTCATGTTATTGTCGGTTGAAAAATTAGAAATTTTTAGTTGTTGAAATGGATATCTTGATGTCTGATTTAATTTAATATATTTATATATAACTTTGAAAAGTAAATTTTCAAGTTTTAAAAATACAAGACCGAACCGATCTCATATCCCAAGTAGTTTAAATAAACGAGCCTAATACTGCAAGCAATGCATCTAGTTCGAAGGGTAGACACACTACTTGTTGGAGAAGGTTTGATTAAATAAACTAATGAATTTATGAAATCCGCTTAAGTCTTTGAAAAAACCATTTTTTTATATAGACTGACAAGTTCCCCTATTTAATATGAAAAATTAAATAGGGTTTATATTAAGTTGGGTTCTTAAAAGTTTCCTATAAGGGCAAGCCCCTATAGTTAATTACATCTTAGATAACAAAGTCACCTAAGAAAACTCTCAATAAAAATCAGAGGATATTGTTTTCAAAATTTTAAATGGATGGGACTTTTTAAAAGATCAGAAAAAGAGGTGTGAAAGGGGAATGACACAATTTGGAACATTTTATTTTGGAATCCAAAAGAAGAAGAACTAGGGGATGTCATGGATCCTAAGGAGAACTTCAGTGACTTCTCAAACTATCATACACTTTGGCTTCAATTTCAGGAAGAAGAATTATTTAAATGTTATATCCTGTCAATTTTTTTAATTAGGGCTTACATTTATTTGAGACGGTAGCACAAGTAGCTTGGAAGATGTGAGGATTTAAGTCGTGATGAAAAACAACCTCAGAATCCTATGGTGAGTTAGGTCTTAAATTGTATAGCAGAGCTATACAAAGGCCTAAAGAAAAAGTTGAGGATTTATGTTGCACTAGACGGATAACCTCAAAATCCTATAGCTTTTTGTTCAATTCTATGGAAAGATATGTTGTTGAAGACCCTCATACTGTTGCAAATCCTCGTGTTATTGTAGCTTGTTGTAGAAGGTTGCTCATAAAGCTAATTACAAGCTCCTCGGTGAAGTACCAGTCCTAAAGTCTAAATGTTTAAAGTTTAAATGATAAGTTTAAAGTTAAAATGTTATGGGGGGTAACATTGATTATACCGACACTGGTTAGGATCCCATAGTTCTTTCGTTCCGGTATCACTATTTCCTTTTGAACATAATTATATTAAACTAGTTGTGCAACCCATTTAAATTGAGGACATCTTGTTAGAAACCATGGGTTGCCTTCTATGAGGGATTCCCATAAATTCAAAAGGATGTTTAATATTTAGTGAAATTTCAAAGGATTTATGGTGACTGATGTGGGGTGGGTTTAATGTGTTAATTTTGAAGATATTTTTCAATATTACAAAATACACACGGCATATCCAATATTAAATATGCAAATTAATCACAACAAAAATAAATCTTATGAAAATAGTTTTATCTTTTAAAAATCTGTAAAGTGTCAAATCTCTTAAAAATAATACAAGTATATGTATTGCTCAAGTAAAAAAAGGCTCTAATGGAGTCTTATATATTGATCTCACGTGGAAGTTGAAAATGCTTATTATTAAATTCTTAGGATTATAATCAAAACTACAATTTTAAACTACAAAAGTGAAGTGCTAAATTTGAATATAACATAATAGAGTGAATGCTAAATAAGATGCAGTAAAATGACAATGTTAATTAAACTAATTGTTAAACTTTCAAAACTAAAATTACAAAAAATAAACAAAATTTTTATGAAGAAGAGTTCAAATTTATGAAGGCATCCTCCCCTTTACATGAGTATATGAATAGTGAAGAAATTAAGAATAAAATATAAATTATTTTGTGATAAATAGAAGAAATCCTATTCTTTACCCTCTTCCATGTAAAAAAAGAACATTTACTAATCCAGAGTTGGTCCCTAATTTTGTGGTTAGGGTGGGAGAATACCGGCTGCCACTCCAGGGCTCCCACTACTCCTTCACCTGAGGGCTATAAATCTCATAACAGTTTCTAATCAACTGAACCAACTTGGGGATTTTAATTTGTCACCTTAAAATCTCCAATTATGCTTCCAATAAATTATATTTCTTTATTTTTTTGCACACAGCTCCATGGATGACATCCTCTCTCATGAAATCAAATGTGATTCTCACTACATTGTATAAATCATACACCTTTCAGAACATATATTTCTCAACACATTTTAACATTTCAATTGGCCATATAAAAAAGAAAATGAAGATCAGAGTTCAATCCATCATAATTATTGCCATTTAAAATCATATAAAACAAAATCAATTCTTCACAAAACCATATCTCAATGTAAGGAGAAGGATAAAGAAGACTACTTAGAGTTCATGAGAAGGATACGACAAAATAGGAATTTCATTAATAAACACAAGTTTACATAATTATAGAAATAAAAGACACAACTTATCTCGCAATTCTTTTCAAGCAATCCTTAGAAGTTCACTTCAAGTCTTTCTCTCCTTACAAGCACTCTCAATTCTCTCTTAGAAGTGTAATGAAGAAGAAATCTATCACCTTCCCTCTCCTCTTACAATCATTGAAAAAAATCTTCAAGTCCTTGACTTTTTCTCTCTCTCACTTTCTCTCTTTCACCCACTTTACATGCCACACAACCTCTCTCTTCTTCCCCTAGACTTCCCTCTCTTTATTAAAGGTTGTCTCCCTCTAAAAGGAATTCAAAATTCTATCAAAAATTTTATCCAAAAGTCAACTCTTTGGAATTTAAAAGACATATTCATTGATCCAAGAGACATATCCCTTCATAAAAGAACCCTCCAAAATGTCTAGATGCATTGGCTCACTCCAAGGGTGTTTAGAACAAGTGCCCTTTTTAAATTCATGCAAAATTTGGCCTGAACCGCCTTAATCCACAAAAATTCATCTTTGGCGCATCTGGAGCCAGTTTTGGCACACCTGGCGCCAGCTTTTGCTTAAGTCCGAGTTGTTCTTGGTTTTGGTGCATTTTACAACAGTTTTGGAGTATCTAGTACCAGTTCTCAATAAAATGGTGCATCTGGCACTAATCTAACATATCTGGCACCAGCTCTCTATAAAATGGCGCATCTTGCACCAATCTGGGGCATCTGACACAAGAATTCCCAAAATTCGTTGTTTTGGCTCCAATTTTCGTCCATTTTGCTGTTTTTTCTCCAAATGCCTAAAATTGATATACCTGCAACAAAAACATGAAAACACCCTTCTTTAAAGTGCAATATCACAAAAAATAAGCATGAAATGCATACTTAAAACAACATATTATTTTGGTGTATCAAAATCTCCCAAACATAAATGTTACTTGTCCTCAAGTGATACTTTTACTATATAAAAGCATATGGCTTAGGATAGAGATTAACTTATAACTCCTATACTTTAGTTTAATAAATAAAATAGTAATATTTATGAAAAATCTTCAATAACTTAGATTCAAACTCTAAGTCTAAGAGTACTTAGTAATTAAATTTAAGATTTCTGAATCTCTATTCATTTCAAGAAAAATCGCAATTTGTCATATTAAGGATGCTAAGAACATTCATTCGAAAAAGAAATTCATGAAAACTTTACTAGTAGTTCTACTAATACTTCAATACAAGTTTACAAAATGTAGTAAAGTCTTTTCCTTAAGTTGATTCAAGTGAAGCCAATGTTTTATTAGACATCTCCCCAAGCTTCTCCTCACTCATTTTTCTTTCCTTTCTTTTTTTCTTTTTCTTTTTCTTTTAGGATCTTTTCAATCCTTTCTTTTCTTTTTTTTCTTAAAGTGAGGATTCTTATATTCAGATAGCCTTAGTAATTTTGAACTTAACTATCCCATTCTTAAAGTCAAAACTCTTTACCTTCCTTAACTTTATAAATTCATATTAGTTTATGATTTTTCATAAAGCTTCGTTCTTTTCTTAATACATGAAACTCTAAACTTCTTCATACTTCAAAAATACAATTTCCTTTACTTAAAATAGAAAAACATAATTATATCTTGTCAAACCAAATATCTTTAGCTTAAAAATTGACTTTCATTATTAGAAACATTTACTTAAATTTACCATAATATTCATAAACATAAATATAGTCATTGATAGTTAAATCTTTAAATCCCAGGTCATTTTTAAATATTTTTAAAACTATAGTTAATTGAGGAAAAATAAAATTTAGTTTACTTCTTTTTCAAAGAAATCTTTCTTTCCCCCAAACTTAAGTTTTTAAGTGATTTAAAAATATTTTAGTACAAAATGTAGTAGGTGAAAGAAAATAGTAAATGAATAAAAATAAAAACTAACCTGTAGAGGATTTTTAAGTATGAAACTGGCCTCCGTTATACTGCAGGTACTAACTTCAAAAATACATATAGGCCTTAAAGCATTAAATCAAACATAATATATTCTAAAGGATTAGTTGAAGGAAAAGTAAAAATCTACTATTACTATTACAATATATGTCCACAACATAAAATGAAATTTTTTCACAAGTGTTTCAAATGTCATAAAATAACAACATAATAAAAACTAATAGATAGACAAACAAAATAAACTAAACTTCTAAGAATGTCAGTCTTCATCACCTTCCTCCTCCTCCTCATCATCATCTTCTTCTTCTTCATAACGAATAGGAGCATAAGGAGTGAAGCTAGGGCAAGTTAGAAATTCCACATTTTATTAACCCCTAAGATATCTAACCATAGCTTCCTTAAAAGCTATATCATGTTGAACACTCCTCTACTTATACTCATCATTACAAGCATTTCTTGCTCCAATTTCTCCAATCTAGTTTTGCATATTAACTATATCATTTGTTAAATCATAAGCTGCTCCATAATATTTTCAAGTGAAGCAGAACGAGATATGAGGCCCCTGTAATTAATGTAAAGGCTCTATCAATACCTCCACTCCGAGACTCAACAAATGGTTCTACTCTTTGAACCGTATGCTTCCCAATAGGATTTTGTGGCTGCAGCCTTTTCTCATTTCTATGTGAATCTACTCTTGATTGTTCACATAATTGGAAAATCAGGGCAAGGTAACCCAGTCCACTGGTTGTAGCACTATTAGCTACAATTCGAGGCTGATGAATAATCAAATTAGCAACATCCACTACCTTCATTTTCTAAATGTACAAGTTTAGCACAACTCTATCCTTTGTTACATCAATGAGATGATTTATTAGTAGTAATTTAGTATAGATGAAGTGGTGTCATACCTATGATTGAGTAGTCATCATGGAAGCAGAGAAGTTAACTTTCTTATTAATTTTAATTTTCCATTCTCCTCTTTCATTAGTAAAAAAGGCAACCACTTCATCCAGTGATGAATCAGCCATCATGAATGTAGCGTATTCACAATGAAATATATTTCTCAACCCATAAAAAGCATTGATCCTTTCCTTAGAAAATTCAAGTTACTTACCTCTCACAAAGATGTGATCATCAGTCGTAAACCTCAAGTTGGCATAAAACTTCTGAATCATTGGTACAATCGCTACTGCATTAAAGTAGTAAAACCTTTCCCAATTTCTGGCGATGATTAACCTCTTGATCTTGCCACCCGAGTTAGCAAATGCTCTTTCCTGGATCAACTTTTTCTATTCCATTTGAGTGTTATAACAACATTTGGCTTTGAAATTAACAAATCTCCTTGTGTCAAAATCTTATGTCGGCTTTCCTCTCTTTACTTGTGGAGCCATTGGAATTTCTATGAAAATCCAAAATCCAAATAAATCATAAAATCAAAAATCTAACTCCCCAAGTAAGATTATTTGATATTAAACCTTTCACCATGAGTTTTCTTCCTGATTTTCCATCAAAAATCTCAAATTTTGGATCTTCCATAATGTAGGAAAAATCCCTGGTGAATATCAAATATTTCTAGATTAAAGTGAAGCAGTTTCCAAGAGAAGAAAAAATCTAAGAACTTTGGCCTCTGAAATCTTCTCTCACGCGCACAATGTGAAGCCCTACGCACGGTTTAGAGGTAGGAGACGACCCAAGCAGTAAAAATGGAGTTTTATTGTGTGATTTTGCAGTTTTTAGGAAATCTATCATTTTCGGGACTTTGGCGCATCATGCACCGCCTCTCTGTAAACTAGCGCTTCATGCACCAATTTGGTTCATCTATCACCAACCCAATAATTTTCCAGTTTTCATTTTCTGTGGAAATCCGCTGCAAATCGCTATCAGCACTCCTCTAATTAACTCAAATGAACAATTATAATCATAATTTAAACATTACTCTAACGCCAAACTTTAACAAATAACAGAGAACTCACTTTTATATATATAATTTTTGCTATTACAAACTAACAATTTTCAAGCCAACAAATGTTTAATTCAGTTTCCGAAGCAAACCAAACATCCTAACACTTAAATCTAAAAATCAATACACTAAATACAAACATAAATAGAGTTTAATAGTAAAAGTTAAATCAATCCAACATAACATATTAACACAAACAAGCAATGCTAAAAAAAATATTATGTGCATATATGAAGTTCAAACATCTTCTTCGCTCGTGTCCTCCTCAATATCTCCCATAGATTGGTAGTGCATGTATAATTTGTAGAAGGGTCGATGAGGAAATTCAACAATTGAATCTTCTCCAATCCAAGCATGTTTCTTGAACATACGTACCAAACCATCTTCAATACGACCAGTATGTTTAAGTTGTTCCTTCAGTCCCCTATCAAGAATATCCAACATTTCAGAAACATTCCCAAATGCAAGATTAAGGTTATGTACCTATTTTTCTATCTTCTTAATCCTCTTCAAAGGTACACTATAACTAAAGTAAGGTTGAATAAGTGATGAATTTTGAGATGCTTGATCCATCAGTACTTTCATATCATTCTCAACTCCAATTCCAATACAGTTGCAATAGACTTCTAGATGCATCGGCTTCCAAGGAAGAAACACTTTTTCTCAACTCTCATAAGGTACTTGCAATTGACTTCATAGTAGGAAAATAGTGGATAGATGCCCCAATCCAATTTCTGATTCGTTGACAATCAAACTCAAAATCGATTTCACATTTATTACTTCAATATTAATAGGTTTTTCAGTTTGAATACGGTAGTTCAGAATAGCACTTTCCTTAGTTAACTTTTTAATTTTCATAGTGGCAAGTAATTTTGATTAAATAAAGAAATATCACACCTTAGAAGTAAGATTTAGCAATGATTCCATCATCCATGGTCTCTTAATTTGCATCTTCATCCGTGTTGACCTCACTTTTGATTGAGGTTTTGTTTTTCCTCTTTAGTAGCCTAAGGTCTAGCCATAGGACTCTCCTATTGACTATTTAGAGGCCTCCCTAGTGCACACCCAACATTAAAGAGAGCATTTAGATTAAAGTATTGTAGAAGAAGGCCAAGCAGTTTGAACCAAAGGCGAACCACAGGGGGCTCCTTACTTGGATCAAAACCAAACTCCCACTTCACTATCTTCACGGTGATACCTCCAATTTGAAGAGTTTTCTTTGCAAAAATTCTGGCATAGTCTTCCTCACCTGAAAGTTGGATAAGTAAGTTTCTGCCATCAAGTAGGCCTTTTTTCCAATCACCATTAAATTTTAATGAAGCAAAAAAATTTCTAACCAATTCCATTTTTTGGTGTCCAAGCTAGAATTTTCCCACTAAGGTAAATTTCACTTTCTCATTTAAGGTTTGAATCTTTTGTGGAGAAAAATAGATTGCAGGTTCCCCCTCTCTTGAACCCAATGGATGGATGCAAGGATTATTTTCCCTCCCAACAGCAGTATCATGGAAATATTGAGGAAAAACTAAATTTTCAGGGTCATTAAGAGTATCAGTCGATTTCCCCACAACCCCTACATAATTTGCTTTGGATGTCTATGGTAGTGGCCATGAAGACAGAAATCACAGCCTCTGAAAAACTTAAGCCCCATAGCAGAAAGGCTTCAATAGATCACAAAGGAACAACAAATTTGATTAGCCTAGGAAAGGCAAAATAAAATCGAACATTAAAACAACTTCAATCAAACCACAGGAAGTGAAACATAAGCCTTCACCCAACAAAAGAGGAGACCAGAAGAGGCATCACATAAAACCAGAAGTCAACAGGCAAATTCAAATCAATGAAATAGTAACCACAAAAAAGTAACCCCGGAGGTTTGAGCCGGAGAAACATATTTTCAGAGGAAAACCAAGAAAGATAGAGAAACTTTGAGATATTAGCAGTAACACCACCCTCCAACCAGTAGCAACAGAGGATCATCCTACCAGAAACCCTAGCAGAGCACCAAACCTAGCTGCTGCCCCCATAATATATATATATATATATATATATATATATATATATATATATATATATATATATATATATATATATATATATATATATATATATATAT
>NEWO01000571.1:271960-283701 GCA_003013225.1 Phalaenopsis aphrodite
ACATGTTGATTAAAGAAGTGATTACAAGAAAGAAAAAAATAGCTGGAGACCTTTTGATTCAATGCAGGAATCATCAGTCCTCCCAAAAAACTAAACAAAAAACAATAGTTTACCTAAAAATAAAACCCCAGAAAACATAGAGTGCAAAACAAGAAGATAAAGAGGGTGAAAGGAAAACAATAGCAGAAAAATAAACAGTCACTCAATATCTTGATTAGCAATCCTGAAGTGTGGGACCTCAATCCTGCCACCCTGCAGTAAAAACTGAAGGTGTGGGGAAGGGAAATAGCAATAGAGAACTCCTTTAAGTTCTAACCTTGTCTAGCAAGCCAATTTGCAGGCTGGTTTCCCTCCCTGTAGATAAAAGTATATTGCACCTTTAAATGTGAATATACTTCTCTGATCTTTTTAGTCCAATAAGTAAGGTGACAGGGTGCAAGCTCCTCATGCTTCAATATCTTGATTACAGCAGTAGAATCAACTTCTAGCCATAAGTTGTACCAGCTAGACATTGTTGCAATTTTTAATACCCAATAGACAGCTACTAATTCAGTTTAGACAGCATCAATAGCCATAATGGGGATGTGGAATTATAATAAGCATTTCCCTAAGTGAATTCTGTAGACACCCCCCACACCTGCTCCTGACTTATTGAAGCTTCCATCAGTATTTATCTTGACTGTGTGGTAATCAGGAGGTTTCCAGAAAAACCCATGAACATAAATCTTGTCTGGTTGTCCCAAAGAGTAAGAGTTTAAGATGTTAGGGAATCTTCTAAACTTAATCATCTTGTGAACATAGGAAAGGATATTTCTGACTATCTTCTCAGTTTTTGGTATACCTTCTTCAAACTTAACCTTGTTTCTTTCCATCCAAATAAACCAAGCAACAATGAGAGGTATAGAAGCATAGTTCCTCTTATTCCATGTTTGTCAGCAAGTGGTGAGATTATCCCAAGTAAAGAGGTTTTTGTCAATATTCAATTGTGATAATAAATGGTGTCAGACAACCTCGTCAAAATTGCATTAAAAAAAAAAGATGGGACAGTGATTCCTCCTCCTGAAGACAGATATATATATATATATATATATATCATGATTCTTGTATATATATATATATATATATATATATATATATATATATATATATATATATATATATATATATATTATGGAAGGAGCATTATTCAGATCCATTCATGTTGATCATTAAAAACAGTGAAAAAGATTCCACTGGAAAGGTCCCCTAACTAGAAACCAAAAAACAAGTGACACCAAGATGGTGACAATCGACAAAAGTATAACATACAAGAAAATAGAAAAAACTAAATAATGATAAAAAGAGAAGTGGAAGCCCCAAAAATCCTAGAGATATTTGAGTTGATTAGCCTTGATTCTTAGATGAGGAGTCTCCAACTTATCACCATGAAGTAGGAGAGCAAGAGGGGTTGGGGGCCTTATTGCAATAGAAATGGAGTTAGTATAAAGGTCAGGTCTGGCATGCCAATTAGCAAGCTGGTTTCCTTCTCTATAGATAAAAGAGATATTGAATATATATATATATATATATATATATATTATATAAGGAGCAGAGCTCCAATTCATTAAAGATAACCAAACAAAGTACAAGGAGAAGAGAAAAAAGGTGACAGGAGAGGGCCTTTATAAAGGGAGGCACCTCTCAAAACTACTACACATAATTTCTGATATAACGGAGAGGCAAAAGGTCACTGAATAAGAGAAAGTCCAGTGAGGGGGGAATTCTTCTACTCACTAAAGGTTCTTCAATATAAAGACCCCTTCTAGCCAACCAGTTGGATGGTATATTTCCTTATCTGTGAATATGAGAGAACTGTATGGAGCAAAATTTAAGCAATTGATGAAACCAAAGATCCAGCAGATTAAGTTCCATGGGGTTTCTAAAATCCCATGGAGGATGTTAATAAGTTGCAAGGAGTCAGATTCAACCCATAACTGATCAAGCAAGCAAGATCTGACTAAGTTGATGGCCCAAAAAACTGCTTGACATTCTGCCTCAAGTGAGTCAAAAGCTTTGACTCGAGATTGAAAGTATAAGATACATTTCCCCTCAGGGTTCCTGAACACCCCACCAATGCCTGCAGACTGGGATTTGTGGCTGCCATCAATGTTAATTTTGGTCCAGCCAAACTTTGGGAGGGTCCAGCAGATTGTCACAACTTTGGGAGTTTGTGGCTTGGAAAAAGAACCAATCTCCAACACAGCCTTTAACTTTTTAAGTTTGATTAGTTTGTGAATAAAAGCAATACAATTGAGACTCACCCTCATAGGATCAATATGGGAGTTATCATGCTTTGCCTGGTTTCTAGCCATCCACACAAACCATGCCACAATTTTGGGAATGCTCTGGAGTTCAGCTCCCCTCTAATCATACCAGCTAGTATAGAAAACCATCCAAGTAAGGTTCATTGTTGGGATCCTTAATTTACCAATCACAATGGACCAAACATCCTGTACCCAATTGCAATCAAAGAAGAGATGGGTAATAGTTTCCTCATGAGACTGGCATAAAATGCATCTAGAAGGACCCCTCAACCCCTTCAATTTCAAAATGTCATCTGTGGGAATCATTTTTTAGAATAGTCTCCATATAAAGAAGGACATGGATGGGGTAAGGAATTTATTCCAGATGGTGTGACCCCGGTATACCAGTTGGGGGGGCTGAGAATGGATTGGGTTCTTTCTTACAACAATTCTGTCTTTAACCCCAGGTTTTACAATAAGCTTATGAATATTGGATAGTTGAGAAGGGCTGTAGAAAGGAAGAATTGGAGAGAGATTCCACTTGCCATGGGCCCAGATATCTTTCACAGGCACAGGGGCAGCTAGGGCAATTTGATCCTGGATAAGGCAGCCATCCAAGGACCAATTATCCCACCATATGTTTACCAAGCCCTCACCAATTTCCCAGACAAACAATTGTTCAGCATCTTGTCTAGCTTTTAACATCCTTTTCCAGATTGGAGAATCCCCTACACCCACAGAGATTTGGGTGGGGGTGCTGATATTAGCAATACTTGCCTCACAGGAACTCAGCCCATAAGGATGACTGAGATCTAAATCTGAGCTAGAGCTTGCAGAAATGGGTGTGCATAATTTAGGAGAAAGACTTGAAGCTTAACCCACCCTCCTCAGTAGGTTTACACACCTTAGCCCAAGAGGTACAGTGTTTTTGCTTCCTATGACCAGCCCATAGGAATCTGTTAAAGATGCCTTCTAACAGTCTCTGAGAGGACTTTTTAGGAATGTTCGTTTGCAGTAAATAGGATGGCAAGGCAGAAAGAACACTTTTGAGGAGTGTAATTCTACCCCCATTGGATAAAAAAGAATTCTCCCATGCATGCAATTTACTTTGGAGCTTGTCAATTATATGATCAAATTGAATATTCTTAGTTCTTTCTTTGATAAGAACAGCCCCCAAATATTTCATAGGAAGGTGGCTGTTTTTGAAACCAATGAAATCAGCAACCCAGGATTTAAACTCAGCAATGCACTGCTTACTGAAGATGGAGAGGCATTTCTGTTTGTTGAATTTCATTCCAGAAACATCCTCAAAGGTCTCCAAATTCTGCAATAATAATTTGACAGCACCTTTGGAAGCTTTTGTGAAGATTATGATGTCATCAACAAAGGCCAGATGAATGATTAAAATGGAAGATTTGTGACTATAAAGAGAATGGGGTTTCCAGGATGCTAACTCATTCAAACTTCTAGATAAGTAGTCAAAAGCTAAGATAAAGATGGTTGGGGAAAGAGGGTCACCTTGTTTTATACCTCTAGAAGCACTGAAAAACCCATGAGTGGATCCATTGATAAATATTGAGTGGAAATTATTGGACAGCCATCTGCTGATAAGAGAGACAAAGGAGGATGAGAAACCTCTAGCAATCAAAACCTGTTCAATGAAACTCTAGCTTATAGTATCGTAAGATTTTTTGATATCTAATTTGAAAATTAAGTTGCCTCCTCTAGTGATTCTGTCCAAGTCCAGCACCAATTCTTGGGCAAGAGCACATTATCCACAATGCTTCTATCCCTGATGAAGGCTGACTGATTCCTGCAAATGAGCTTGTTTAGGTGGGGTTGTAATCTTTGGACCAAGACTTTACTGATAATCTTTAAGATGACAGAAGTGAGACTAATGGGTCTGTAATCTTCCCATTTGCAAGGAGTTTTGTCCTTAGGCACTAAAGTAATGGTTGATGAGGAGAAGTATTTGGGGAGGTCAGCCCCCCAGAAAAAACTTTGGACAGTGGCAATAACCTCACCCTTCACTATATGTCAGGCCTTTTTGTAGAAGTCAACAGAGAATCCATCAGGGCCAGCCACCTTTGAGCTGTCTATAGATTTTAGAGCTTCCCAAATTTCATTTTCATCAGGGATGTTAGTAAGGGATAGACTATTAGTAAATTCCCTTTCCTTGTCAAACAGTGTTTCATTGATGGTAGGGTAGGAAATGGAGTTTTTACTGAACAATTTTTGGAAATAATGTACATCATCCTTAGCAATTCCCTCAGCATTGGTAATCCAGTGCCCCTCCTGAGAAAGGATTATATGAATAGTATTGCTTTTCCTCCTATAGTTAATGCAAGCATGATAGTATTTAAAGTTTCTGTCACCCTCACAGAACCTGGTTTTATTTTACTTTTGAGCATAGAGAGCCACTTGCATGTTTATCAGATCCAATAGGTTATCATTGGCTGACTGGAGATCCATTTCAGCCCCAAATCAGTAACTAAGAGCTATTCCAACTGCAAAATTTTTTGTTCAGCTTCAAAAACTTTCTTGTCAATGTTCCCACCTCCTTCCAGTTCCAATTTGTAAGATTTCTGCTGAGTTTTTTCTGTAACATCCAAAGCTTGATGCTTGGAATGTGATGATGGACTGTCCAGGCCTTAGCCACTTGATGAGTAAAGTCCCCATGCAATGACCACATGTTCAGATATCTAAAATTGGCTTTAGATTTAGTAGAGGATGAAGAAATTTGAATAAGTAAGGGTCTATGATCAGACCCACTCATGGCCAAGTGTTGGACAGAAGTATGGAGGAACTCTCTAAACCATATATCTTTAACCAGAAATCTATCAAGCCTCTCCCAGATCTTCCCCCTTCTCCAAGTAAATTTAGGACCTATGAACCACAAATCAAAGAGGCCAGCAGACTGGATGTTATCATTAAATGTGTTAGCTTGATTAATATCAGGAGATCTCCCACCCTTCTTCTCACAAAGTGAAGAGAGGCTGTTGAAATCACCCCCAAATAACCATAAATCCTTTATAGAGGTACTGAACTCTAGTAACTGTTGCCATAGGTCCAGTCTTGCAGTAGTTGTACAACCAGCATAGATGAAGGTAGAAAAACCCTGATAGTAACTGAAATTAAGCTGCAAATGGATGAATTGATCTCCTTCTTTAGGAACAGTGCAAAGGACTTCGTTTCTGCACAGTATCCAAATTTTACTGTTAGTGTTTGTAAGAAGCTGGAATCCAGGGAATTTTCTCACAAATCTATTGACATTTTTAGAGACCATTGGTTCAAGTAGAGCAATGATCCACGGTTTGTACATCCTGTTGAGAGCTAGGACTCTATTAAGGGATTTGGGATGAGCAAGTCCCCTAACATTCCAACAGATTAGATTCATTATATATATATATCTCATGTTGGCAGATAACTTCCCTGGTGCTCTGGTAAGGTTTTGGGATGGATGAGTGTGACGGTTGTGGGGTTTTTCTAGTTTTTCTGGTTGCTTTCCTAGTTTCTCTGAGTGGTTAAGGTTTAGACTTTCAGCTTGTTGGTGCATTTGTTGCTTTCCTCTGACCCGAGTTGGTTGGTTTTTGGTTTTACTGTTTCATTGGTTGTTGTTTGGAGTCTCTGTTGTTTTTCTTTGTTATTTGCTTCCTCACTATTTTTTCTATTGTTAAGTGTTTTGATGGCTATGTTAATCCCCATTGATGTTGTTGATAATGACATTTAGACCAAGGCCAATTATGCTCGTGTGGTTGGCAATGGACAGACCTCTGTGCTTGATGCTGATCTATTGGTTTTTCCCTAATCTTTTCATGGTGCTATTTTTTTTTTGTAAAGAGCAATGCCAGCTTATCAATCCATTAGATGTAACGGAGGGCAGGATTTCCATGTTTTACAACAATGAAGATCTAGTCACTCTAAATGTTGTGTGTAAATTTACACTCATTAGCAAATTTCAATTTGGTCACCCCAAAATGCAATTTGTTATGTGGTATTTTGATAATTTTCCATTTGTTGGTGCTTGGCAATTTGGGCTGATTGATGGCAAATATATCATGATTAAATTGGCATTACTGGTGGACTATGTAATTCTTTTTGCCAAGAAAAATATCTCCTTGGATGGTACCCTCATGAAGCTCATTAAATGGATGCCTAACTTTGATCCTAGCAAAGAAACCCCTATTGTCTCAATCTAGTTCAAGTTACCTGGTCTCCGACTACACTTTTTCAACCAAAAAGTTCTCTTTAATATTGGTTTGGCACTGGGGAGATCTTTGAAAATGAACTTCCATACTTTTAGTTTTTCAAGACCCTCTGTAGCTAGAATTCAGGTGAAGAGGGACATCACTCTCCCTATGGTGGACGAAATTTGGCTTGGGTCTAAGGAGGAGGGGAACTGGCAAAAAATTGTCATGGAGCAAAAACCTTATTATTTCCATCACTGTAGGATGCTTGGACACACTTCTGATAGGTGTTACAGGCTACATCCTACTCACAAGAAGAAAACCACATTGGCAAAAGAAAGGAAAGACATTCCTGAAAATAATAATAAGTTTTCTGAGAACCTTACTAAAACAATACAACCCATTGAGGGGGATGCACACAGAGGAGCTGAGGATAATTTAAATCACTAGAACACACTTATTACAAATATTAAGGAAATCCATGAGGTTATAATGCCTGCTGGCTCACAAATGGAAGAGGGAGAATACATTGTGACTTCTCCATTATCTGTGCTCGAGAAAGCAGTAACTATTCACCCTTGTACCCCAACAGAAACTGTAAAACTTCCTGAAAATCAGCTATCTAAAATGCAAAAAATATTGGAACAAGATTGGCAAGTTCAGAAAGCAAAGAGTAAGAAGAAATCTGCTCTGGAAGAAAAGAAACTTTTGACTGAAAATTATCAGACTGGAAGATCTTTGAATTCTCAAAAGAATTCACCCATACAACTTACAAGGGGGAGGACTAGATCTAGACCTCAGCCCTTTTCACACCAAATATCTCCCCATGATTAATTTCATTTGTTGGAATGTTAGGGGCATTATTCACCCCTCCATAAAAAGAATTTTGCATCTCAATAAAAAACACAATCTTTGGTGTATTGCCATACTTGAACCTATGGTTCATAAACATCCTAAAAAAATCCTATGTAGATTTGTTGGCTTTTCTCATTATGCTGACATAAATAATAAAATTTGGTTCTTTTGCAGGAAAGAGATTACTTGGAATATCTAGGCTGATCATCCTCAGTTTGTCCATTTCTCTTTTAATACTTATGGTCACAAAGGTTTTGCCACCTTCGTTTTTGTTGGTTGCACTAAGGCTGACAGAAGGGCATTTTGGAATTCCTTACATACTATTAGTACCTCTATGGATTATTGCTAGTTAGTGGGAGGTGACTTTAATTGCATAGCTACCTCTACTGAAAAGGTTGGTGGAAGACCCCCTAATTTAGCCATATTGAATTTATTTTCTGATAACATTCTTCATGCTAGACTGTTTGATATTGGTTACAAGGGGCCAGAGTACATTTGGAAGATAAGAGCTATTTGGGAAAAACTTGATAGAATTTTGGTTAATGATAAGTGATGTCGATAATTTTTACACACTTTTGTTACTCACTTAAGTTTTGCAGGCTCTCACCACAGGCCACTACTTGTTTTCATTACTGCCAATGAATCTAATAACTCTCATGCTCCATTTAGATATCTAAATTTGTGGTCTGATCATCACTCTTTCATAAAGACTGTGACAGCTGCTTGGATTAATTCTTTCAATCTAGACCATTGGTCCATTCTTGTTCATCAACATTTAAATACTAGCAAGGGTCTGAAAAAATGCGGTTGGAATGTTTTTAGTAATGTTTTTGTTGCTGTGGAGCATGCTGAAAAGGAAGTTCTAGAAATGGATAAGGTGGTCTTGGATGAATGTGGGGAGGAAAATTTGCTCTCAGGTTCCCAAGAAATGCTTCATACTGCAATTGACACACAGGATAAATTCTTGAAACGGAAAGCTGCTATCAGCCACTTTAAGGATGGGGATAGAAAGACTAAATACTATCATGCTTGCATTAAACACAGAAGACAGTGTAATACCGTTTACAGGATTCAAAATTCTACAGGAATATGGCTTGCTGCTAGTCAATCCATTACTCTTAATGTTGTTAGTTACTTCCAAAATGTTTTAAATAAGTCTGAAACCCAAAGAATCCCAATTGAAAATTTGTATTCACCTGATGATATTTCCTACACTGATAACCTTTCTCTGGATCAGATTCCACCTACTCTGGAAATTTAGTAGGCACTCCAAACTATTGATAGCAATAAAGCTACTGGTCATGATGGTTTTACAGCAGATTTTTATAAGAAATCTTGGGAGATAATCAAAGATGATGTAGTTTCAGCTATCTAGAGTTTTTTCCTTGGATCCAATATACTTGCTTATTTTAATGCTTCAAACATTGTTCTCATTTCTAAAACTGTTGTTCAGAAGAATTGGAATGATTATTGGCCTAACAGTCTTACTTCAGTTATCAGTAAAATGATTAGTAAAATTCTAGTTGGAAGACTTCAACCTCTCCTTGGAAGGCTTATATGTGAGAACCAATCTGCCTTTGTCAAAGGCAGATCAATTCTTTACAATGTACTGCTTGCTCAGGAGTTACTTTTGGACTTGGACAAATCTTACTGAAGTGGAAATCTAATTTATAAATTAGATATCAAGAAGGCTTATGACACCATCTGCTGGGATTTTATTTTGGTTGTCCTAACTACTAGCGGCTTCTCCCAAGCTTTTTGTACTCTCATTCATAGATGGCTCAAGGACAACAATCATTTTGTTTTTGTTAATGGGCAAGCTAGGGGACACTTTTCTGTTTCTAGAGGTCTAAAGCAAGGGGATCCATTATCTCCCACTATTTTCATTTTAGTTATGGACCATCTCTCATTAATGTTTAATAAATACCTTTTGCCCCTCAACTATGCCAGGTACTATAGTAAATCCAAAGAAGATGTTTCTCATTAAATTTTTGAAGATGATATTATGGTTTTTTCAAGTGCTAACAAGACTGCAATGAAGAAGATAGTCAGTTGCCTGCAGAAGTTCAAATTGCATTTTGGGGATGTCTTTCAATCCAAATAAATGCAACATTTACTTTAGCAAGGCTACTCCAATGGGGCATAAGCATTGGATTCTTGATCACACTAATATCAATAGCTCTCCTCTTCCAATTAAATATCTTGGAGTTCAATTGATCAAAGGAAGAGCTAAACAAACTCAATTAGAGGATGTGTTGGGAAAAATCTCTACCAATCTTTCCTGCTAGTTAAACCATTTTCTGTTCAATGGAGGTAGAATTACATTATTGAAGAGCATTCTAACTTCTTTTCCTTCCTACATTCTTCAAATGATTGTATCAATAAAAGAACTCAAATACAAATGAAAAGAGTGTTTAATAGATTCTTATGGGTTGGTCAGAGGCAGCAACTTCATTGCGCTAGCTGGCAAAAGTAACTTAAACCCACTTTAGCTAGTGGTATTTGTTTCAAAGGCTTACAACATCTTCTTCAAGTAAACCTTCGTCAAATTTGGATTAATTTTAGAGAGTAACAATCCCTTTGGGCTAAATTTATGAGGAGCAACTACTGCAAGCAGAATCATCCTTGTACTATGGTTAGGAAGATAGGGGACTCTAGGGTCTTTGTACAAATGATTAAAATCAAGGAGAAAGCAGAAGATTTATTTCTTTGGGACCTTGGAACAGGTAACATCAACTTCTGGTTGGACTCTTGGTGTCCCAAAGAGATACTGAAGTTTAACTCGCATAATATAAACACTCAACTGCAAGTGGCTGACTTTTGAGAGGATCATTACTACCCTTTACCTGTGCTCAAATCCATTCTTCAGGAACAGTTTGCTATTCAAATTAGCAGAATCCAGTTTGATAGATCTAAAGCTGATAAATTGATTTGGCAAGGAGGTGCACATCAAAGTTTAACTAAATTAATTTATATGAAACTCAACACTTGGGAACATAAACCTTGGGGAGACTTAATTTGGCACAAAAGATTATCCCCTTTTATGTCTTTCTTCAGCTGGAGAATGATAAATGGATTCCTTCCTACTAATGAATTACTTAAGCTTAAAGGACTAAGAGGACCCTCTCAATATATTTTATGTGGTAAGGAGGAGGAGTCTATTCCTCATCTGTTTTTCAAAAGTTTTTTTGCCCAGCAGGTTTGGACTAACCTTACTAAGCAACTTAACGTAAATATTATGTATCTTGAATGGCTTAATATTAACACATGCTGGAAGAGTTGGAATTCTACAAAACTTGGAATGGTACCTTTTATAATGGCCTAGTTCCTTTTCAAGACTCAGAATAAGGCCAAATTTGATGCTCAGCCTACTTTCATATCTAAAGTAACTAGAAATTGCATCTCTTACCTTCATAAACTAATTCTTATAAGAACTTCCCTTGCATTTTCCCTCTCCCCAAGAATGAAAGGTGTCACTCTCCAAAAGTAACTACTATTATTTGACATCCACCTACATGGCCTTATATATAAATCAATACTGATGGCAGCTTTTCTAAATTCGGTGCTGGAGTGGGTGGTGTTTTCAGGGACTTTACTGGACATTTTTTAATTTGTTTTCAAATTTCTATTATTTCCATAGATGCTTTGGAAACTGAGTTGATTATCGTTTAATGGGCTATTACCTTTGCCAAGATGAACCAGTGGCAATATTTACTACTAGAAGGGGACTCCCAGAAGCTCTTACAATTGATACAAGATGGAAGGCCCTCCTCCTGGCATCATTTGTAATGGGTAAAAAAGATCCAGTTTCCTAAAAAGTCTATGAATATCCAGCTCTCTTTCATTTATAGGGAAGGGAATAGACCTGCAAAATGGCTTGTCAGGTCTGGTATGCTTATACTTAAAAGTGTTGTTTCTTACTGCCCACCCCTTACACTTCTATTTCTAATGGATGGGGACCTTTTGTCTGCTCCCCACTTAAGAGTTACAGCTTTATCTCTTGCTACTACTACTTTCATGAGCCTTGACTGGAATGAGAGCAACTAGTAGGACACTATGGTTCTTTTTGGAGATTTACTGGTACTGTTTGCTTTTTTGCTTTATTTTTCATATGGGAGAAATACTTGTATTTTGGGACCAAAAAATATATATATGAACATATATTATCTCTTTTACCTGTAATGAGGGTCTGTTTCTGTGGTTGGGCTATCCCCTTACGATTGAGTAACATTGTGTTTTATTTTCTAGACTGGGGACCCTTCCCAACCAAGCAATTTTGTAATTTTACTTCTTATCAACATGTAGGGAGCTGAATCATGCTCCTTCTATCATATATATATATATATATATATATATATATATATATATATATATATATATATATATATATATATATATATATATATATATATATATA
>NEWO01000571.1:284020-330951 GCA_003013225.1 Phalaenopsis aphrodite
CATGACATAAACAAAACAAACAATTCCAATCAGCTAGACAAAGAAGGTAGGTGGATAGCCAGCTTGGTCAGAAACAAGTGTTGCCCAAGATTTCAGTTCTGAATTCTGATGTAAGGAATTTGAAGTTTGTCTCCTTGTGTTAAGATTTGTAGAGGGAGAGGGAGGGTAGTTGAGACCACAGCATGGGTCAGGTTTGATCCTTCCAAAGCCAAGAAATTAGCTGGCCTGTTAGCTTCCCTATAATTGAACTTTATTTGGAAACTACTCTCATTGATGATCCTCTTAATTCTAGAGATCCACTGATTGATGTGCTATGGGGGGGAAGATGTGGCAGTGATTAGCTCCACCATATGAGAAGAGTCCACTTCAGCAATAATGCAAACCCACTTAACTTCCTTGGCAAATTTTAAGGCCCAATAAAGTGCAGCAGCTTCTATTTCCAGAGCATCTTCAGCAATAAAGGGGGCTTTGAAATATAGCAAAACTTTGCATGTGTGATCTCTGAAGATACCTCCAATACCAGCTTTCCTATTTGTGAAGCTTCCATCTGTATTAATTTTAATGAAAGGGTAAGGGGGCTTCTCCCATCTGACCTTGATCACCATAGGATTTTGGGTGTCAATATTAGTCATAGCCTTCAAAATCTGAGGAACTTCTTCCAATTTATCAGCTTGTGTAAATAGGCCTTGCAGTTTGCTGCCACAGAGATAGAAGGAGTCACACTGTCCTCATGCTTCACCTTGTTCCTAGCATTCCAAATAAACCAAGCAACAATGAAAGGGAGGGACATCAGGTTGATTTCCTGCCAGTCTTTCAAGCTGCCTTTTAAATTCCCCAGCCCACATTCAACAAATTCAGGTTGCTGTTAGAGATCAGGTCATTCCAAACCTCCCTAGCAAAATTACATCTAAAAAAAAAGTGATCACTTGATTCTTGATTATTATTGCATAAGTGGCATCTTGAGGGGCCTTTTAATCCTTTCAGCTTCAAAATATCATCTGTTGGGATTAAGTCATTTAGGACTCTCCATGAAAAGAACAACATGGAAGGGGTTAAGAATTTTTGGCATTTGCTGATATTCCACCTGCAATCTTCCCAATTGAATAAGATGTTGTATATGCCCTTCGAAATGCTGGATCTGGTTCTTTTGATGAGCTGAATTTGGTCCATTCAATTTCTATCAAACTGAATTTTTTAGATATTTCTAGTAGCAGAATCTTGCAAGACTTTGTTCAAAGCATCCTCAGACAACTCATTGCCATTCCAACAGTCTTTAACCAGTAACTCTTCATCCTTTCCATTCTGTAAGGGCTCCAATTGCTCAGCAGGGCACCAGTTATCCTTCCAAAAGTTGATCTCTCCCTTTCCCAGCTCCCAGATCAGGTATTTGTCAATCTTTTCTCTCCCCTTAAGCATACAAGTCCAAATATTTGAGTCTCCAACCTTCTTGGTAACATCTCCAGGGTGTACATTTTTACAAAATTTAGCCATCATAAAGTTAGCCCACAGGCTTTCATTTTGCCTGAATCTGATCCATAATTTACACAAGCTAGTTTGTTGCATGTGGTGTAGACCTTTAAAGCCCAAGCCTCCAGCTTCATAAGGTTTAGCCACTCTTTGCCAGCTAGCCCAAATCATTTGCTTCCTATTCCCAGCCTAAAGAAATCTGTTAAAGCTTCTCTCTAGCATCAAAGTGGTGCTTTTTTTCATGTTAGCCACTTTGAGGGTATAGAGGGGGATAGATGTGAGGATGCTCTTTAGAAGGGTGACCCTACCCCCATTAGATAAGAAGGAATTAGTCCACCCCTGAAGGGTGGAATTGATTTTGTCTATAACCTTGTGTCTGTTTGATTCTACATCTGACTAATTGGGTGCCCAGATAATTAAAAGGGATGCTCATGGTAGAGAAACCAGTGAAATTTGCCATCCACTGCCTGATTGGAGTAGGAACTCTCTTGCTTGTTAGAAATTGGCATTTTTCTTTATTAACTTTCAGCCCAAAGACATGTTGAAACTTGTTCAGACACTCATTAAGGTATCTAGTAGCACACTTGGTAGCCCTAGTGAATATGAGGATATCATCAGCATAAATCAGGTGACTTATATCCATCTTAGCCTTGTTGTGATAGACATTGAGCCTATTCCTTTTTCCTTGGCCATCTATGAGTTTTAAGAGATAAACTAAGACCATAATGAAAATAGTTGGGGAGAGAGGGTCACCTTGTTTAAGGCCTCTATTAGCTTGGAAAAAACCATGAGCTTTCTCATTTATGAGGACAAAGTTGGCATTGGCCTCTAACCATCTTTTAATGATCTGGCAGAACTCCATTGATAAACCTCTAGCCTCCAAAGATTCCTTGATGAATTCCCAACTGACCATATCATAAGCATTCTGTAAGTCTAGTTTATAAATGACATTCCCTCCTCTGCAAGTTCTCTCCAAGTCTTGTAAAAGTTATTGAGCTAGTAAAATTTGGTCTCCTATACTTCTCCCTTTCACAAAAGCTGCTGCTGATAAGTTGGGGTAAGACTGGTTGGAGTCTGCTCACCAAAATTTTACTGATAATTTTGCTGATCACATTGGTAAGGCTTATAGTTTTGAAGTGTTTCCAGCAGTTTTTAATAGAATTCTTTGGAATGAAAACAATTGAAGAAGCATTGAAGTAATTAGGGAGAGGGTGGCCTTTGAAAAAGAGTTGAATAGCTTGTATGGTCTCCACCTTGATTTCCCCCCAACCTTTCTTGTAGAAGCCTGCAGTAAATCTATCAGGACCAGCTGATTTGCTATTGTCAATAGACATCAAGGCTCTCTTAATCTCCTCCTCCTTAGGAATGTCAGTCAGCTTTAAATTGGCAGTGAATTTTTTACTTTCTGAGAACAAGTGTTTATTTATATGACCTCTATCAGTAGTATCATCCTTCATGAGTTGTTGGCAATATGACACAGCACTTTCAGCAATCTCCTCCTCCTTCCTAAGCCAGTTACCATTATGATCTTTAATGCAGTGAATTGTGTTGCATTTCCTCTGATAATTGATGCATGCATGGTAGAATTTTGTGTTTCTATCCCCTTCAGTAAATTTAGTTTTGGAAGCTTTTTGTTTAAGGAAAAGTTCTTGCCAATTTATGGCAACAAGAAATTTCTCATTGGCCTCTAAAAAGGAGTTATCATCAATGTTTCCTTTGCTGTGCTCCTCCTCCAGATTCTGTAATCCCTGTTCAGCCTTATCCACAGCCTTCATCAGATCTCCAAAAGTGTTATAGCTCCACTTTTTTAGGGCAGTACCAACCTTTTTTTGTTTTTGCCACAAGCAGATGAAAGGATCAGGATGTGACTCATTTTTCTAGTTCTCCCTAACAACTTTCAAGAAGTCCTTGTGCTGTGACGACACATTTAGTTATCTAAAAGCACCCTTCTGACAGTAGCTTCTTGGGCCAATGGTAATAACCAAAGTTCTTTGATCTGATCTAGCAAGGCTTAAATGGGTGATAGTAGTTTGCAAAAAATTCTGGATCCAGTGGTCATTTGCTAAGACTCTATCCAGTCTCTCCCACAAGTTCTTCCTTCTTCAAGTGAAGGCAGGTCCACTATATCCCATGTCAATTAAGCCAGTGTTTTGAATATTGTCATTGAAATTTGACATGATGAAAGGATTGGGGGTTCTGCCCCCCCCTCCTTTCAGCAGGTGAAGAAATGAAATTTAAATCTCCTCCCACAATCCAAGCTTTATCAGTAGAACCTTGTATGTGCTGAAATGTCTCCCACAGCTCAGATCTAGCTGTTTTGGCGCTTCCTGCATAAACAAAAGAGGAAAATCCATCAATTCCTTGAGTACTGATACTCATATGAAGGATTTGTTGTGATTGACTAAGATAGAGCACTTAATTTCTTTCCTGCAGAAGACCCAGATTTTGTCATTTAGGTTAGTGAAGAGGTTAAAACCAAGAAACATTTTTGCTATGTTCTTAGTATTAATATGAACCATGGGTTCTAAAATGGCTAAGCACCAAAATTTGTATTTTTTGTTTAAGTATATTAATCTTTTTAGAGATAAGGGTTAACAATCCCCCTTATATTCCAACATAGCATGTTAATCATGGGGAGGGAGGGAAGGTGGAGGGTTAGGATCTGGATCTAGTCCTTCTCCTTAGTTTGCTTCCTCTTCTTTGGGTGCTGTGTTCTTCCATTAAAGCTAATTCCTTTTCCTTTCCTTTTTTCAGTTCTTCTTGTTTAGAGCTTCTTTTCTTCCTGGTTTTTTGAATCTGCCATTTTGAATCCAATTCTTTGTTTAGTTCTATGATTATGTCATCTGTAGGGGGTGCTACCTCCTCTCTAGCCTCCTGGTCCCTTGTGTGCTTTACTGCCTTTGTTGAAACCTTTGAAGTGTCTTTCACTGAAGTAGTCTCATTCTCAATTTTTCCTGTCTCCACAGTCTCACCCACTGTGTCATCTTTCTTATCAAGAGGGAACACAACTGGCTGAGCTTGGGGAGTGCTTTGTTTAAAGGTTGGGATGTTTGTGTTAGCAGTCCTAGCTTCTCTGGGGTTTTAAAGATCATCTTCTTTGTTGTTCTCTCTCAGTAGATAAGTGTGTTCAGTGGTTTGTTCTGGCTGTGTATATGTTGTTTTCTTTCTGTTAGGTGGGTGAAGCCTGTAACATTTCACCCTAGTATGGTAAAACATCTTGCAATGAAAACAGTAATGGGGTCTTTCCTCCATGAAAACATCTTGCCAAAACCCCTTTAATGAGTCTCCAATCCAGATCCTTTTGACATCAGGTAGAGTTACATCCCTCTCCACCAAAATTCTGACAATGGCTGGCCTTGCTTTATTATATGTAGCAGCATCCACCTTCAAGGGTATTCCTAATGTGCAGCCAATGTTGAATAGTGCATTTAGTTTAAATAGGTGCAAAGGCAGTTTTGGTAGTTTAAACCAGATTGGCACATTAGGGGGCTCCTGAGAAGGGTCATACTCATGGGTTCATTGTAGGATTTTCATTTTAGCTCCTGCAATGATTATTGATTGTTTGACAAATATTCTAGCATAATCTTCCTCCTTTGCCAGCTGAATGATGAGGTGTCTGCCATCCAATAAACCCAGCTTCTAGTCAGCTATATTCAGAGATTCAAAATAATTCCTCACAAGCTCCATTTTTGGGTGCCCCAGGCTGAACTTTCCAATCAGGGTGAACCTGACTTCCATGTTTAGTTCATCAAGGACTTGTTCTATAAAAACAACAGCTGGTTCTGCATCCTTAGAGTCTACAGGATGTATGCAAGAGGCGGAACCCCTTACAACAACGCTATTGTGGAACTCTTGAGGGAAAACTAAAATATCAGGGTCCAACATGGAAGAAGAAGACTTTCCCACAGCCCCTGCATAAGTGGCTTCGGTCCATTGCAAATTGGTCTCCAGATCAATAGGGGCGGCCATAGATTCCAGCAGCAACACCCTACCAGGTGTTCCAACCACTAGAGAAAAGGAGTGTAAATGAAGGGCTTCTCAAACAGGTCAGCTGCAATGGAACAGTAACTGAACAGAAAAAGCCTCCAAAGAAAAGCAGCAACAAAGAAACCAGGAAGCACCAGCCAAAACCAAAGCAAGAGCATTTCTTGAAAGGGAAGTAGACTTCTTCCCACAGCTTACCATCCTCACCAAGCAGGGCCATCACCACCCAAACCCTAGTAGAGCAACTCTAGGGTCAGCCGCTAGCCCCATCTTTTATATATATATATATAATTTTGGGATGGAGGTGGCGGCTGGCTTGGTGGTAGCTCTGATTGTCTAAGGTTTGTGGGGATCTTTAGCCCTTCTCTGCTTCTTGTTTTCCATCTCCTTGAGTTTCCTTTTTTTCCTTGGAAACTTCTTCTTTGGTTTTTCTGCTTCCCGGGAACTTTTCTCTTTCAACTTGTTGTCAAGGTACTATTCCATTGATGTGGAGTGTTAATGGTTGTACAAAGCAATGTGGATTTGGCCACTAATATTCAATGGGCAAAGGCTACTTTTGATGATGTTTTCGGAAAAGGCTTTGACCCTATTAAAAATTTTGATGACTTGGTTTTTCCTCAAGCTACCATGAGGTGGCTGACCCAATCATTAAGCCTTTGAGCAGGAAGAGTGGAAAAATGGCCATTTTATAATGAAGAGGATATCCAAAACTTGACTGAGAATTTTTAATTCACTCTCATAGGCAAATTTCAGTTAGGTCATCCAAAAATGGAAGCTATAAGGAATTTATTTGATGATATTAAACTTAAAGGAGTCTGGAGATTTGGCCTCATTGATGGAAGAAACATTCTAATCCACTTAACAAGAGAAGAAGATTATGCCAAAGTCTTTTCTAAGCAGGTTTTACAGATTGAAGGCAACACTATGAAGATTCTAAAGTGGTCCACTGAATTTGATCCTAGCAAGGAACTCTCAACAGTTCCTATATGGTTTAAAATTCCAGGATTAAAGCTTCATTTTTTCAATCACAAAGTTTTGTTTAATATTGGACAGGATTTGGGTAAACCCCTAGAATTGGATGTTCCAACTTTCAACTCATATAGACCATCGGTACCCAGAATCCTAGTTGAAAGAGACCTAACTCTCCCAGCAGTTGATGAAATATGGTTGGGTACTGAACATAATGGTTATTGGCAGAAAATCATTGCTGAACAAAAGCCTTACTACTGCTTCCACTGCTATATGTTTGGGCACATAGATAATAAGTGTTTCAAACTGCACCCTCATCTCAGGAATTCTTATCAAGGGGTCCCAAATCTGCCTGTGGTATCTTTGGTGGAGCTTTTGAGGGAAAGGCAATTACTGCTGAGAGTTCTGATCATATCCATTCTGGGTATAATGCCAAAGTTCCTAATGAAATTTACCCGACCACTAAGACTACTTTGGTTTTTGAGATTGATAATGCAAACAAAAGTACAACCATTGCTAGTCCTAACCAACATAATCTTCTGAATGTAATGGCAGATAATTTATCCAAGGATCAAGCTGGCCCCTCAGGAAGTCATTAAGAATTATTTTTTGTACAGGTCACAAGTAGTGTAGCCACTGCCCAGGAACCTTTTGTTTTTGTGCCCCAAAGTTCTCAGCTGGATGTTGGTGAGGTTGTTCATAAGGATTATCATGTGGACTCTACCTTAGTTGAAGAATTATAGGCTGCTTTGGTAGATGAATGGCAAATCCAAAAAATAAGGAAAAAGAAAAAGGGTACTCAAGAATTAACTAGTGTGAAGGGATGAACATACTCATTCAAAGATAGAAAAACTCATATTGAAACAAAGGAGGCCTGTTGACCTCACTTTTAGTTGAGGTTTCGTTTTTTCCCTTTTAGTAGCCAAAGGTTTAGCCATAGGATTTTTCCTAGTGACTATTCTTAGAAAACTAGACATGGAACCCTCACCATTAGAAATTCTACCCTCTTATTTACTCAACTTGAAGTGTCACATGTTGGTCTCAACCTCTAGCATTTAGTAGGTGGGACCACTTTGGGGGAAACTCAAGATGAGTCACCCTTAGGACTGTTGAACCTTAAGGTTAAACCTGGGTGTTGGTCGGAGCTAAGGCACTCACTACAGTCACTACACACATATACACCCACATTCACTCACAACCCTAAACTAAAACCTCTAAGCCTAGATCCCTTGATCTTTTGGGATACTCATGTACATGGTCCCCTAAACCTACTAGCCCTAGAGCTATGGTTTGGCTAAGACCACTATGTAGAGGACCCAAAATGGGATTTCCATTGGTCCATGGCTTGTTGGTAGTGATTGGTACCTCAACTCTACCAAAATACCCATCTTGGCCTTTTACACCTAAAACAACCCAAATTACTAAAATACCCCTCCATAGCTCAAAATCCCAAAAATTCCAAAAATTCCCAAAAAATCCCATTAAATCCCAAATGTTTTTAATTCCATTTCTCTCAACTACCAAATGACCCAATTTGGCCAATTTGACCATCTTTAACCAAAATCCCCAAATTGCTTTTTAAAGATCCAACTTTCCCAAATCCAACTCAAATGTCCATCAATTTGGTCTTAATTGACCCCAATTAAAATCTTAAACTCAAATTAACTTTTGATATGACCAAACTAAACCAAATCTAAGCTTAATTGGTCCATGATTTAAGCCCAATTTTGATTTGGGTCAAAGCCACAATTTTGACCAAAAAACCTAATCTCACCAAATTGAACCCATAGTCTAGTCAGTTGGCCCCAATTAATGTTGCAAAATCTTGCTAACATTCCTATACATCAAAATCAACCGTTAATTGACCTTGGTGAAGCCTCATATCCATTTGATTTTGGCCTAAATCCAAAATTCCCAAATTTAGCTCTAAATTGGCTAAGTTCCCAAATTTCACCCAATTGATTGCCTTAACCTCCAAATTGGCATCCAATTCATGTTGAAAACTCTTCATGAGTGACCAATCCAAACACCATCAAACCACCTAGATCAAGCCATCGACCAAAGGTCCCCCAAATTAAGGGATATTATTTCCAAAAATGCACATGCTTAAGATATCCTTGCCAAATCAAAGCACATTTGCATTAAATTGTTGTGATGGATTCCTCTGGGTTCCCCGAGCTCCTAGACACCTCCCCCTGGACAGCCAGCCAGCCTAGTTGCTGGAAAAGCCCAAAACTGAGCGCCTCTCCCATGGCACCTCACCCAAATCAAACTTAGAGGCCAGCTCATCCAAATTAAATTGAAGAGCTCCTCTGCCCTTCACCTAAGCACCACAATGCACCAAAACTTATGCCCTGAGAGCCACCCCATGGCCATTTTTATAAAAACTCACCTCCCATGGCCATGGGAGGTGTGCTGAAATTTTCTGAGAGAGGACTCTCCAAACTTCATACAGAACTTCCCTAAGATCCACTCAGTGCATTCCGACCATTTCCCCCACCTATTCTCATTGCCGGATCTCAATTTTGAGCTTGAAACCTTGTCGGAAACCAAGATAGAACCCAATACACTTCCACACTCTACCAAACTTCAATTTCTTGTGCCCACACCTTCGCAACAGCAATAGAAGACAAAACCCCATCAAATTACCCTCTGAAATAGCCTCCACCATAGCTCTAGACCAACACTTGAAAACGAGCTTGATCGAATCATACTTAGGCCTTACACCAAGACCAGGGACTCAATCCCTAGCCTCCTTGGACCCCAACAAACGTGCCGAGCACCTCTGATTGAAGTCTCCCTTCTCAGAGCAAAGGTATAAAACTTCTCCTCCTCCCGAGCTTATTTTGATTCCCCATCTACTTAGGCTTGATTTCATGGTACATTAACCATATGTATATGTTTGTCTCATTTAGATAAGTCCATAGGATCAAACCCGAGGTGATTTGGTTGAGTCTAGGCTGAGATCTTAGGGATTTAGTGTGGACGGTTACGGGATCATTCTATCGGGGACGATGACGGGGAGCCGTTCGATCGCGCGTGCATCACATAGATGGAGGAGATCGAGCCAAACAACACTTCGATACATAAATCGTGGGCCGAGTCAGCAGTTCCGTGGACAGTGACATCCAACCAGAGCGCACCACGCATTCCTTCGGAGCTGCCTAGGATCTAATCAGCACGCGCGGTTTAATTAGATAAATAGGGCTTTTCTTATTTATTTAAATACCCTTAACTTAGAAAATTCATAACTTTGTGTAGCAAAATCACAAAAATAAAATAAAAATACCCTCTTGCTTAGTGAACAATGGAGAACAATGTAAAATAAATTTGAAGACCATGTTATGCATACTTTATTTTTAATTAATTAGACATTGTTTTAAATTATTTGATTCTCCATGCATATTGATACATCACCTTGGCTTGAAACTTTGGCATGTTGCAACCTCTATCAAGGGAAATATTCTCAAGGTTCCTATACAGAGATACATATTTTTCAAGTTATTCCACATTATTTCCTTAAAATAATCATTGAAATTAACATATTGATTAGAAAATCCTAAGAAAATTTTGGAAGGCCCACCATGACTAGAGACGCCTTCGGAAATAATTTCATGGGTCAAGTCATTTAAAATGCACTTAAATTTTACAAACACAAAATTGCTAAAATAATTAATTTTGAAAAATATAAACATTTAAATGACTTGATTTTTTATCTCCACTGAGATTTATGATCTAGAAAATTCATCATGAAAATTTCAAAATATTTTGAGTTCATTTGACAACTTAAGTTGATTTTTAAGGACAAATACCACTTTTGGCATTTAAATGATTTTTAAAAATCAAAATATAACTCAAAAAATTATGAAATTTGTTTTTTACGTTCTCTGTGATCAGAGGGATTTTTAAAAAATAAAATGATATTTAAAATAAAAACTTGATTTTTAGCCTATTTTAAATATTTAAATAATTAAAATTTTATAAAAATCACAAAAAATAATAAAACTCATAGAAATGTTCTAAATTGCTCCCTAATCACTTACAAATAATTAAAATGTTTTTCCTGATTTTCTAAATAAAGATATTGAATTTCAAAGCTTAAAAATATTTTTTCTTAAAGGCTAAAAATGAGTTTTCACTAAAATAATTCCAATAAATCAAAAAAATATTCAAAAAATTATATAATTTGTTCCTTTGAGTCCTCTAACCTTAAAGAGATTTTTCAAAAATAAAAACTTCATTTTCACCACCTAAAATATTTTATTTTTTTTAAATAGTCCAAAACTTAAAATAATTCTAATAAATCACAGAGATTTCAAAAAATTATGAAATTTTATCGAAAGCCTTATCTAGTTTAGGTCTACCTTCAGTAAAAATTTCAAGGGATTAGAATTTAGCTTGGTCAAATTAGAATTTTTCTTTGAAAAATCTTATTTCTTCATGAAAATAATTATTTAAACTAAATTAAAATTTAAGAAATCATATTTTCTCCTCTGATGTTTTAATTAACCCATGAATGAGGTAGGATAAAAATTTCAAAGTTATTTGAATTGACTTTGACAAATTATGAGGTGTTAGAGCCTTAGGGCCAAATGTGTAATTTTTGGAAATTTTGCCTTAATTAACATTTAGGCGTAATTCAAGGAGGGAAAATGGGTAACCTCTAATCTTAATCAATTCATTTGATGTTTGAAATAAAAAGGGGTTAATTGGTCGAAACCAATCTCACTTTCTTAATTAAGATTAATAAATTTCTAAATTATTAAAATTTGGAAATTTATTAAAATTAAATGATCCTGGACTTAGGGGTATGACTTTTAAAGTCAACAATTAATCAATTTAATACCCCATATTTTGATTTTCAAATAAAATCAAAATCATGAATCATGACCACTTAAGCTTAAGCCTTTTCAAAACTAACTAAGACGCTCACCTAGGTCTTAAGGGCTTAGTGGTGACTTAGACTGAATAAAAAAAAAAATTGATTAAACAAGGATTAGAGAAATAAACATAACTAAATCAAACATCCTTTAAACGCCAATAAGCCCTATTAGGATTAAAAATTTGGCTAAGTGTTCAAATTACACTAACTTACCCCTTTAAGGGGCTTCACCCACGTAATTCTTGAATTGAATCACAAGTGATAATTACTCTATTCTTAGGGATAATTGAGTCATCAGTGCTCACTGAGTAATAAGGGTATTTACAGGATGAACCATTAAGCAACATAGTAATTTTAAATGGACTTGAGACTTTTCACCAGTCGGTGAGAGGGAGGCATGGACCTACTTCCCCCTCCTAACTTGTTGGATATCTCAGAGGTCTATTAAACTTAATATTCTTTGCTCAATGAAATCATCCTTAATTAAACTTTTAAGGACTCACCAAGATATAACATAGGGTTAGGAAAACTGCCAAATTTTACCTTTCCTGCTCATTATAAACTACCTTAACATGCATTTTAAGTTTCAGGTGGTGGAACGAGAAGACTCGCCAGGTACACTTTTACAGTTTTCAGCGTTGTCTTTCTTGCACTTTCATACTGTACTTTTATACCTGCAAATTTGCATGCTAAACAACAATGTCACCCTGCATGAAAACTAAAACCATCTGGATAACCACATAACCATCTCTAAAACCAAAACTAAAATCAACCAAGATAAAATTCACCACCACAACATTCAAAATATGAAACAACTGAAAATTTAATCACAAACATCAGACAAAACCACAACTTCCACTAAATTAAGATGTCTCTATCGGATGATCAGGAATCCCTCGGAGGAGGTAACCTACGGTTGCTAACAAGGCTTCCCATAGTTTAAATGAAATTATGGAACTCATTAAGTTGGATTTAGTAAGTTCATTTGGACTAAGTGAATCTAATAGAAAATAGTGGTGTCGGAATGAGGGAACCATAGGATCCTAACCGGTGTCGCTCTAATCAACTTTAATATGCCCTCATAAAATTTAAAGAACTTCAATCATAGGGCCACCTGATTTGACATTATAACTTGACACACTAGATAACTCAAACTTATCGCGGCAAGGAGCTTGGAGCTAGCATGGTGGGCAGCACGGCCATCTCCAAGAGCATAACCAATCTTCCCCACCTAAACCAATCTTCCTTTCTTAGACTTAAACAATAAAGCCATAGGACTTCGAGGTTGCATGATTATGAAACGTAAATCCTCACCTCATCTTTAGGCTTTTGCATAGCCCTGCTATACAATATAAGCCCTAACTCATCTTAAGATTTCGAGGTTGTCGTTTGTCGGGACCTAAATCCTTATATCTTCCAGGCTATTTATGTGATCATTTCACACGAATGTAAGCCCTAACTAGTAAAATTGACAGGATGAAACACCCAAATACTTCTCCTCAAAACTGAGGCCAAACATTGGGATAGCTTGGGAAGTCACCGAGGTTCTCCTCTTAATCCTTGACATCCCCTAGTTCTTCTTTCTTCAGATTCTATAATAAAATATTCCAAATTTGAACTAGTCTCCTTTCACACCTCTAAGTCCGATTTCGTTGAAGAGTCCTACCCTTTGAAATTCCTTGAAGATAATATTTCTTGATTTTTATCGAGAGTCTTCTTAGGTGGCTTTGGTCATTTAAAATGTAATTAACTATAGGGGCTTGCCCTTATAGGAACCATGTCCGAACTTAGCTTAATATAAACTCTATTTAATCATTTATATTAAATAGAGGAACTTGTCGGCAAATGTAAAGGTTTCGCAGACCAAACGGTTGGCATACTTTCTTTAGTTTATTTGATCGAGTCTCATCCACAAGTCTTTTGTTTATCCTTCGGGATAGATACAAGATTTGATGTACAATGCTCTTTCATTTTAAACTATGAAAAATATGGGGTCAGTTTGATTTCATACTTCAACGTCCTTCCGAAGTAGGCGACGGGATTTCGGTTCCAGCGACCGACAGCTTCCTACGGGCAAGTCCCCTCCAACCCCGAAATAATGCCGACAAGTTCATATCAAGTTCTTAAAGGAGGGATAAATCCATTTCTTTTGGATGATGAACCTTTTGTGTTGGTATGTTAGGTGATTAACAAATCCTAAATCCAGTAACAAACTTATTGCTTTGAATAGGATGTATAAGTTTTGGTCTGTGGCTGATTTGGAGCTTATGGTTTCCAAACAACCCCTAGAAAATCCTAACAAAATTTACTTGCTTCTCTCATTTAGTTAATTTGAATAATAAAATTTGGGTACTCCTTAGACAGGAAGTTATGTGTCAAATTTTTTGGGATCATCCACAATTCCTTCACATCATGTTTATCTTTGGGGTTAGGAGGGACTAACCACTTTTGTTTATGCTGGAAGCTCCTCAAGGGCCAATTTGGAGTGTGGGAGAGCATTCATGTTATTAGTAGATCCTGCAACTCATTATGGCTGGTTGGTGGGGATTTCAATTCAATTTCTACCTCAACTGAAAAACTAGGAGGCAATCCACCTGATACCAAATCGATGAACTGCTTCAATGATAATATTAGCTTGGCTAGCTTATTTGATCTTGACTTTACTGGATCAAAGTTTACTTGAAGGAGAGGACCTTTATGGGAAAGATTGGATAGAATCCTTGTTAACTCTCTTTGGTTGAATGAATTTTTCATACCTCTGTTCAGCATCTTAGCATGAAAAGATCAGATCATAGGCTCTTACTTATCACTATTTATGCATCTCCAATCAAGCATAAGTTTAGCTTTAGATATCTCAACATGTGGTCTTCTCACCAAGATTTTCTTAATCAAATCTAATTGGGATGGAGAGATTTTCACCACTCCAATCCTTTGATTAAACTATGGATGTTGCAAAAGAAGATTGGTAAACAACTGTCTAATTGGAACTGGACTGTGGTGGAGGATATTAATTTGAGAGTAAAGAAGGCTGAAAAGGAAGTGAATGATATGGAGACCAGGCTGGAAAAAAATCCTGATACTGAAAAGGATTTAATGATAGCTAATGAAAAGTTGATGAATGAAATTAGTATGCAGGAGGAATTCTATGCTCAAAAGGCTGCTAAGACCAAATTCTATCAAGAAGATAGAAACTCTAAGTACTTTCATGCTTGCATCAACTATAGAAGGAAATGTAACACCATTCACAAGATTAGAGATCCCTCAGGGCACCAGATTCAATCTGAAGACTTAATTGCTGCTAGTGCTATTCATTATTTCCAAACTCTATTCACTCAACCTCCAGTCATCAGACTTCCAATTTAGCAAGACCTATTTGATCAGAGTTACACAAGAAACCTGGACTTGGCTTCTATCACTGGGGAATTGGAAATCTGGTCAGCCCTGACCTCCATTGACAACTCCAAAGTGGCAGGCCCATATGGATTCTCAGCAGATTTCTATAAGAAAGCATCGAAGATAATTATAGGGGATATTATTGAGGCAGTACAAATCCTAACTATTTTAAATGCTCTACCATTAACTTAATTCCCAAAAACAACTTCAAGCTCTTTTGGGACCAGTTCAGACCTATCAGTCTTACTAATGTGCTGTCTAAAATTGTTAGCATGGTGATTTCCAATAAATTGTAGCCTCATTTACATAATCTCATCATTGAAAATCAATCAACATTTGTACAAGGGAGAAGTGTAGTGGAGAATGTTCTCTTGGATCAAGAATTAGTCCTAGATTTGGACAAATAGTGTATAGGAGGGAATCTTATTTTCAAACTTGATATCCAAAAGGATTATGATACCATACATTGAGGATTCAATGAGGAGGTGCTATCTGCAAGTGGATTCTCTCAATCTTTTTTTCCTTGATCCATAGGTGGCTTCATAATAATTATCATTCAATCTTCATTAATGGGAAGTTTCAAGCCTTCTTCACAGCTTCTAGAGGCATCAAGCAAGGTGACACCTTATCCTAACTATCTTCATACGTGCTTTTGATTACTTGACTAGACTGTTGATGCAATTAATAGCCAAAGCTCCTCACTCACTATATAGCCACATATCTAACATTGTTGTGAACCATTTAGCCTTTTATGATGATGTTATTATATTTTCCAAAGCTACTAAACTTGCTGTTAATTTTCTTTTCCAATGTCTGGAGAATTTTCAAGAATGCTCTGGAATGAAATTTCATAAACAGAAATGCCAAGCTGTGTTCAGCAAAAGGGTGAAACCAGATATCAAGCATTGGATTTCAGATCTTACTGGCTTTTGCTCTAGTTCTCTTCCCTAAAATACTTGGGGACTTTATTGCTCAAAGTGATTACAAGGCAAGTCCAATTTGATGATATTATCTTAAAAGTCCAAGACAAACTCAACAGCTAGTCTAACACTTTCCTCTCTAATGGGGGAAAAATTACCCTCCTCAAAAGTATTTTGGTTGCCCTTCCATCTTATATATCACAAGTATCTGTTATGAAGAAATTCATCCAATCTACTCTTGAAAGAACTTTCAACAGATTCCTTTGGACAAGTCTGAGAAAGTAGGTGCATTGGGTGAGATGGCAAAAACTTTGTGGCAGTACTAGAGTAGCTGGGTTGGGGTTTAAAAGCTTCCAGGAGATTACCTAAACCAACTTTTGCAAACTCTGGGTTGAGCACAGAATTCTATTTGGGCTAAATTCTTGAAAGGGAAGTACTGTAAAGATCTGCATCCTTCTCTTGTGACCAATACATTGGGGGATTCGAGAACATGAAAAAACATGTTGATGATGAGATCTAAGGTTGAACACTATTTATTTGGGAAATAGGGGAAGGCAAACTCAAAGTGTGGCTAGATAATTGGACTGGAGAAGGCATTATCACTTCATTATCTGTATCTAATTCTACCCTACAACACAGGTGGTAGACTTTTGGTCTGATGGTGATTGGAACCAGCAAGCTCTTCAGAACATCCCTGAAAATAGATTACTCAATATAGTCCTGAAAAAACCTATTTACAGATCCAAGAAAGATAAACTTATAGTGAAGAAGATGGTTTCTCATACTTTTTCTGCTTCCATAATTAATTTAACTAATTTCTGCTTTCCTCAACATGAGGTTTCCTTGGGCAAATGTGTTTGGAACAAGTTCCTTTCTCCTTCTATGACCTTCTTCCCTTGGAGATTATTCTATGGTTTCATTCCCACTGATGATATTCTAAAACTAAAAAGCTTGAGAGGCCCCTCCAAATGCAGCCTGTGTAAAACTGAAGAGGAAACCCTCCACTATTTGTTCTTCAAATGCTCCATTGTTCAGCCAGTTTGTAACCTCTTGTTACCTAAACAGAAACTAAATACTGTTCAGTTGTCCTGGCATGATTTTTACCTAAGATGGGAAGATTGGTTGGCTTAATCTCTCCCTCTCATCCCTTGCATCATTGCTTGGTTTGTTTGGATGGCTAGAAATAAGCTGAAATATGATGAACCCTAAGTGGATGCCACTGCCATTGCCACTAATTTCTACAGCTATTTACAGAAACTGTACTGTCACAGGAAACTTCCTAAAATCCTATGCACAGCCTCCCTCAACTGTTCAAGGAAAATACAATTTATTCTGGTTCATTGGAGCTGCCCTCCTAAGGATTGGGTCAAAGTCAACACTGATGGAAACTTCATTTCTCCTAATGCAGGGGTTGGTGGGGTATTCAAAAATGACAGTAGGGAATGTTTACTCTATTTTCAGTCTCCTGCCAGGGTTGAGGACCCTTTGGAAGCTGAAGCTCAAGTAGTTTATTGGGTAGTGTATATGGCCAAAAATTGTAGCTGGAACCAACTAATGGTTGAAACTGACTCAATGACCTTATTCAACATCCTTGAGGGGAGGATATGTACCCCACGGTATATGATTAATTGGATCACTGAGATACAATCGTTGAGCATGGAGATTAGGCTGTCATTTTCTCATACATATAGGGAGGGTAACATAACTGCTCATTGGCTTGCTAAGGCTAATCTACACTCTCAGAGTCCCTTCATAGATAATTGTACCACTCCTTTTTTAGAATTACTGCTAAAAGGAGATCTTGTTGATCTACCTTTCATAAGAGTTCTTTCTCTTTAAATTTTGGGAAGTGCCTTGTCTGTGCCTTCCTATTTGTATCTCTTTTATTTAATGAATTAAGAGCCTCTGTCTCCTTTTTATTATTTATATATATATATATATATATGTATGTAAATTAAATGCATTTCTAAAGAGGGCGACCAGATTTTGATTCCGGCAACCGACAGTTTCCAATGGGCCACTCCTCACGAAGATTGTGTCGACAGCTTCTGGTGACTCCATTAGGGAAAAGCTTCTCTCATCATTTAAATAAGGGAATATTATGTTCATACATCGGTAATGAGTTCATGTCCCTTATGAACCAAATTACCTTTCTTCAGTTGGCATACTTTACTAATTTCTATCTTAGAAAAGTATGATCAACTTTTTCAGACTTCAGGATCGTCTGTTCAATCACCTTTAATTAGAGAGCTTTACGAGTTTATTAGGCTTTTTTTAATCTTCGTGTGGGGTTGGACCCCCAAAAGGTGCGTTGGTGGACTAGTTTCACCCGGGCATTGTGCATTGTAAAGTTGGTCCAAAACTTGGTCTTGAGCTTCACTTTTTCATTTCAAGTTTGGTTTGCTATTTTATAAATTAAATCAAACTATGTCATGCTGTGCTTGCTCTTTAACTTTTCTTATATTAAAATAAATCTTTCTACTTTCAAACTTTTTTTACTAAAGTTTAAAATCTTCATAAACTAAATAAAGACTTGCCCTGTCTATAGATTGACCTTTCTTAATTTTTAGTAGTCACACTAGAATTACAAGGTATTGACCAAATAACTAACCCTAGAGCTTTCTTTTTGAAGCTTCTACAAAGGCATTCCCAATGCTCACTTTCTCGTGCAACCTGCCGACAAGCCATGATGTCCGCAACGTTGTCCCCACCATCAAGTTTGGAGATGAGTTTCAAGATCTTGAGGTCATCCTTGGGACAGCTCCCTTTTATAATAATTAAAGTTGTTGCTCCAAAAGCTCAAAAGCCATCTGCTGAGTTCGACCTGAACTGTCTACAGGATTTCCTTTGTTACATAAAGGTAAATACTACTGCCACCACGACACCTGCTAAGCCTATTATTACCATTTCTACTAAGGAAAAGAAGTTAAGACCATTGAAGTCCCGACTGAAGGATTGGTTGTTCCACCTTCAGTGTTTGAAATTGGTTCAAGTTTGAGGATTGCATCGTTAACTAGAACACATTGAAGGAACTGCAGCTGAAAGATTCAAAAGGCTACAAAAGCAATGATCTCTAAAGAAATGTATATTGATGAAATTCCTCATCAGAAGGAACCAGGATTACTCGAGATTTGTCCGCTTCTGCAAGAAAGTAGGTTCCATCCCTTAATGGAAACTGATGAGTACGAGATTATCCAGAAGAATGTCGCTACCTTACCGTCACCTGATGGGCATACCGGGGAGAGGAAAAAGCCCACTTCTATCACCCCCGAGTTAGTACAATGTTCCAGAGACTATCTGTCAAAGAAGGTTGTTATGTCAGTGAATTACTTAAATAAGTGGGATGTGCAGTATCCCCTCTCATGAAGAAAGAGATTTTGAGGGACGTTAGATTTGTTAGATGGTCTCAGACACCAACTAAAACTATACCGGCATGCATTCTTGTCAGATTTTAGGAAGTTAGGTTGTGACTAACATTATCACCATTGACTCTACTATTAGTGCTGCTCTAAGACCCACAGGCCGTTGACAAGTTAAGTCAAGTTTGGGTTCAAAAGTTAAACCAATCATTCGTTATGGAATTCCAAAGGAAACGATGAAGAAGTTACCTAGTACTGTACTTGGTCCGCACCATGGGGAGCATACCTCTCTTCGATGTACCAATGTTGAGACGCCCCGTCTCAAGACATCTTTTCCAAAGAAAAAGGTATGGGTACCTAAGGTTGTCATACTAATACAGACATAGGGAATGATCATGGAATGAAGCACGTGTCCAAAATATCTGACATTATCTCAGCTATTACCAGCAAGATTGAAGAGCAAGTAGAGGATGTTCAGTAGAGTCCTCCAAATCTTAAAGTGATAAAAGAATCAATGATCAAAGAAAAGGCTGAGAAGCTCAGCATTTAGATTTTAGAGTTAGCCTGAGAACATGGAGTTTCTGTTGATGACATGGATGATAAAGATTTTGACTTTAATGATTACCTCGAGGAAGACTTCATGGACATTCATGTCATCAAAATTAGAGTTATTGCATCTGCGCTCGACGCTCAACCTCTCAGCGAAGAGAATGTCATATATGAGGTACGTTGGGTTGTTTTCCTAAGGGATGAGCAAATCAACCAAATGGTGAAAAGAATGGAAGAGATGACCACTACCATGACCGATATGGCTCAGTTAGGGACAGTCTCAACCCCAACAGTTAGCTTCTCCAGAAGTTAATCAGCCAGAGATTATACATATGATGAATGAAAGGAGGGAAGTTAACTCAGCAAATAGAGATGATTATTAGAAGAAGGATTCTCCATCAAGTGTTATACCAGAAAAGGAATTTAAACAGATGGTCGAACTAGTTCGGGAGGCCTTAGCCCAATCAAATGGTGATGCATTGATTTTAAAGGGTAGAACTTACACGGAGGAGTTCGATGTTGTACCCTACCCTAAGGTTTTGTGGCATCAAACTTTAAGATATTTGACGGGACTGGAAAACTCAGGCAGCATAGAGCACATTTTCCAGCCTGTTGTAGTAACATAGAAGGAAATGAAGCTTTTCTCTTCCGACAGTTCGTCTGGAGCCTTTTAGGGATAACTTTAGATTGGTATGTCAAAATACCCAACAGATCAGTCAAAATAGTTGTCAAATTAGAATAGTTGTTCGTGGAGAGATTTGCTGGAGTCCAGCTCCATGTGTCTATTGGAGATCTCATAATGGTGAAGCAAAAGACCAACGAGACCATACTGGATTACATATTGAGTTGAAGAAACCTTAGCATGAAATGTGAACCACAGCTACATGAACATCATGCAATTGAGATCTTACTCAAGAGCATCCATGAGCTAGCAGCTTTCATGCTCAAGTGACTCACCACAAGTCCTTCGAGAAGCTACACAGCAAAACCAAAAATCTATAAGAGGAAGTTAAACATAGGGATTCTCAGGAGAAATCAGAAATTACAAGCACAACCTGAATATTTGAGAAGAAGTCTAGGACAATAGCAATGGTTGATAAAGGAAAAAAGCCAATTATGATACATGTATAAAATTCTCATCAGGATTCTCAGTCATCGTCGCAGCATGCTCAACAACAGACACAATAGTATGACAAGTCTAGCCAGCAACCACATCAGGGAGGATCATACCGAGCAAAGAATATAAGAGGTTCATCTATGTCCGAATGGGAGAAAATAGTGTATTCCTTCAAAGTTGAAGCGGTACCCAAGATGTTCAGAAGTTTAATGAAGAAGTCCGAGTTCAGGTTATCCCATCCAAAGAAACCCAAAGAGTTCGACAAAAGGGATCAACCTACTTATTTCCTGTATCACAGTATGCTTGGACACACTTTAGAGGATTGTTTCATCTTTAAGGATTGGCTCGAGTGGAACCTTAAAGAATGGAATATAACAATCCCTTAAGCATATTTAAAAGATCCTAAAAAGGTTCCGTTAATATGATTTCAGCCGAGCCAATCACTCCGATGGAATTGTAGTTAGAGGAAGATGGATGGAGTACAATTTGGAACAAGTTGTCCAAGAAGATACAAAATTAGATTCAGACCGCTTCAGCAGCCATGCAGAGTCTATAGCCTGCTCAACCCAAGATAGAAATTTTGCCAAAAAAAATGCTACAACAAGACAAAGAAAAGTACAACATCGTGAAGATTGATAACACGGAGGCTAGGATAGGGGATGACTTTGTTAGATTGGTTGTCTCAGATTTGGGGAAGAAAATCCTCGAACCCCTAACCATGTATGATTATCTTTTGCCCCATCGGGGTATTATGAATATAATGATTATGATTTCAGCTACATTTTAACTGTTTCTAGTGATGACGTAATTAATTTTGCTCAATCTAACCTCGATCTTGATTCCCAAATTGATCCTCAAATCATACTTGAGTCTGATGAACCCACTAACAAGGTTGAAGAAGACATCGATGATACTGGTTTTGATAGCACCAGGATTGAGGAGCTAGTCCTTAAGCGTCATGACACACCACTCACCATAAATTTGGATATTTTCGAGGAAGAATAAGCGTCGGAAGTTTTTTGTACATCATCTCATGAAAAAGAAATCTCAGAATTGAACTTAAGGAGCAGAAAGGTATTACCCCCAAGAACAGCTCCGACAGATAAGGGAAAGTGATCCCGATTTTTATATGTAAGGATTAATGAAGTTGACACCACTACAGCGCCAAAAACTTGATCATTACATGAAAACTAAGTTTTGTAAAATATATAAGTATAGGTAATTAATAATTGGATTCCACGCAAGTATACGTATCGTTATAAAGTAATAATGGACTTTCTATTTAAGCCTCAAATATCGATCCCACAGGGAAGGTGTAAATTAGCAATGATAAACTTTACCAGAAAATTTACAGAAAATCAAACAAAATCATTTTCACTTATTTTGAATGTTGATATGTTAACAAAACTAAATTACTTAACTATTAACAAAATTGAATTGCAATTTTTTAATAATAACTGCTAATCTACTAACTATGTTTATGTAATGAAGATTTCCTATGTGAAAAAGCATCCTTCCGTTTACAATGAAATTCTGGTGAAATGAGATGAGATAAATATTTATAATATGTATTGTCCCAAATATGAGCAATTTTAATTCTCTACTCTGATACAGTGCATAGAAAATCATTAGTTATTCTTAAGTTTAGTCCCTAAATTTGTGGCTAGGCTAGGAGGATACCAGTTTCCACTCTAGAGCTGCCACTTCCCTTCACCTGAAGGCTAACTCTTGCTTTAGTTTTTAAACACTAAGAATGAATTAGGGATTTTAGTCTGTCACCCGAAAGATTCTCCAACTCTACACCCAATAAAGAATATTTTTTTATTTATTTGCACTTAATTTCATGAAGAAATTTCTCCTTCATGAAATCAAATGTGATCCTCACTCTATTGTAGAATGCATACTCGATTTCCCAGATCATATGTTTCACAACATATTTTAACAAATTAATTTGTCAGATTGAAAAATAAATTAAGTTTAGAGTTGAAAAATCATCACAATTTATTTTATATTTTAATTATGGCACATTCATATTATCTTTTCATTTCTCCATATCACAGAGTGTGGGGAAAGATAGAGAAAACTACTCATACTTCATGAGAAAGATACGACAAAACACAAATTTCATACATAAAATAAACTTAATACAGCACTAAATAAACAAACAAACTTATCTGGAACTCTTTCTCAAAGCAAATCCTTTGTAGCCTTTCCTTAAAAATGGGGAAGAAGAACTCTCTTACATTTCTCCTTCTTCAACACTCTTAGAGAAAGTTTCACACTAAATCTCACCACAAAAATCTAAACTATGAAAGCAAAATTACTAATTGACTCTCATATATGCTGGAATGAAGATGGATTATGGAAATGTAGCGTGGTGGAATGTTGTAGAGCAAAAAATGAATGTAGAGGAGCCCCTTTTCTGAAGAAATTCGGCCCCAATAAAGTCGAAGGCCGGTTCTCCAAGAGGTGCCTCCAAAAACTCTTAAAAAATCATCCAAATACATCGAACATTCTAGAAATGAGGTCTGAACCACCTTTGGCACCGTTGGCGCTGAGTAAAAATCCTCCGGTTTTTTAGTTGTTCTACATAATCAGTGTTAACCTTGGCGTTGTCTGCAGTGAGTATTTCCTCAAAAACGTTATTTTGACTCCAAATTTCATCTTTCTTCCTTCCTTTTTGCTTTAAGCCCTAAAAATCAACAACATAAAGAAAACATCAAAATACATTCCATTAAAGTGCAATATCACCAAAATTAGATGTAAAATATGGGTCTAAAAATACATATATTTTCATTGTATCAAAATCCCCCAAACTTACATATTGCCTGTCCTCAAGTAACTTCTCTACTACATGTAAATATGACTTATAGTAAAAAATTCAACTTTTAGACATCCATATCTTAGTTCTCTAAATAAAATAGTTTAACTTAAGAAAAATTCAAAACAAGGATATTCAGTAATTAAGTCTAAGGTTTCTGATCCTCTATTCTTTTCAAGAAAAATTACAATTTATTATATTAAAGTCACTTAAGAAATTCATATGAAAAAGAACTTCATAAAACTTTATTAATAATTAAGTTAATATTCAAATCAAAAGTTTAGAAAATGTGTCCAAGTCTTTTTCCTTAAGTTGATTCAAGTGAAGACAATTTTTAATTAGGCATCTCGTCAAGCTTCTCTCTACATCTTTTCTTTTTTTTTTCTTTTTCTTTTCTTTTTTTTCTTTTCTTTTTCTTTTCTTTTTCTTTTCTATATTTGATGAATACTATATTTAGATAGCCTTTAATGATTTTGAACTTCACTATCCTCTTCTTAAAGTTAAAAACTTCTTACATTTCTTCACTTAACAAATTTATATTAACTTAAAGATTTTATAAAGTTTAATTCTTTTCTTTTTACATGAATCTTTTAAAATTTTTAATACTTCAAAAATACAACTTTCTTTACTTAAAATAGAAAAACATACTCTGATTCTCTTTTACCAAATATCTTATCCCCTTGAATTAACCTTTATTATTGAAATTTTTTACTTAAATTTACTATATATTTAGAAACATAAATATAGTTATCTCAAGTTAACCCCTAATACCAAAGGTCATGCTAAATTTAAAATTTTAAAAATATAGTTAAGTGAGGACAAAAAAATTAAGTTCTTTCTCTTTTTCTAAAAATGATTTTTCTTCTCTCCCCCGCAAACATAAATTCTTAAAACATTTTCACTTGAACTTTAAAAATGAAGGGTGAAAGTAAGCATTAAATTCATAAAAAAATCATACCTGTTAGAGTTTCTAATTTTTAAACATAAATTTTGAAATACTGTAGGTGTTAATAAGAAAACTACAAGGCTAAAAACATTAAATTTCACATAATACATATAAAATTTGCTGAGAAAGAGCTAATCACAATACATAATAAAGTACTGAAAATAACAACAAAACTAAACTAACTCTAAAAATGAAAACAATTTTCTACATTATAGTTTTACATTACATAAAAAACAAAGTCTTCAACAACATCACGACACAAACAATACAATCACACAGTACAAACACAAACAAACAAACAAAAAGATCACCAGTCTTTATCTTCTTCATCATCGACATCTAACTTCTGCTGTTGATATGAAGTATAAGTAGGGTAAATAGGGAATTGAATTGTATGGTCACCCCTCAGGTATCTTACTAAAGCATCATCATAAGCAGCATCATACTCAAATTTTTGGCGAATCAGATCATCAGTGTGAGCATTTTTGGCCTCCATATTCTACATCATATGATCCATCCTCAAAATATCTCCCTGTTGAATCATCATCTAGTCCAACAACTCCCTATTGCTACGGTCACTTGAAGTGGGCACACTAAAAGTAGAAGGAATATCCTTGACTTGTCTTCCAGATCTCCAATCAACTTGGGACTCATAAGCCTTGATGTTGGCAGGCCCAATTGTTCTCTGAGGCTCAATCCTCTCCTCATCAGGTCTGAAATCAACTCTTGCATGCTCACAAACTGTGTAAATGAATGCAGGAGCGCCAATCCACCATTGGTCTCTCCTAGAGCAATAGATCAAATGTTCATATAAATGATAGAGCCTACATTTGTATCCATCACTTGTTGAATACAATAGTTAAGGATGGCTCTATCCTTTGTTATTTCACTATGATGGTTCGTTGGAATAATCCTTCCAGAAATAAAATAATGTTAAGCCTTAGACACTACATTTGACTTACAAAGGGAAAAGTTAAATTTAACTCCAATTTTTATTTTCCAAGGCCCTTTCTCACTAGTTAGAAAAGAAATAACTTCATCTAAGGCTTGATGTGTAGCATAAAATGAATGATACTGACATCTATAAACATCTTCTAATTGATGAAACTCATTAATTTTTCTTAGAGTAAACTCCACCCTTTTTCCTCAATCAAAAACAAAATCATCAGAAGCCTCTGGAAGGTTGGCATAACATTCCATCATAATCCCAACTATCGCATCAATAGTAAAATATCAGAAGTTTTCTCACTACCGAGCGATAATCGATCGTTCAACTTCTCCTCCTGAATTTTTAAAACCTCGGTCATGAATCACTTTTTTATTTTTTTGAAGACTATGAAATCAAGCACTGGCTCTAAAGCTTATAAATCTTTGCTCGTCATATTCTATTTTCCTTTTACTCTATCAAGGCACCATAGGAAATCTAGAAAATTCTGATAAAAATTACGAGTAAATCTCAAAATTCCAAAAATATAAAATTTAAACCACTTTAAACTCAAATTCAGTAAGTAAGAGTTTTTCACTAAAGCTTTTTATGAAAATCTCCCAAAATAACTCAAAATTTTGGATCTAGTCAATGTGAGAAAAATCTTTGGTAAAAATAAAAAAATTTTACTTTAAAGTGTAGCTCTTACCTAGAGAAGATAAAATCTGAATTTCCTTTGCCTCTAAAGTGCCTCAAATCCGCCCAAAATCAAGCCCAAGGTGCAAAACCAAAGGTTGAAGGTGACTTAAGGGGTAAAAATGAAGGTTTATGGTGAAAATTGCAAATTAAAGAGTTAATTCGCCACTCTCGGGACGAATGTGCCATCGACGCCAATGTCAGTGCTGTCGGCGCTGAAGGACCGAAATTCACTGTTCTAATTTTTTTAAATTTTCAAATTTCACCAAAGATTTTTTTAAGTTTATTTAAACACAAATTTTATTTACATTCATAAATACACATTTCACAAATAATCATTTTCACAAACAACAACAAACTGACTTTTATATATGAAAATAAACCTTTTACAAACACATTTCACAAATTACAAATTCACACTTTTGAAGTAAACTCGTTATAAATCAGCGTCAAAATCAAGCCACAACACTAAATGCTGACACAAAACTATACACCTAATCAAAGATCAGAATAAAGTAAATCAGACCTAATCAAATCCACACAATTACACTAAACACATAAACATTTTAAACAAGTAGAGAATTCACAATCTTCAATGATTTAGCCTCATCTTCAGTGCTATCACCTCCTCTAATATCTCCCATAGATTGGTAATGAACATATAGGTTGTAGAAGGATCAATACGGGAATTGATCTGTCAAATTTTCTTTGATCCACCCCTTTTCTTTAAACATCTAAACTAATCTTGTTTCAAAATTCTTTTTCATTCTCCAATTTAGGTGATAAAAAAGGTACTTGAGATCTCTCACTGCATTCATAATACTCCAAAGTTCTCTTTCAATTTTCTTCAATTTCTTCTCTAAAGCAAGCGAATTTCCAACTATTGGGGGCATTAATGGAGATGAAGCATACGAACAAGGATCTATAATAGCATTTAGTGCCTCATTTCCATTACCAACATACTGATCATCAATAGAGATCATGGGCTCCCATGGTAGTAAAGCATTTTCCCAACTTTCATATGGCACTTGGGATTGACTGCAAATCAGAAAAATCGCAGAAGGATGCCTAAGTCCATAAATTGGCCCATTCATAATAATTCCCATCACAGATTTAAATATAATTGAACCTATATCAAAAGGTTTCTCCATTTGAATACAGTAGTTTAAAATAACACTCTCTTTGGTGACTCTATTAATCTTCATAGTAGGGAGTAATTTTGCGCAAATAAAAAAATGTCATTGCTTCAAAATTAGATTAAGTGATGAAGCAAGAAAACTAATATATCCTTCATCTCGTACTTCCCACATATCACTTCTATCCATCAGAAAACTATAAATATCTTGCATCAAATCTCACGTAGGAATGAAATTTTCATAATGACATATTGGACTATTTTCTATCATATACATGTCATTAATCCTCGCAGGAGTAAATGGTATAGCCTTACCTCATACGAAGACAACTCCTTGGGTAATTCCATGTAAATTTGCATAGAATTCCTTCACTATAGGTAAAACAACCGTAGCGGTAGTTTAACACTGAACTTCCCATCGCCTTTGCAGAGTGATCTTGTCAACTGGAGCACTTGGATTGGTCAAGCCATGATTAATAAATCCTCTTTCTTTGATCAATCTTTCCTTCGCAATAATTTTATCGTATAATATCTGTGCGTCGAAACTAATAAACTTTCTTCTATTGAAAACTCCATACCTTTAAGTATTTCTGGAATTGAAAGCCATGGAATGCGAAAATAGAAAGTTTATAGGCATCCTAGGAAGTTTTTAGGACTTAAAAAAAAGCTCCCAACGGTTATTATGGATCTTAATCTCCCCAAAGTTCACCAAAAGTTGCAAAATCCGTCCAACCGCTCTCAGCGCCGCCGACGCTCCTAATGGGCGTTCCAGCTTTGAGATCCAAATTCTTGGGCGTCGTCGGCGCCGATGGCCAAATTTTTCAATTTTCATTTTTGGTTCAATTAAATTCCAAATTTTCATCCAATATTAATATTTGTCTTAATTGATAAATAATGCAATTGTGTAGGATTATTATCTACTAATATATATGACAATTAATAAAGTAAATAGTATTACATAGACATATAAGTATGGGTTCCCTACTAAAAAGTGCTTGGTTTAACGTCGTCAGCCCGACATACTATTTATTTAGTTGGGTTGACTTAACATTAAAACTTCTTTAAATTGAGTTATGTGCCCTTCATAATAGTATTTCGAACAAAGCCCTTTTACTTTAAATATCTTTCTAGTGTAGGATGTATAATCACAACAGTTCCATAATGATAGAATTTAATTACCTTAAATGACCCTAGCCATTTGGATTTCAGTTTTCCTGAAAACAATCTCAATCTTGTATTATATAATAGAACTTCTTATTCGGGTTCAAATTTCTTCTTAATAATCTTCCAATCATTCCATATTTTCATTTTCTTTTTATAGATTTTTGTATCATCATATGCTTCATTTCTAATCTCCTCAAATTTATTAAGTTGCAATAATCTTTTCTCATCAACATCTTTTAGATTAAAATTAAATTTCTTAATAGCCCAAATCACTTTATGCTCTAATTCTACAGGTAAGTGGCATGTTCTTCCAAATTTTGGTCTGTAAAGGGACATTTTTATACCAGTCTTATAAGCACTTCTATATGCCCATAATGTTGTGTCAAGTCTAGCAGACCAATCAAATTTATAAGGATTTACAACCTTTTATAAAATGCGTTTAATTTCATGATTTAATATATCTGCTAGACCACTAGTCTGAGAAAAATAAGCAGTAGAGAATCTATGCATAATATCATATTTCTTAATTAATTTTTTTGATTCTCTTATTCCTAAAATGAGACCCTCCATCAATAATAATTACTCTAGGCATTGCATATCTTGTAAAAATTATTTTAATTAAAAATTTAGAAACACTCCGAGCATCACATCTAGGTACAACAATAGTGTCAATCCATTTGAACATATAATCAACAAGTAATATGAATAGGTTTCCAAATGAAGGCATAAATGGTCCCATAAAATATAATCCCCACACATAAAAAATTTCAACTTCAAATGTGTAATTTAGAGACATTTCATTTCTTCTAGAAATATTTCCTACATGTTGACATCTATCACATGTTTTAATATATTCATTAATATCATTAAAAATACTAGGCCAATAAAATCTAGCTTGTAAAATTTTATATGCAGTTCTATTTGTTCTGAAATGTCCTCCAAATTAAGAATCATAACATCTTTCAATTATCTATTGAGTTTCTTCACAAGGCACACGTCTTCTAATAATTAGATATTTACATTGTTTATATAAATATGTGTCATCTCAAAAATAGTTATTTAAATCATATATAAATTTCTTTAATTGTGGATTTTTTATATCACATAGTAGAATATCACCTACAATATAATTCACTATATTAGCATACCATGGTACATCCATTTCAACAATACTATAAGATTTTTCATCACGGAAATTCTCTAAAATTTCATTTGCAAAATTAGTTAATATTTTATGTTATTCTAGACAAATGATCAACTACTTGATTATCATTTCCCTTTCTAGCAATCGTGATAAAATTAAACACTTGCAATAGAAGTATGCATCTAATTAATCTTGGTTTAACATCCTTCTTTTGCATTAAATATTTAATAGCAGAATGATATGTATGCACTATACATTTTGTTCCAATTAAATAAGGTCTAAATTTATCAAAGGCATAAACAATAGCTAATAACTCTTTTTCAGTAGTGGTATAATTAATTTGAGCATCATTTAGAGTCTTACTAGCATAATATATAACTTTATAAACTTTTTCGTGCCTTTGTCTAATATAGCCCCAAAATCATAATCACTAGCATCGCACATTATTTCAAATAATTTTTCCCTGTCAGGCAGTACTATTATAGGTGCAGTGACTAACTTTTTCTTTAATAATTCAAATGCTTTTTTTCATTCTTCATTAAAATCAAATTTTGTATCTTTTTCTAAGATTTGGCATAGAGGCTTAGTTATTTTTTTAAAAAAAATTATGTAGCACCTCTAAAAAGTAGCATGTCCTAGAAAACTTCTCACCTCTTAGTAGGTGGTGATAATTTTTCTATGACTTGGATTTTTGTAGGATCTACCTCCATGCCTTTTTCAGAAATTTTATGCCCATGCACAATACCTCCTGCAACCATAAATTGACATTTTCCCAATTTAATGATAAATTTACTTTTTCACATACTTCCAGAAGTTTTTCTAAATTATTAAGGCATAATTCAAACAGAGTTCCAAATACGAAAAAATCGTCCATAAACACTTCCATTCCATGTTCTATAAAATTACTAAAAATTGACATCATACATCTTTGAAATGTTGCAGGTGCATTGCGTAGTCCAAAAGGCATTCTATGAAAAGCAAATGTTCCATATGGGCTTGTAAACATTGTTTTCTCTTGATCCTCTAGAGTAATTGGAATTTGGTGATAACCAATATATCCATCTAAAAAGCAATAATACTTATTCCCAGCCAATCTATCCAACATTTGGTCTAGATAGGGTAAAGGAAAGTGATCTTTTCTAGTGGTCATATTTAATTATTTATAATAAATGCAAATTCATGAACCAATTACCTGTCTTATTAGTATTAATTCATTTTTCTCATTTTCTTCAACAGTCACTCCTCCTTTTTTTGGTACACACTGAATTGGGCTTCCCCAAGCACTATCTGAAATAGGATATATAATTTCAGCATCTAACCATTTTAAAATCTCTTTTTTAATAACTTTTTTCAATATTAGGTTTAATCTTCTCTGAGGATCAGCTTTAGGTTCATGTTGTTCATCCAATAAAATTATGTGCATACAAATTGAAGGACTAATTACTTTAATATCTGTTAAAGTCCATCCAAAAGCCTTTTTATACTTTTTTAACATTTCAATCAACTTTTGTTCCTGTATCTCAGTTAATTAAGAAGATATAATAACCGAAAATGTAAATGACTTTCCTAAAATACATACTTTAAATGGGCAGGTAATATCTTTAATTCAAGTTCAGGTGGTTTAATACTTGAAGGAGTAAGATTTTTACTATCGCTTTCCATCAAGTCTAACGTTTCAAATTTTCCCTGAATATATTACAATTCTTCTTCTTTAATTTCATCTTCATTCTAAAAAATTTCTTCTTGATTAAATTTATCTTCGAATTCTTTCTTAAATTGTTCATTACTTACATAATCAACTACTTGCATTCTGAAACATTCATTATCTTTTTCTATTGCAGGATATTTCATAGCTTTGGCTATATTAAATTTCACTTCTTGATCATTAAATCTCATTATTAATTCTCCTTTTTGTACATCTATTACAACTCTTCCTGTTGCAGGAAATGGTCTCCCTAAAATAATAGGAATTTTTTTATCTTTCTCCATATCAAATACTATAAAGTCTATAGAGAAAATAAATTTATTCACTTTTACTAGTACATCCTATAACTCCTTTTGGATAAGTTATTGATCGGCCAGCTAACTGAAGAGTTACAGTAATAGGGAAAATTCTCCTAAATCTAAACGTTTAAAAATTTATAAGGGCATAATATTGATACTCGCTCCTAAATCACATAATGCTTTTCCATAAAACTTTTCACCAATTGCACAAGGTATAGTAAAACTATGTGGATCTTTTAGTTTTTGAGGAAGCTTTTTCTGAATAATAGCACTACACTTTTCACTGAGTGCAACGGTCTCATGATCTATAAACTTCATTTTCTTATTTACTACATTCTTCATAAATTTCACATAACTAGGCAGTTTTTTCCAAAGCTTCAACAAAAGGAATATTAATCATTAACTTATTAAGGATTTCCAAAAATTTTGTAAATTTTTTATCTTTATTCTTCTGCTTTAATCTGAGGAATTAGAGGTGATGGTTTTTTAAAAGAAAACTTTATTTGTTCATTTTCCTGTTGATCTTTTTCTATCTTTTTCTTCTCTTAATTAACTTCAGTTTCACTTTGGATCCTTGTTTCTATTTCTTTTCCACTTTATAATTGAATCGCTTTAATTTTCTCTTTATTTTGATCTTTTGGATTAACTTCCACAGTACTTGGAAGAATTCCAGAAGGTCTGTTACTAAGTGCAGTAGCAATATGTCCTAACTGATTTTCAAATAGTAGCCCCTTGATTCTGTATTTTATGTCAAATATTCAACATCACTTCTTCCATCATTAACTTCTTTTCCTTAACTTGTGGGTTAGGATTGGAGTTAAATCCTAGAGGATAATAAGGTCAAAAATTAGGATTTCCTTGACTATTCATATTTCAAGATGGATTCACTGAAATATTATAATTATTCCAACTAAAATTAGGATGATTTTTCCATCTAAGGTTAAAATAGTTAGAATAGGGATTGTTATTTTAATTATTTATAGCATTAAAGTTTTCATAAGATGGTTGAGTATCAATAGTTTGTCTTAGTGAATTTTCCTCTAATACTAGAGGTATTTAAGAATAGTTCACTCCTATTTAATCAATCTTTTTAAAAATACTAGCAATTTGAGATTTACCCTTTTAGAGGGCAATTGAAAATTGTTAGTAGTCATTTCTTCAATTAAAGAATATGCTTCATCAAAATGTTTTGACATTAATGATCCACTCGCAACATCATCTATAAGATCTTAATGATCCTACTAATCCATTATAAAAGGTTTGAATTAATAACCAATATGGTAAAGTATGGTGTGGACAATTTCTAAGAAGATCTTTAAATCTTTCCAAGGCTTCATTTATCGATTCCCCTTCAAACTGACAAAAAGATGTAATATCATTTATAAGCTTAACGTTTTTTTAAGAGTGGAAAATATTTAGCCAAGAATTTTTGTGATTGTTCTCCCTAAGTTCTATTAGATCCAAGTACTAATGAATTTAACCAAACCTTGGCTTTATTTCTTAATGAAAAAGAAAAAGTCTAAGCTTAAGAAAATCATCATACACTTCGTCTTATTTAAATGTAGCACAAATTTTAAGAAAACTAGCAAGATGTAAGTTAGGATCTTCAGTAGGTGATCCTCCATGCTGATTATTTTGTACCATTTGGATAATAGCAGGTTTAAGCTGAAATGAATTAGCAGCAACATCAAGATTTTAATTAGTTAAATGAATTTCATCTGTCGTTGGATTCACTTAATCTTTTAAAGGTCAAATATTATAAAATATCCAATAAATGTTTATAATATTTATTGTATCAAATAAGAATAATTTTAATTCTCTACCCTGATATAGTGCATAAAAAATCATTTATTAATCTTAGATTTAGTCCCTAAATCCGTGGCTAAGCTAAGAGGATACCTGCTCCTACTCCAGAGCTCCCACTTTTCTTCACCTGAAGGCTAACTCTCGCTTTAGTTTTTAAACACTAAGACCAAATTGACAATTTTAGTCTGTCACCCTAAAGATTCTCCAATTCTACACCCAGCAAAGAATATTTCCCTATTTACTTGCACTTAATTTCATGAACAAATTTCTCCTTCATGAATCTAAATGTGATCCTCACTATGTTGTAGAACACATACTCCATTTCTCAGATCATATGTTTCGCAACATATTTTAATAAATCAATTAGCCAGATTAAAAAGTAAATTAATTTTAGAGTTAAGAAATCATCACAATTTATTTTATATTTTAATTATGAAACATTTATATTATCTCTTCATTTCTCCAGATCTTAGAGTAGGGGGAAAGATAGAAGAAACTACTCAGACTTTGTGAGAAAGATACGACAAAACACAAATTTCATATATTAAAGAAAGTTCATATAATACTAAATAAACAAAAAAACTTATCTGGAACTCTTTCTCAAAGAAAATCTTTTGTAACATTTCTTTATAACTGCAGGAAGAAGAACTCTCTCACTTTTCCCCTTCCCCAACACTCTTACAGAAAGTTTCACACTAAATCTCACCACAAAAACTCAAAACTATGAAAGCAAAATTACTAATTGACTTGAATACGTGGTGGAATGAAGATGGATTATTGAAATGTAGCATGGTGGAATGTTGTAGAGAGAAATAAGAACATAAAGGAGCCCCTTTTCAAATGATATTTGGCCTCAAATAAAGCCCAAGGTCGATTCTTCAAGAGGTGCCCCCAAAACTCTTAAAAAATCATCCAAATACATCAAACCTTCTAGAAATGGGGTCTGAACCGTCTTTGGCGCCGTTGGAGCTAGTCTGGCGCCATTGGCACTGAGTAAAAATCCTCCAGATTTCAGTTGTTCTACGTCGTCGACATTGACCTTGGTGGTGTCGGTACTGAGTATTTTCTCAAAAACATTGTTTTGACTCAAAATTTCATCTTTTTTGCTTCCTTTTTGATTTAAGCCCTAACAATCAATAACTTGTAAGAAAACATCAAAATACCTTCCATTAAAGTGCAATATCAACAAGAATAGGTATAAAATATGAGTCTAAAAATACATATATTTGCAGTGTATCAGAAAGCAAATAATAGCTCAAGAAGAATTACCTCTCCTTCTGCCAGTAGAAGAAACACATAGTCATGTAGAGGTTGGAGGGTTATAGACGGTGGATTACAACATGCTAGCTCATCTTAGGAAGTTGCCAACCAAACTAAGCATCTGTGATGCTCTAATCATGTCAAAAGAGATAAGAGAGCCTCTGGTTACAGCTTTGGTTGATCTAGAGATTTGGTTAGCTTAGTTAGCCAGCACATCCTCGAATGAAGTTTGCTCGTTAAAAGAACAGCTTGGGGCAACCTTTACAGATGAAGACTTGTTGCTTGAAACCGTTGACCATAACCGACCACTCTATATCTCCGTTAACATTGGCAGATTCGTATTGTCCGGAATTTTTGTAGATCCTAGAGCATCACTCAACTTGATGAGTCTATGGACACTGGCGTATTTGGACATTGAGGCTAAAAATCTTATGGGCAATAAAATGATGCTAAGAGGATTCAACTAGAAGGGATAAAGATCCCTTGGATTGATTACAATGCTTATGAAAGTTGGAGAATTATTAACAACTACCAAGTTCCATATTATCGATGCTGAGACCCATTTTAATGCTCTACTGTGTTGACCCTGGATTCACGAACACAACATGGTTCTATCATCTCTACATCAATGTATTAAGAATTACAATGAAGGACAAGAGCATTGCATCAAGGGAGATTTGCATCCATTTTTAGCTCATGAATTTGACATTCATGAAGACGATGCTTACTACTCGCCTTTAAGGGAAACTGTCCTCTCTTGTGGAATTATAACAAATGAAGTAGAAGATTTAGAAGAATTACAATGACAAGGCAATTTAATTCCGCTTCAGCAATCTTCCACCACTCTCTTGGGACAAGTTGGTAGGGGTTCTTTTAGTTTGCACACTCGATGTCGAGGCTGGGGATGTGGACGAGGAAGATCCAATACAATTGTTGAACGAACTAGGTTGACCATCAATATTGATGAGGAGGAGGAATTAATGATGACAAAATAGATGAAACCACATTACAAGATATCTATGGAAGATGTGGAGAAAAGTGAATATGATTCTATGTATCACCAGATCAACCACTATATGAATTCCATGAACCGTACTCCAATCTACCCTCAAAAGGTTGAGAGTCTAGAGGTCAAGGAAGTTCGTAGTACTAGTTCAAAGCCGATCAAGTTTTACATGCTTCTACTTCTGCTAATCTTGAAAATCATGTAAATTTGGATGAGGATTCTAATGAATTAATGGAATTACCTTTTGGTTTTGATTCTCCTTGTGTACAAATGTTAATTCAATAGGGATGTTTGCCAAAATAAATGCCAAAAGATAAATTACTACTATTTTAAAAATTATGGAATGTTAATAGTTGAACTCCCAATTCAAAAGAGGTTCTAGAAATTGGTACAATGGGACCAGTGGATGATTCAAAATTTTTATGGTTGTTACAAGTGAATTGGAAGAAGATTGCCTCGGTGTGGAGGATGACTCTACTGATCAGTTGATAGAAGACTCTCTGCCAAAATTTGTGAAAGAAAATAAATCAATTGTTGATGAATTTAAAGAAATTAATATCGGGATGGAAGAACAACCCCGACCAGCATTTATAAGTTCTCTACTCGATGATAAAGATACTGTAGAATTGATTAAGTTACTGTCAGTATTCAAAGATTGCTTCACATGGAGTTACCATAAAATGTCAGGACTATCAACAGAAGTTGCAGTTCATAAACTAGAGATGGACAAAGATATAGCCCCAGTGAAGCAAGCTCCCAGAAGGATGCGCCTCGCGCCTTGAAATAGAGTATCAAGTCATTGTCAAGGTAAAGAAGTTAATAGATGCTAACTTTATAAGAGAAGAGCAACATCCCACATGGTTAGCCAACATAGTGCTAGTTAAGAAGAAAAATGGATAGATCCACATATGTGTCGATTTCAGTTATCTAAATAAGGCATTTCCAAAAGATGAATTTCCATTACCAATACCAGAAATGATGGTGGACATCGCTTCGACACATGACATTTTCTCCTTCATGGATGGATCTTCAGGATACAATCAAATCAAGATGGCTCTCGAAGATGCAACACTTACAACACTCAGAAAACCGGTTGGAATCTTTTGCTACACAGTAATGTCATTTGGATTAAAGAATGCTGGAGCAACACCCCAACGAGCTATGATAAAGATTTTTTAAGACCTCATTCACAACCAAGTGGAATTCTACGTGAATGATTTGGTCTTCAAGAGCAAACAGAAAATGGATCATTTGTATGAGGATCGTGTTTGAACAATTACAAAAATATAATCTCAAGATGAATCCCTTAAAGTGTGCCTTTAATGTTACCTCCGGGAAATCTTTAGGATTCATTTTCCATCATCGGGGAATCGAGATCAACTTTGATAAGGTTAAAGCTATCTTGGAAATACCTACTCCCAAAACTTGGAAAAAACTACATTTCTTTCAAGGAAAGTTGGCATATCTGAGATGCTTTATTTATAATCGCTCGGGTAGGTGTCAGCCCTTCTCAGCATTAATTAAAAAGGATGCAAAATTTATTTGGGAAGAGAAATGTTAGCAGACCTTTAAGGATGTTAAGTGATACTTAATGCCACCTCTTATTTTGGCAGCCCCTATCCCGGGAAAATTGTTGATACTTTATACTCCAGCCTTAGATGACTCTCTCGGAGCCCTTTTAGCTCAGGTCAATGACAAGGATAAATAAAATGCACTCTACTACTTGAGTCGCCCTCTAACACCGATGGAGGTAAAGTATCTGCCCATTGAGAAACATTGTCTAGCTTTAATTTTTGCCTCCCAAAAGCTTAGACACTACATGCTTTTTCACAAGGTTACCCTCATTTCAAAAGTTAATCCATTGTAATATTTGATGACTCGACCAACACATTCTGGACGTTTAGCAAGGTGGTCAATGATTTTATTGCAGTTTGATATAACTTTTGTTCCCCTCTATGCTATCAAGGAACAAATTTTAGCAGATTTTCTCGCTGCACACCCACTTCCAGCTGGGTCCCCTCTTATTCACGAATTACCAGATGAACATGTATTACAAATGGAATTCTTCAGTGCACAACACTGGGAGATGTACTTTGATGGAGCTTCATCATCCAGAAGAGATAAAGGATCACATATAATTATACCAAGCAAAGCAAGAATTTATCTAATCTTCATCACGCCATATAAGGGTATGCTAAGATTCTCCTACCACCTGACAGAGTCATGCATCAATAACAAAGCAGAATATGAAGCATTAATCACCAGATTGGAGTTAACAATCTCGATGGATATAACAGATATTATCATCTATGGTGACTCTCAACTGTTCATCCAACAAGTTGTCACACAGTACAAGATTTTGAAACCAAGAATAGCATAATACCATCTGTATGCGATGAAGCTGTTGGAGAATATTCCCAAAGTAACTCTCTACGGGATTCCTTGGGGAGATAATGCCCTTGTCGATACTTTAGCAAAACTTTCTAAGGAACTGGCATGTTCACCAAAGGATTCCATTGATATTACAACACAAGGAAGACTAGTTTTGTCTCAAATTGACCTCAAGAATCAATAAAATCTTGAAGAAGAAGAAGGAATAACTGTTGTAGTTGCTGACATCATTGAAGACTAGCGTAAGCAATTAATAGAATATTTACATACTAGAAAGCTGCCAAAGGATAAATTTGAGGCATATCACATCACAAGAAGAGCTATGTCATATGATTTAATGGGAGATGTTTGATACACCTTAAATATATAGTATTTTTAGAAACATTTTTATGCTTATTTTTTAGATATTATGCTTTAATGGAAGGAATTTGTGTGTTTTTCTTTCAGGTACAAGTAAAAAGGTGAAAAATGCTAAAATGAGTGAAAAAGGATCAAATTTGGAGTAAAGAGCTAAAACTTGTGCCAAAATGTTTTGGCACTTAGGCGTCAGATCTGGAGCCTAAGCGCCATAGTCGGAGGTTAAGCGACGGCTAAACAGAGAAGGTCGCGCCTAAGCACTAAAGTCCCCGTGCTTAAGCATCAGAGGTAGTTATTTGGCGGTTTTCTTCATTTAGCTAAATTTTGAAGAAGTATTTGAGGCATCTATTGGCTATAGAGGGTGGTTATGACCACTAGAAATGAAAATATTATTAAAAGACTTGCAAAAGGAGGCATCCCTTGGAGAATACATCAAATTTGGACACATTTTGAAGAGTTTCCAAGGAACCTCTTCGGAAATTTATAAAAGAAGGAAGTTAAGACATTTGAAAGGGGTGCATGAAAAGGGAGAGAGTGCTGAGTCTTGAGAAGATCATGGAGAATCTTGTGGAAAGATTCAGTACTAAAAAAATTTACTTTATCCTTTTTGTTTTTCTTTTATTTTTAGAGTGTTGTAAAAGAGAAGAGAATCAAAGGAACTTCAAGAGTTTGGTAGAGAATTTGAGATAGGTTTTTATCTTTTGTTTTGAACTACTTCAGGTTTTAATTGAGATTTCTTATTGGTTTGACAATGATTTCTACTTTTAAACTAAAGTGTGGTTTTGTTTTCTCCATGGATTCTGAGTATTTTCTTATCTTTCTTCTTAAAATGATAAGTAATTAAAGTGTTGGATGGAAGTTGTGGAGAGTATTAATATTTAATGTTGGACAAAGTTGTTATGATTTAAATCCATGAACTTCATTTACTTCTTGATTTTGCCCATCTAGATGTTAAAATTTGTTGTGAGAATATGTAAGAACTGGGTTGGTATTGTCTCATTCAACAATTGGAAAGAATCACACGAGGTTGTATGAGTGAGAATGTAATTCATATGATTTAGTGCAAATAAATAGAAAAATAATCATTGAAGGGTGTAGAGTTAGAGGAATTTAAAGGACAGGTTAAAGCCCCCAACTCTGTTTATTATTTTAGGTTCTGATACAAGATGTTGCCCCCAGATGGAGGGAATTGAGGGAACTCTAGAGTGAGAGCTGGTATCTTCGTTACCTAGTGGGTCTTCAGAACTATTCAAATTTTAAATTAGCCACTATTTTGTATAGCATCTCTAGTAAGGGTAAAGAATATAATTTCTCCTATTTGACACAACACAATTTGCATACTTCCACAACAGAATTCCTTTACTTATTATTGATTCATGATAAGGAGAAAGATATTTTCAAATTTTGTACTTTTCTTTTACGTTAACTCAAGTTGTCTTTTTAAATTATTAATGTTTTGTCAAAATATCAAAAATACAAAAAAGATTTGTATTTTAATTACTACAAATACATCTCTAGTTTAAGTAATTATCTTTTTTAAATAGAAAGTTTGTTGTTTAATAGATCGTATTGCATAATTTCCCTGTGGATTCGATATTCAGGTCTTAATCAAAAAGTCTTATATTACTTGATAACGATACGTATACTTACATAGTATCCCAATATATATATAAATTGAAATTTTGAATTCTTATTTTCTTCAGGATCAAGTTTTGACTCTGTTGCAAAGTAAGGAAATTTAAGTAAAAATATAGTCATAGTCATTGTTATATTGCTGCATATAAGCAGTTCCGAGATCAATGTTCTCTTCAAAAGATTGTTTGATCAGATGTAGCTGCAATGTCTGAGCAGAGCGGAGGCACAGAAAATTGTCAAATAAGTACATGTTGGATTGTGTGGTGCTCACCAGTCAGGGCCGAAGATGAAAATGAAGATCAAAAGACTCGTATATTATTGGTCGGCAATGATGTTTGAGTACATAGATACAACTAGAAAGTGTCACCAGTGACAAGTGCATAGGGTGGTCTTGCTCCAAACTCTGAATGTGCAACACCCGACCATTGTCTTGTGGTCATTCAAGTGTTGGGGTACAGACATAATAGGTCCAATAGACCCTCCATCCTCTAAGGGACACAAATTTATTCTTACTGCTATGGATTACTTCTCCGTGTGGGTAGAGGCAGAGCCGTTATGAGAGTTTACAACACAACACTTTCTTCAATTCTTCATGAGTTAGATCTTGTACTATTTTGGTGTACCACGCAGAGTAATTTTTGATAATGGGACAGCCTTCAAAAGCACCAAAATCAAAAACTTCATTAAAAAGCATGGGATATACTAGAGATACTCTGCAATTTATTATCCCAGGACATATGGCTTGGTCGAGTCCTTCAACAAAAAACTGGTATATATTTTGAAGAAGACACTGAATGAAAACAAAAGAGATTGGAACAATAGACTATTAGAAGCTTTGTGGTCCTATCAGACAACATTTAGAGCACCGACTTAGTGTACACCCTACGCGCTCATGTACGGGTTCAAGGCCGTAGTACCATTGGAGGTTCAGACACCGTCGCTCAGAGTCGTCGTCGCCAATTAGCTCATGATAGGAGAAAGTGCAAAATTCAGACATGAATAATTAGAGAGTCTCCAGGGAAAGTGATTAGATGCACAATAGAATTTGGAGCTTTACCAACCTGGGATGGTATAAAATCATGACAAATTTGCCCGCCTGAGGATGTTCAATGTTGGTGACCTTGTTCTTGTTCTCAAAAGGCCTATTCTTACACACTGTAAGGGAGATGAAAAATTTGAACCAACTTGGGAGGGACCATTTGTAGTAGAAATGGTCTATTCAGAAGGAGCCTACAAGCTGGTGGATTTTTGAGGTGAAAGACCTATGTTGTTGATCAATAAATGATATTTGAAAATATATTATCCCACGTGACATTGTTTAAAATGAGATTTTGAGATCTAGATCATTCTGGGTTTATTTATTTCGCCAAACAGCTATGAAGGTAAAAAAAAAGATAAAAATAAAAAAAAATTTGGGTCTTCACAAATTAAAGTTTTATCTAATAAATGTTTTGTTTTGTTCCTATTCCCGCTAAATTTCAGCACATTGATGTTTTTTTCTTATCATCTGCAAAAAAAAATATCAGGATAGAAGCTGATATTTGCCTTTAAAGATGGCTTGAATCTTGCACTCAATGAGGAAAGGGCACGTCAGAATGGCATCAAAGATATTGAACTAAACTTTGCTCAAGTCAATGTTAACTATGAGGGTCCCGTGATGGACATAGTTAGCCGATAAGAAAAGGAAGGGTTACCACCACTTTTGAGAATTGGTACAAAAGAAGACTCCTCTCCATAGAGGAAGAAAGTAGTAACACAACAGAAACCATTGGAGGCAACTAGTCGTTTACCATCTATAATAACCACACCAACCAGAAACTTAGTCAGCACTGATGAAGAAAGACTGCCAAAGCCACTTTTGAGGAGAATTCAACGCCAAAATGCCAATCAACGCAGACACAGAGCTTTTCTATATGAAGAAAGAAGACACCTAAAAGCAGCAGAGATTATACTTACCCATATTCTTGAGGGGAGAATCTACGGTCCTTGCATGAGGAAAACTTCGGTTAGTCTGCCCGCTACGAAGGATGAGTCTGAATTCTCTACAGAGCAAATACAATATGAAGTACTGGAGGAATTTTACAAGGAATTTGTCCAATGTGCAATGTCAAAGTTGCTATTCAGCCATCGATAGGAGGGGCATTTGTGGAGTGTTTAACATGCAATGTTCTACACTTATGCCACTGTAGTTCATTTGAATAATTCATAGTTGCCGACATGGGACACCAGGAGATAGTTTACCAGGATACAGAGTCTTACATTTTGTTACTTATGAACAAATGTAGAGATGGTAGATCCACCTCGACGATTTCAAAGGATCCTCACTGCTGAATTGGAAACAATAAATAAAGTTAAGAGAAGAGAATTCAAATTTTACAAAGAAATTTGAGGAAATATCATCAATATTTTGGAAGACCTAGAGTTGTACATGAGTTTTCTCTGAAAGTGATGAAAGAAGGATCCTAGACTACATATTTGATCTAAGAGACAAAGGTCGGGCTGGCCTGCTGATGGAAATAACTTATTATGAACAACAAATGTAGATGAGAGGAAAAGGGAATATAAGCATCCAATGCAGATGCTACTATAATTTCACTAAGGATAGATAAGGGAATCCCCCAGGAATCTTAAGAAATGATGAGGTAGACCCCATGCCCTCCAAGATAACATGGATAATCAAGAGAACTGTTAAACGGAGCATACTGCCAGCTAATTGCATTTCAAAAAGTTGTATCATCAACATCTAAAGTGATGTATATTGCATTCCCCTACATATAGACCATCATGATTTCGTGAGGCCTTTCTGCACGTTATATTTCATGAGAAAGAGCAATATACTATTTGGAAAAGAAATTGATGTTATTGGCCCCAAGGATTTTAGGGGATCTGTTGAGATTCCACTACGGAATGTTCAGTATTGATTCTCAAAGGAAATGATGCATACCTTGCTAAGCACTACATCTAAGGGGTATGACACCGTAGAGTGTCTGTGACTTTCAAAAAGATTGATAAAAACAAGATGCCATACAAATTCTAACCATATCCAGAGTTGGAGGAGCTACGTCGGTACAAGGTATGATAGGGTTGCACATCTAAGTACAGATAAAGAGAATTCTTATCCTGGAGCATGACTTAGTAGGTCAGCTTGATCAAGAGCTCGTCCCACAGAGGACAGACAGAGAATTCTTTTTATCATTTTTTACACTGCATCAGAGCAATGTATATGATATATATTCAACATGTGATGTTCTAGATGTGTTCAGCATGAGATGTCTCGGATGTACTTTTGATTCTTTCAGCATGTATTCAGTCTGTAACGCCTGTTTTGAGCAGATAAATGAAATTTTTTTCAAAATGCAGATTTTTTCTTGAATTACCCATTGTGCGACGAGTTAAGAGCTGTCGAACCATACGTTGGTTTTAAACTAAAATGAACAAAGAACAAAATAATAAAACTTAATGATAATGAAATTTGAATACAATATTCTTTTTGAAAAATAAATCAACCAATGAAAATTAAATCTTTTTAATACGTATATATATANATATATATATATATATATATATATATATATATATATATATATATATATATATATATATATATATATATATATATATATATATATATATGCATGAGGATTTTCTTAATCAAGTCTCTTTGTCTTGGGCAGATCTTCATCATCACATCCTTGGTATCAAACTATGGCTTTTACATAAAAAAAGTCAGTAAACATCTATCTAAATGGAATTGGGAGGTGGCAGGGAATATTGTAGTAAAGTTCTAGAAGCTGAACAAAAGCAACTGCAGTTAGAGCAGCTCATCACCTCTGGCAATGGGTCTATAATTGAACTTCATTCTGTTAATGAACATATGTTGGATGCAATCAATATGCAAGAGGAGTTCTATGCTCAGAAGGTCAATAGAATGAAATTCTATGAAGGGGATAGGAATTCTAATTATTACCATGCTTGCATTAACTATAGGAGGAAATGCAACACTATTCATAAAATCATTTCTCAGGAGGCATTGGATTACAACTGCTTAAGGCATAGCTGGCAATTCTGTTCAACACTTTCAAGACATTTTCAAACCACCTCCTGTCTCTCAACCTGCCATTCAATACACCTTATTTGATAAAGAAAGGGAGTTCACCCAAAGCCTCTCTCTCACTAATATTCCTGATAAAAATGAAATTTTGGAAGCACTGAATTTTATTGACAGCACAAAAGTAGTTGAACTTGACGGGTTCACAGCAGAATTTTATTAAAAAGCTTGGCTGATTGTGAAGGGAAATGTCATTGCAACAATCCAAAGCTTTTTCTGTGGGGCTGATCTCCCCAAATATTTCTCCTGCTGTACTATTACTTTGGTTCCCAAAGAAAAAACTCCTCACAAATCGGAAAATTTCAGGCCCATTAGCCTTACTTCTATTATTTCAAGATAATAAGCAAAGTTCTGGTCCATAGATTACAACCCCATTTGAATCATCTTATCTGCAGGAATCAGGCAGCCTTCATCAAAGATAGAAGTATTGTAGATAATGTTCTTTTGGCTCAAGAGTTGGTATTAGATTTGGACAAAATCACTAGAGGAGGTAACTTAATTCTCAAATTAGATATAGAAAAGCTTATGACACAATCAGTTGGAAGTTTATTGAACAAGTTCTCATTACCAGAGGTTTCTCCCTTTCCTTCATCTCTCTAATCAATAAATGGCTGACTAATAATTTCCATTTTGTTTTAATTAATGGAACTTCACATGGGTTTTTCAGTGCATCAAGAGGTATCATACAAGGTGAAACCCTATCCTCTACCATATTTATTCTAGTTTTTGACTAATTATCCAGAATGTTGAATGATATGGCAGCCAAGAAACCCCACTCCTTTTATAATCATAGATCTTCCATATTAATTAATCATTTAGATTTTGTTGATGATATCATTATACTTTCAAAAGCTTCCAAATCTGCTGTTAGATTATTCATGCAATGCTTGGAGAATTTTCTGGATGTTTCTGGAATGAAGTTGAATGATCAGAAGTGCATTACTATTTTCAACAAACAATGCAAGAGTGAGCTTAAGACCCAGGTTTCTGACTTCACTAGATTTACCGATAGCCATCTTCCTATGAAGTATCTAAAGGGATTTCTTACCAAAGGAATAAATAAAAAATTTCAGTTTGATCATATTCTAGAGAAGATTCAAAGTAAACTACAAGCATGGGAGAATTCTTATTAATCCAATGGGGGTAAGATGACCTTTCTTATAAGTGTTCTATCTACTATTCCATCTTATCTTCTGCAAATGAATATTATGAAAAAGGCTACTCAAAGTTTATTGGAAGGTATGTTCAATAGATTTCTATGGGTTGGTCAAAGAATGCAAAAACACTGGACTAAATGAGCTAAGGTGTGTAATCCTTTTATGGAAGGAGGGCTAGGCTTCAAGTCCTTCCCTTAAATAATGCATACAAACCTTTGTAAACTCTGGATTAAATTCAGATCTCTGTCCTTCCTTTGGCCTGAATTCTTATAGGGTAAATATTGTAAGCACCAGCACCCTACCCAATTATCTATGGAATTGGGGGACTCTCCTATTCTGAAAAAGATGTTACATATTAGGGAAGAAGCTGAACAAATGTTTGTCTGGGAGATAAGTGATGGTTTGGTAAACATCTAGTGGGAAAATTGGTCTTTGGAAGGCAGCTTACTTCAAGATCAAAATGCTCCAGCCTTTCCCAAGTATGTGAAGGATCTATGGGAACATGATAAGTGGAACCTTACTCCTATCCTTCCTTTTTGCAGCCCCCCTCAAATCTCCAATATTCTGAAACTCTCTATTAAACATGGTAAAAAGGACAGAATTGCAATAAAAAAGAACATACCCCCAACTCATCTCCCTCAACAGGTGGTGGACTAGGGTCATATAATTTGGAACAAATTTCTTACTCCTTCCATAACCTTTTTCATGTGGAGACTCTTCTCAAGTTTGATTCCCATTGATGATATCTCAAAATGGAAGGGTCTAAGAGGAACCTCTAGATGTGTTTTCTTTCTGACATGATATCTTGAAATTGAAGGGTCTAAGAAGACCCTCTAGATGTGTTTTCTGTCTGACTGAGGAGAAAACAATGACTCACCTTTTTTTTACCTACCCCTGGGTACAGAAAATTTGGTCTATAGTACTTGGAAAACTGAATGTTCCATCCATGAATCTATCATGGGATGTATTCTATAATTGCCGGTCTGATTGGAGGGGAATCAAACTTCAAGATATCCCCAACTTTGTGGCTTGGTTTTTTTGGATGGCTAGAAACCACTTGAAGTATGAAGCTTCTCCTTTAGAGCCAATGAAGGTGGGTCTAAATTGTATTGCCTATGTGCAAAAACTGATTAAATTTAAAAGTTTTGGAGCTGTGTTGGAGCTGAGCCCCTCTTCTAATCCTTCCATTACCAAAGCTTTGAAAATTTACTGGTCTTTTCCTAAGTATGGATGGATAAAAGTTAACACTGATGGTAGCTAAGAACTCATTATGCTGGTATTGGTGGTGTCTTCAGGATTCATGAGGGGAGGTGCATCTTGTATTTTCAATCTCCTGTTATGGCTATGGACCCTCTTCAAGCTGAATCTCAAGCTATTTTTTGGGCCCTCAATTTAGCCAGAACTTGCAACTTCAACCAGCTGTGGGTTGAATCTGATTCCTTGTTGCTTATTAACATTATCAAGGGCTCTTGTGACACTCCCTGGAACTTAATTAGCTGGATTTCTGGGATTCATTAATTGCTAAAGAATTACTCTGTAAAGTTTTCTCATATCCACAGAGAAGGTAATAGACCTTCCAATTGGCTGGCTAGAAGGGGTCTTTACACTGAAGAGCCTTTGGTGAGCAAAAGGATTCCTCACTCACTAGATTTCCTATTATCTAATGATCTTTTGTCTCTTCCCTATATTAGATAGCTCTCCTTTGAGGTTTTAAGAGGTTGCCTTCTTTTAAAGGC
>NEWO01000571.1:330961-359229 GCA_003013225.1 Phalaenopsis aphrodite
TATATATATATATATATATATATATATATATATATATATATATATATATATATATATATATATATATATATATATATATATATATATGCATTGATAATTAAATGCGATAAACAACAAGAAAGAAAAATAAATTTGCTCGAGTTTGTTTTCCTTAAGTTTGAGGTCTCGTACTCTTTTCTTGCCCGTACACAAAAAATATATGTATTTTTTTACCCATATTTTATACTCATTTTTTATAATAATGCGCTTTAATGGAAGGATTTTTTTTGTTTTCTTGCAGGTTGTTGATTTTTAGGACTTGAAGCAAAACTGTAGCAAAAATTATGGAATTTGGAGTCAAAATTGCATTATTTTAAGAAATACTCAGCGCTGATGGCCCTGGGAACAGCGCCGATGACACAAACTTACACAATGGCTGATGGATTTTACTCAGTGTCGACGGCTCCATTTGACAAAGAGTAGTCAAATTAATTACAGGCACTGGCATTGACTGTGCCAATGTTAGTTCAGACTTTGTTTCTAGAAGATTCGATAAATTTGGATGCTTTTTGAAGGGTTTTTGGATGTACCTATTGGAGAACCGAATGTAGGCTCTATTTATGGCCGAAATTGATTAGAAAGGGGGCTCCTCTTCATTCATCCTTGCTCATTTTCACCACACCTCGCCTCCATACACTTTTTCCATCTTCATTCCACCACCATGCAGGAGTCTATTAGTGATTTATCTTTAAGAGTTTAGAGTTTTTGTGGTGAGATTAAATGTGAAATCTTTTCTGAGAGTGTTGAAGAAGGAGAAAAGTGAGAGATTTCTTCTTTCTACATTTCCAAGGAGAGGCTACAACGGAATTGCTTTGAGAAAGAGTTCAAGATAAATGTTGTTTACTTATTAGCGTTGTATGAACTTTCTTTTACATATGAAATTTGTGTTTTGTTATATCTTTCTCATGAAGTTTGAGTAATCTTCTTTATCTTTCTCTTTACTCTAAGATATGGTGAAATGAAGAGATAATATGGATGTGCAAATATTAAAATAACTCCAAACTTAATTTACTTTTTGATCTGGCCAATTCAATTGTTAAAATGTGTTGTGAAACATATGATCCGGGAAATGGAGTATGAGTTCTACAACAAAGTGAGGATCACATTTGATTCATGAAGGAGTATTTTGTTCATGGAATTAAGTGCAACTGAATAGGGAAATATACGTTGTTGGGTATAGAGTTGGAGATTTTAGGATGACATACTAAAATCCTTAATTCGGTCTTAGTATTTAAAAACTAAAGCAAGAGTTAGCCTTCATATGAAGGGAAGTGGGAGCTCTGGAGTGGAAGCCAGTATCCTCCTTCCTTAGCCATAGATTTAGGGACTAATCTTGAGATTAGCCAATGATTTTCTGTAAAACTGTATCAGGGTAGAGAATTAAAACAACTTTTATTTGGTACAATACATATTAAAACAATTTATCTCATCTTATTTTACCAAAATCTCATTTTAGTGGGAAAGATGCTTTTTCACATTTGAAATCTTCATCACGAAAACATAGTTTAGTAGTTACTGTTTAAACTTTACGCTTTAGTTTAGTAGTTACTGTTTAAACTTTGCACTTTAGTTTTGCTAATAATTAAATAATCTAGTTCTAATAATCTCTCAGCATTCAAAATTAGTGACAGTAATTTTGTTTCACTTTCTTTGAATTTCATAGTAAATTTATCACTTCCAATTTAAACCATCCCCGTAGAATTGACATTCGGAGCTTAGATAGAATGTCATTTATTACTTGATAACGATACGTATACTTGCGTAAAATCTCAACATTAATTGCTTAAATTTCTTAATCATAAATATTGCATCAAGTTTTTGGCACCGTTGTATAGCGGAGTCAAACTTATATAATTTTTACACAACTATATTTTCTCGAGACCAAGTTTTTGGCATCGTTGTCAGGTAATATAACAAAAAATTAAATAGATTTGGTAAACTAGGAAATTTAGAGATAAAAATATACAAAATACAAAATATCAAAAAAATTATAAAATCAAAATCCAAAAATAAATAATTATATATTTAAGAGTATTTTTAAGAAAATTTTCTTTGTTTATTATATTTGTTTATATGAAATATTAGATCTGAAGGTTTAGTACCGTACAATTCAGAATTAGAACGTACTATAAGAAAAATTTGAAAACAACAAAAAGAAATTAAAATTTTAAACAAAATTGTGAACAAACTAGATAATCAAATAAATGAAAATTGACAGAGACCTATAAAAGATTATGCTAATCCAACAGCAGATGAACTTCACTTGACTATTTAAAATCATGATGTTGTTGCTTATTCATTTGAGCTTAGTCCTGCTATAATCCAAATGGTATAAAATAATCAGTTTGGAGGAACTCCTACTGAAGATCCTAACTTACATCTTGCTAGTTTTCTTGAAATTTGTGCTACTTTTAAATATTACGGAGTGTATAATGACACTGTTAGGCTTAGTATTTTTCCTCTTTCATTAATGGATAAAGCCAAAGCTTGGATTAATTCATTAGCACCCGAATCTATCAGAACTTGGGGAGAACTATCAAAAAAATTCTTTGTTAAATATTTTCCACCCTAAAAAACTGCCAAGCTTAGAAATGATATTACATCTTTTTGTTAGTTTGAAGCAGAATCAATATATGAAGCCTGAGAAAGATTTAAAGATCTTCTTAGAAAATGTCCACACCATGATTTACCAGATTGGTTAACAATTTAAGCATTTTACAATGGATTAGTGGAATCACTTAGATCTATTATAGTTGCTACTGCTCGTGGATCACTAATCTCCAAACCTTTTGTTGAAGCATACTCTTTAATCGAAGAAATGGCTACTACAAATTTTCAGTGGCCCTCTAAAGTGTAAATCCTAAGAGAGTAGCTAGTATTCATTCTTCTAATGTAATGACTTTTTTAGCATCTCAAATTGCTGCTATTTTAAAATAAGTTGACCAAATTGGAGTGAATTATTCTCAAATACCCCCAGTATTAGAGAAAAATTCACTAAGGTAGATAATCGATATTCAATTATCTTATGAAATTTTAAATGCTATAAATAATTGAAATAACAATCCTTATTCTAATTATTATAACTTTGGATGGAAAAATCACCCTAATTTTAGTTGGAATAATTATAAAAATTTGGTGAATCCCTCTGAAAATTTGAACAACCAAGGAAATCCTAATTTTTGACCTTATTATCCTCCTGGATTTAAGTTTAACCCTAACCCACAAGTTAAGGAAATGAAGTTGACAATGGAAGAAGTAATGTTGAATAATGGAAATTAAATACAAAATCAATGGGTTGCTACTAGAAATATTGAATATCAATTGGGACATATTGTTACTGCACTCAGTAACAAGCTTTCTGGAATTCTTCTGAGTGCTATGGAAGTTCATCCAAAAGATCAAAATAAGGAGCAAATTAAAGCTATTCAATTACGAAGAGAAAAATAAGTTAAAACAAGGATCTAAAGAGAAACTGGAGTTGATAAAGAGAATGAAGAAATGGAAAGTGACAAAAATGAAAATGAACAAACACAAGGTACTTTAGAGAAACCATTACCTCTGTTTTCTCAAAGATTGAAGCAGAAGAATAACGATAAACAATTTACAAAATTTTTGGAAATCCTTATGAAGTTAACGATAAACATTCCTTTTGTTGATGCTTTTGAACAAATGCTAAGTTATGTGAAATTTATGATGGATATACTAAACAAGAGAAAGAAGTTTACATATTATAAGACTGTTGCACTTAGTGATGAGTGTAGTGCTATTATTCAGAAAAAACTTCCTGAAAAATTAAAAGATCCTGGTAGTTTTACTATACATTGTACAATTGGTGAAAATCTTTTTAGAAAAGCTTTATGTGATTTAAGAGCGAGTATCAATCTTATGCCTCAATCGATCTTTAAATGTTTAGATTTGAGAGAAATTTCCCCTACTACTATTACTCTTTAGTTAGCTGATCGATCAATAACATATCCGAAAAGAGTTATAGAAGATGTATTAGTAAACGTGGATAAATTTATTTTCGTTGTAGATTTTATAATATTAGATATGGAAGAAGATAAAGAGATTCTTATTATATTGGGGAGACTATTTCTTGCAACAGTGAGAGCTGTGATAGATGTGCAAAAAAGAGAATTAATAATGAGAGTTAATGATCAAGAAGTAACATTTAATATAGCAAAAGCTATGAAATATCCTGCTATAGAAAAGGATCATGAATGTTTTAGGATGAAAGTAACTAATTCTCTGAGTAATGAGCAATTTAAGAATGAGTTTGAAGACAAATTAAAGTAAGGAGGTTTTTTTGAAAATAAGGACGAAATAAAAGAAGAGGATTTGGATAATATTTAGTACAAATTTGAAACTTTTGACTTGTTGGAAAATGATAATAAACATCTTATTCCTTCAAGTATTAAATCACCAAACTTAAACTGAAGATATTACCTCCCCATTTAAAATATGTATTTTTAAGAGAATCATCTACATTGCCTATTATTGTATCTTCTAAGTTAACAGAAATTTAAGAACAACAATTAATGGAAATGTTGAAAAGATATAAAAAGGCTTTTGAATGGACTTTAGCAGATTTTAAAGGAATTACTCCTTCTATTTGTATGCACAAAATTCTATTAGATGAACAATACGAACCTAAAGCTGATCCTTAGAGGAGATTAAACCCAACAATGAAAGAAATTGTTAAAAAGAAATTTTAAAATGGATAGATGCTGGAATTATAGATCCTATTTCAGACAGTGCTTGGGTATGTCCAATTCACTGTGTTCCAAAGAAAGGAGGTGTGACTGTTGAAGAAAATGAGAAAAATGAATTAATTCTAATAAGACAAATTAATGGTTGGTGAATTTCTATTGAATATGGAAAATTAAAAATGGCTACCAGAAAAGATCACTTTCCGTTACCCTTTGTAGACCAAATGTTGGATAGGTTGGCTGGAAATAAATATTATTACTTTTTAGATGGATATACCAGTTATCATCAAATTCCAATTGCTTCATAGGATCAAGAGAAAATAATATTTACAAGCCCATATGGAACATTTGCTTTTCATAGAATACATTTTTTACTATGCAAAAAGTATTGGAAGTATGTGAAAGAATCAAACTAGTACTAAATTGGGAAAAATGTCAATTTATCGTTGCTGAAGCTATTGTACTTGGGCATAAAATTTCTGAAAAATGGCATGGAAGTAGAACCTGCAAAAATTTAAGTTATTAAAAAATTACCACCTCTTACTAACTTTAATAGTGTAAGAAGTTTTCTATGACAAGCTGGTTTCTACAGACGCTACATAATTTTTTTTTTGAAAATAACTAAGCCATTATGCCAAATTTTAGAAAAAGATAAGAAATTTGATTTTAATAAGGAATGCATAAAACCATTTGAATTATTGGAAGAAAGATTAATTACTGCACAGATAATAGTTTCACCTAATTGGGAAAAACTATTTGAAACAATGTGTGATGCTAGTGATTACTCTATTGGAGTTGTTTTATGACTAAAGCACAACAAAGTTTTTAAAGTAATGTATTATGCTAGTAAAATTCTAAATGATGCTCAAATTAACTACACTACTACTGAAAGAGAGTTACTAGCTATTGTTTATGCCTTAAATAAATTTAGACCTTACTTAATTGGAACTAAATCTATAGTGCATACAGATCATTATGCTATTAAATACAGGGTGCAAAAGAAGGATGCTAAACTAAGATTAATTAGATGAATACTTCTATTGTAAGAGTTTGATTTTGCCGTAGTTGATAGAAAAGGAAATGTTAATCAAATAACTGATCATTTGTCTTGACTATAAAGAGAAATATTAACTAATTTTGCAAATGAAATTTTAAAAAATTTTCATGATGAACAATTATATAGTATTCATGAAATGAATGTACCATGGTATACTGATATAGTAAATTATATTGTGAGTAATATCTTACCACCTGATATCAACGATCTACAATTAAAGAAATTTATTTATGATTCAAAATTCTATTTTTAGGATGACCCATATTTATATAAATAATTAGAAGATGTGTGCCTTATGAGGAAACTTGATAGATAATTGAAAGATGTCATGATTTTGAATTTGGAGGACATTTTGGAACAAGTAGAACTATATATAAGATTTGCAAGATGGATTTTATTGGCCTACTCTTTTTAGAGATGTTAATGAATATATAAAACATGTGATCGATGTCAAAGAGTAGGAAATATTTCTAGAAGAAATGAAATTTCTCTAAATTACACATCAAAAGTTGAAATTTTTTATGTGTGGAGATTAGATTTTATTGTACCATTTATGCCTTCATTTGGAAATTTATATATATTACATGTGGTTGATTATATGTCCAAATGGATTGAAGTTCTTGCTTTACCCATATGTGATTCTCGGAGTGTTTCTAAATTTTTAACTAAAAATAGTTTTACAAAATGAAATGCCGAGAGCAATCATTAATGATTGAGGATCTCATTTTAGAAATAAGAGAATCGAAAATTTGATTAAGAAATATGATATTGTGCAAAGAATCTCTACTTTTTATCATCCTCACACTAGTGGTCTATCAGAGATATCAAATCTTGAAATTAAACAAATTTTAGAAAAAGGTGTAAATCCCTATAAATTGGATTGGTCTGTTAGATTAGATACGGCATATGGGCATACATAACTACTTATAATACTCCTATAGAAATGTCCCCATATAAATTTATTTTTGGAAAAATATGTCAATTACCAGTAGAATTAGAGCATAAAGCATTTTGGCTATTAAGGAATTTAATTTTAATCCAAAAGATGCTAGTGAGAAAAGATTATTGCAACTCAATGAACTTGAAAAAATTAGAAATGAAGCATATGATAATACAAAAATCTATAAGGAGAAAATAAAAATATGGCATGATCAGAAGATTATTAATAAAAGTTTAAACCTAAACAAGAAGTTTTATAATATAAAAAAAGATTGAGATTATTTCCTGGAAAATTGAAATCCAATGGATAGGACCATTTAAATTGATTAAAGTCTATCATTATGGAACTATTTTTATTAAAAATCCTAACACTTGAAAGATATTTAAAGTTAATGGGCATCGATTGAAACATTTTTATGAAGGGAATATACCACAATTTAAAGAAGTTTTAACGTTAATTTAACCCAATTAAACAGATGGCACGTCGGGCTGAAGTGTTAGACCAAGCCCTTCATGCGACGCAACCCATAAATATATAAATATATATTTATGTTTTACTATTTTATTTGATAAGTGTTTTATATATTAGGACATAATAATCCTAACCCAATTTTATACAATATAAATTAAAACAAATATTGGTATTGGAGGAAAATTTGGAATCGAATTGAATAAAAAATGAAAAGTCGAGATTTTAGCCTTTGACGCCGACAACGCCTGCTAACTTAACCATAGTGCCAACAGTGCCATCGGGAGCGCTGATAACAATTTGATAGTTTCGGAAAAATTTTGCAGACTTTTGGCGGGATTTTTCTCTATAATAACCGCCAAGAGGTGTTTTAAAAGTCATAAAAACTGCCTTGGACAACTAGAAACTTCCTATTTTTGAATTTCATGACTTCAAATTCCAGATATACTTCTAGGTATGGAGTTTGTAATAAAAAAAGTTTATCAATTTTGAAACACAGAGATTATACGAAAAAATTATTTTGAAGAAGAGAATGATCAAGGAACTATGCTTTGTTAATCATGGATTGATTAATCCAAGTTCTCCTGCTGATAAAATCTTTGTACAAAGAGGATGTGAAGTTCTATGTTACACTACCGCTGCACTTGTGTTGAACAAATTCTGTGCCAACTTACATAAAATTATCCAAGGAGTAGTCTACGTATGTGGTAAGGCTGTACTATTTACTCCAGCATGAATTAACGAGTTGTATATGATAGAAAACAGTCCAATATGTCATTATACAAATTTTGTCCCTGCTAGAGATTTGATGCAAGATGTCTATAATTTTTTTACGGATGAAAGTGATATTTGGGAAATGTGAGATGAGGAATATTTTAGTTTCTCTGCTTCATCACTTAATCCAATATCGAAGCAGTGACATTGCTTCATTTCTGCAAAATTACTCTCTACAATGAAGATTAGTAGAGTTATCAAGGAAAGTGCTATTTTAAATTATTGCATTCAAATGGAAAAACACATTGATATAGGATCTATCATTTTTAAATATATTATGGGTATTATTATGAATAGGCCAATTTATGGACTTGGGCATCCTTATACAATTTTCCTACTTTGTAATCAATCTTAAGTTCCATATGAAAGTTGGGAAAAAGTTTTATTACCTTGGGAGCCCAGGATTTGTATTGATGAAAATTTTGTTGGGAATGAGAATGAAGCATTAGCTACTATCTTGGATCATTTTTCACATGCTTCAGCTCCATTGATGCCACCAACTGTTGTAAGTTCACTTGCTTTGGAAAAGAAATTGAAGAAAATTGTAAGAGAACTTCAGAGTATTACGAATACAATAGGAGATCTTAAGTACCTTTTCAATCACTTAGATTGGAAGATGAAGGAGAATTTTGATCATACTGGAACATTTGAAGTAGGATTAGTGCGGATGTTTAAGGAAAAATGATTGATTGAAGAAAATTTGACTGATCAATTCCCGTACCGACCCTTCTATAATCTGTACATTCATTACCAGTCTATGGGAGATATCAGAGGAGGAGAAAGTACTAAAGATGAGGTAAATTGAAGAATTTAATCTCGCTACTAGTTAAAAATATTTATGTATTTAATGTAATTGTGTGGATTTGATTTAGTTTGCTTTGCTTTATAATTATGAACTTTGATTGAGTGTATAGATTTGTGTCTGTCTTTAGTGTTGTGGCTTGATTTCGACGATGATTTATAGTTTAGTTTGCTATATGAGTGTAAAAGTGTGATTAGAAAAATGTATTTGTAAAAAGTGTATTTTCATAAATAAAAGTTAGTTTGTTATTATTTGTGAAAAAAATTGTTCGTAAAAAAAGTTTTATTGTGAATTATTGTTTGATAAAAAATTGTGTTTAAAAATAATAAAAGACTTTGGAGAAAATTGAAAAAATCAAAAAAATCGAAAAATGGAATTTTTAGGCCTTCAGCGTCGACGACGCTGGCATGGGCGCCGATGGCGCCCTCGACCCTAGAACAACCTAAACCCTTAAAATTCACGGTTTGCACAGTGAAATGCCATTTTTACCCTTTGAATCAGCTTCAACCTCCGGTTTTTGCACCTAGGGCTCTCATTTGTTCGGATATGGGGCAATTTCATGGCAAAGGAGCTTTGGATTTCATCTTCTCTAGGCAAGAGCTACACTTTAAAGTAAAAATTTTAGATTTTCACTAAAGATTTATCTCACATTGCCGAGATCCGAAAATTTTGAAATTTTTTAAGAGATTTTGAGAAAACCATTTGGTGAGGAACTCCTACTTAGTAGATTTTAGTTTAAAAAGTTTTATATTGTAATTTTTGGAATTTATTCAAACTTTTATTAATTTTCAAAGATTTACCATGGCCCCAAGAATGAGCAAAGGAAAAAAGAGAAGTATAATATGATGAAAAAAATTTGTCAGCTTCAGGGCTGGTGCTCGATTCAATAGTCTACTTGAAAATAAAAAAGTGATTCTGGATCGTGGTTTTCAAAATTCGGCTAGAGACGTCAAGCGATTGTTCAATGCTCGATAGTGGGAAAATTTCTATTATTTTACTGTCGAGGCTATTATAGGTGTAGTGATGGAATACTACGCCAATTTTACGGAGGCTTCTGATGATTTTCTTTTTGTTCGTGGATGGTGGAGTTTTCTCCAAGAAAAATTAATGAGTTTTATCAGTTGGAAGATGTTTACAGTTGTCAGTATAAATCTTTTTTTGCTATGAATGAGGCCTTGTATGAGGTTATTTATTTTCTTACTAATGGAAGAGGAACTTAGAAAGTCAAGAATGGTGTTAAGGTAAAATTTCCTCTCTCTATGCTTGTTGACCTCACTTTTGGTTGAGGTTTAGTTTTTCCTCTTTAGTAGCCTAAGGTCTAGCCATAGAACTTTCCTATTAACTATTCTTAGAAAACTATAAATGGAATCCTCACCATTAGAAATTCCAAACTCTTCTCTTTACTCAACTTGAAGTTCCACATATTGGTCCTAACCTCTAGCACTTAGTAGGTGGGGTCATTATGAGGGACCTCAAGCCTATTAGGGCTGTTGGACCTTAGGTTTGAGTCTGGGTGTTGGTCTAGGGCTACGACATTCACTTGCAATCACTTACACTCACAACCACTCACTACCCTAAACCCAGAATTCTAGGCTCTGATCCCTTGATACTTTTGGGAGACTCCTGTAGGTTGTCCCCTAAACCCATTAGCCCTAGGCTAGGGTTTGGCTAAAGACCACTACATTGAGGACCCAAAATTGGGTTTCCATTGGTCCATGGCTTATTAATGGTGGTTGGCACTCTAACTCTACCAAGATACCCCACCTAGCATTTTGCCCCTAAATTCCCCCAAATTACCTAGATACCTTTGGGACGCCAAATTTGACCAAAATTTCCAAATCTACCCAAAATACCCACCTTGGTTCAAAAATCTTTTCAAACACCATGAAAACACCCAAACTACCCAAAAACACCAAAATTGGCCAAATTACCAAAATACCCCTCCTTACCCCAAAATTCCAAAAATTCCAAAAATTCCCAAAACCTACCAAATATTCCCAATTTGATTTTTCTTAACTATCACATGACATAATTTGGCCAATTTGATTACCTTTGATCAAAACCCCCAAATTGCCCTTTAAAAACCCATATTTTCCCCAAATCACTCCAAATATCTATCCAATTGGTCTCAATTTACCTCAATTTCAATTATAAGCTCAAATTAACCCTTGATGTGACCAATATTGACCAAATACATGCTCAATTGGTCTATGATTTGAACCCAATTGTGAGCAAAACTAAAAACCCAATTTTGGCCATATGACTTGGTTCCACCAAATTGAACCCATGGCCTACTCCATTTGCCACAATTTGTGTTGAAAAACCTTCATAACATCATTGTACATCAAACTTGACCTTCAATTGGCCTTGTTGAGGTCTCAATTTCATTTGATTTCAACCTAAGTCCAAAAAGCCCCAAATTTGCTCCAAATTGGCCATGTCTCAAAATCTCACCAAATTGAGGTCTTAACCCCAAAATTTCCACTCTATCCCTTCATAAAAAATCTTCAAAACATCTCCCTTGATCATTTGAACCATTCAATTTGGATTTATCACAAGGCAAGACCGACCTAGACCCATGTCTAACCCAACATGCCTAAATTGACCAAATTTCAAAAATCCTTCAAATTGACCTACCAATTGAACTCAAAATCACTTCAACCGTTCACCAAAAATCTTCATAACAATCATCTACAAAATTTTTATCAATCAATTAGGTTAATTGACATGGCTAAACTAGCCTAAACCCAAACTTTGATCACTTGGACCCATGCACTGAACATGACCAAACCACCTTAAAACAATAAAATTAACTCCACCTCAGCCATTGGTTAGCCCTAAGACGGAGCCAAAACCCATCTAACCCAATCTAGATGAGCCATGGATCTTATTTCCAAAAACACACATGCTTAAGATGCCCTTAACAAAACTAAACCCCATTGCATTAAATTGCTTTGACAGATTCCTATGGATGCCCTGAGCACCTAGCCACCTCTCCTTGTCAAAGTCGGACGGCCCAGTTGCTAGAGAAGCTCAATACTGATAGCAACCCCCATGGAACTTCACTCAAATCAAACCTAGAGGCCAGCTCAGCCACACTAAATTCTAGACATCCTTTGACCTCCACCTAAGAAACACAATGCACCGTCTAATTGGCCATGAAAACCACCCCTTAGCCATTTTTATAAAAAGTACCTCCCACGGCCATGGGAAGGAGTGTTGAAAAATTTTTAGAGACATCTCCAAATTGAACACAGAGCTTCCCTAAGATCCTTTCAGTGCATTCCAACTATTTTCCCTCACCAATTTCTACTGTCGGGTTTCAATTTTGAGCTCGAAATCTTGTCAGAAACCAAGACAGAGCCCAATACACCTCCACAGTCAACCAAACTCAAATTAACTTCACCCACACCTTCACAACAGTGAAAGAAGCTAAAGCCCCATCAAATTCCCCTCTTACAAAGCCTGTACCATAGCTCTAGACCAACACCAAAATCCGGCAGCGATCAAAATCATACCTAGGCCTTACACCAAGACCAGAGATTCAATCCCTAGCCTCTTTGAATCACAATAAACGTGAAAAACTCTCTAATTGAAGCTTCACTTCTTAGAGCAAAGGTATAAAACTTCTCTTCCTCCCTAGTTTATTTGAACTCTCCATTTGTTTTGAGTTGATTTCCTGGCATGATAACCACATGGATATGTTCCTCTAATCTAGACAAGCATTTTAAAAAAAATTCACTTAATTTTGTTAAGAAATGAGAGAGATCTTAAGACTAGAAGATGGACATTTCTAGGGCTAGGCTATCTTGGACGACTCGGAGCACCGTTCGATCAAGGGTGTACACTTAGGAGGATAAACCGCTTTGAAACTTAAACTGCTTCAGAACATAAACTGTACAACGCTTCAAAACATAAACCGTGGGTCGAGTCAACGCTAAGGTGGACGACGACGTCAAATAGGAGCGTGTCACGTGGAGCTTCGCAGCCGTCGTAGGCTGATGTGGCGCCGCACATTTAAATAGATAAATAAGGATTTAAAAATCAAAGAATTATCCCTAGGTTTAAAAATACATATCTTTGTGTAGAAAAATCACCGAAAGAAAATAAAAATACTCTCTTGCTCAGTGAACAGAGGAAAAAATGTGGATATAATGTGGATTTCATTTGATGCATATTTTATTTTTAATTAATTAAATACTAATTTGGACGTTTTTATTCTCCATGCATGTAGTAATCACACTATGACTTGAAATTTTAGCATGTTGTTTCCTCTGTCTTAGGGAACATTCCCTGATTTTTCCAAAGTCAGAGGAGGTCCCTAGACAGAGAATCATATTTTTTATGTTTATGTGCATTATTTAATTAAAAAAATCATAAAAATTGGCATGTTGCTTATAAAAATCCATGAAAATTTTGGAAGGTTTAGGATGGCCAAAGAGCCTTTGGGAAAATTTCTCATGAGCCAACTCATTCAAAATACTCATAATCTTCACAAACCTTAAATCACTAAGATGATTAATTTTGCAAAATACAAACACAAAAATGACTTGATTTTTTTATCTCCACTATTGTTTAGGATCCAAAGAATTCACCATAAAAATTCCAAAGCATTTTGAGTTCATTTGGTAACTTAAGTTGTTTTTTAAAGATAAATAACATTTTTGACACTTAAATGTTTTTTAAAAATCAAAATATAACTAAAAGATTTATAAAACTTCTTTTTTTGAGTTCTTTATGATTAGGGGTATTTTCTAAAAATAAAATGGAGTTTATAATAGAAACTTGATTTTTAACCTATTTTAAATATTTAAATAATTAAAAATCCATAAAAATCACGAAAATAATTAAATTCATGGAAATGTTCTAAATTGCTTCTTAAGCACTTAGGAATAATTAGAATATTTTTCTTGATTTTTCAAATAAAGATACTGAATTTTAAAGCTTAAAAATAATTTTTAAAAGCTAAAAATGGGGCTTCACTAAAATAATTCCAATAAATCAAATAAAACACAGAAAAATATAAAATTTCCTCCTCTATGTTTTTGGACTTTAGGAGGATTTTTCAAAAATATAAAACTTAATTTTTCCCATTTAAAATATTTTATATTTAATAAATACCCTAGAACTTAAAATAATTCTTAAAATTCAAATAAAAATCCAAAAATCATGAAATTTGGTCCAAAGGCTTCTCTATTCTAGCTCCACCTCCAGTAAAAATTTCAAAGAATTATGATCTAACTTTGTCAAGTTAGGAATTTTCTTTAAAAATCATGTTTTTGCATGAAAGTAATTATATAAGTTAAATTATATTTCGAAAAATCACATTTTCTCCTCTGGTGTCTTAATTGACCCATGAATGAAGTTGGATAAAAATTTCAAAGTCATTTGGATTAAATTTGATGACTTTTGAAGTGTTAGAACCTTAGAGGAAAATGTGTAATTTTGGAAATTTAGCCTTAATAAACATTTAGGTCTAATTCAAGGAGAGAAATGGGCAACCTTTTATCTTAATCAGTTTATTTGAATGTTTGAAACACAAAGGGTTAATTGGTAGAAACCAACCTCACTTTCTTAATTCAAAAGATAAGTTAATAAATTTCTAAATTATTAAAATTTGGAAGTTTATTAAAAATAAAATGAGCCCAAGACTTAGGAGTATGACTTTTGATGTCAATAATTAATCAATTTAATACCCCTATTTTAATTTTCAAATGAAATTCAAATCATGATTTATGACCACTTAAAGCTTAGCCTTTACAAAACTAATTAAGACACTCATCTAGGTCTTAAGGGCTTAGTAGTGACTTAAGCTAAATCAAGACTGATTAAATATGGATTATAAAAATAAGCACAATTAAAAATAAAACATCTTTCAAACACTACAAGCCCAATTAGGACCAAAATTTGGCTAGGTGTTCCAACAACACTAACTTGCCTCTTTAAGGTTCTTCACCCACATAATCTTCAAAAATTACAAATGATAATTACCTTACTCTTATGGATAATTGATACATCAATGTTCATTGAGCATTAGGGTGTTCATAGGATTAATTATTAAGCAACATAATAAGTTGAAAAGAACTCGATATTTCCCACCAGGTAGCGAGAGAGCAGCACGGACCTGCTTCTTTCTCTAGATCTGTTGGATACCTTGGAGATCTATGAAACTTAATATATTTTGCTTGACAAATATCATCCTTAATTAAACTCCTAAGGACCCACCAAGATATGACCTAGGGTTAGATAGGTTGCCAAATTTTACTTCCCTGCTTCGTATAAACTGCCTTAACATTTCTTTTGAGTTTTAGGTGGTGGAATGAGAAGACTCGCCAGGTACACTTTTACAGTTTTAGTGCTTTCTTTCTTGTACTTTCATACTATAATTTTATACGTGCAAATTTGCTTGCTAAACAAAGATGCCACCCTGCATGAAAACTAAAACTATTAGGATAACCACAAAGCCAAAAACAAAACCAAAATTAAAATCAATCAAGATAAAATTCACCCTCACAACATTCAAAATATAAAACAAATCAAAATTTAATCACAAACATCACACAAAACTACAACTTCAACTAAATCAAGACATCTCTACCTGATGATCGGGAATTCCTCGGAGGAGGTAACCTACGGTTGCAAACGAGGCTTCCTACGGTCTAAATGAAATTATGAAACTCATTAAGTTGAGTTTAGTAAATTTATTTTGACTAAGTGAATCCAATAGAAAATAGTGGTGTCGGAATGAGGGAATCGTGGGATCCTAACCGGTGTCGCTCTAATCAACTTTAACATGCCCCCATAAAATTTAAAGAAATTCAACCATAGGGCCTCCTGATTTGACATCATAACTTACACACTAAAAAATTCTAACTCGTAGTGGCAAGGAGCTTGGAGCTAGCATGGTGGGCAGCATGGCCATCTTCAACAGCAAAATATGTCTTCATCAACTAAACCTATCTTCTTCCTTAGACTTAAACAACGAACCCATAGGACTTTGAGGTTGCTTGCTTATGCAACATAAATCCTCACCTTATATTTAAGCCTTTGCATAGCTCTGCTATTCAATATAAGTCCTAACTTGTCTTATGATTCTGAGGTTGTCATTTGTCACGACCTAAAGCCTCGCATCTTTCAGGCTATTTGTGTGATTGTTTTACACGAATGTAAGCCCTAACTAATAAAATTGGCAGGATGAAACACCTAAATATTTCTCCTCAGAAATGAAGCCAAACATTAGGGTAGCTTGGGAAGTCACCGAGATTCTCCTCTGGATCTATGACATACCCCAGTTCTTCCTCCTTTGGACTCTACAACAAAATGTTCAAAATTTGAACCAATCTCCTTCCACACCTCTACGTTCGATCACTTTAAAAAGTCCTACCCTTTGAAACTCCTTGAAGAAAATATTTTCTGATTTTTATCGAAAGTCTTCTTAGGTGACTTTGCTCATTTAAGATGTAATTAACTAAAGGGGCTTGCCCTTATATGAAGCATGTCTTAACCCAACTTAATATAAACCCTATTTAATTTTTTATATTAAATATAGGAACTTGTGAGTAAATACAAAAGTTTTTCAAACCAAATGGATGTCATATATTCCTTAGTTTATTTGATCGAGCCTCATCCTCAAGTCTTTTGTTTATCCTTTGAAATAGATACATGATTGAGGTACATTGCTCTTTCATTTAAACTAAGAAAAATATGAGGTCAATTTGATTTCATATTTTTCTAAAATTAAATGTATATGTAATGTAAAACGTCTTTCTAAAGCGAGCGATGGGATTTCAATTTTGGTGATCGATAGCTTCTTACAGGCAACTCCTCCAACCAAAAATAGCGCCGACAATGCTTAATGTAGTATTTAAGGCCTGACACTATTTTATTTATGGAAGAATGATATTGACAAATCATCATAGTGAGGTGACCAATGATAGAGCCATTCTAAAGTTTTGTATTCAACAAGTGATGAGGATAAATGTAGGCTCTGTTATTTATATGAACACTTGATTTATTACTTTGTGAGTGACCACTGGTTGTTTGGTACACCCTGCACTTATTTTCACACTCTGTCAATAGGCAGGAGTTTATTTTACACCAGAGAAGGAGAATTGAGCCTCTAAAACCTAATGGACCTGCTAACATAAAGACTTATAAATCTCAGGTTGATTGGAGATCTGGAAGTAAGACCAAAGATATTTCTTCCACTTCTAGGACCCCTACTTCTAGTGACCCTACTCTTCGAGAACTGATGGAGCAAATGATGATTCAGCTGGGAGATATCTTTAGAATGGATCATAGAATACAAAATATGGATGCTAAAAATGCTCACACTGATGATTTGATACAACAAAAGTTCCAATATGATGATGCTTATGATGATGCAATGGTGAGATACATGAGGGTGATCATTCAATTCAGTTTCCTGCTCACCCTATTTTTACTCCATATCAGTGGTAGAATCTGGATGTAGATGAAGAAGAAGATGATAATTTGTGATTTTTCTTTTTGTTTATATGTTTGATTGAACCTTGTTATGTTGTTGTTTGTTTTTGTTATATTGTCGAGATTGTTTGTTGTTAGATAATGGACTCTATTTTATCTTAAATCTTCAGTTGTGAACGATAAAATTGTAAAATTGTTTGTCATTTGAAATTCAGTTTAGTTCTGTTGTTAGTTTTAGTATTTTGTTAAATGTATTATAATTAAACTCTTTCTCAGCAGATTTTATATGTATTATGTGCAATTTAATATTTTAAGTCGTGTAGCTTTTCATATTAGTACCTGCAATATTTCAGAGTTAAGTTTCAAAAATAAGAACCTTCAACATATAAGTCTTTTCTTTATGTATTTATTATTTTCTTTCACCCTTTATTTATTTTTTTTCAATTCTTCATGCTAAATCTCTTAAAAATTTAAGTTTAGGGAGGAAAGAAAAATTATTTTTAAAAGAAAGAAACTTAATTTTATTTGTCCTCACTTGGCCATATTTTCAAAATTTTAAAATTTGACATGACATTTGGTATTAGATGTTAACTTTAGATATCTATATTTATGTTTCTAAATATATAGTAAACTTAAGTAAAAATTTTCAATAATTAAGGTTAATTTTAGAGATTAAGATATTTGGTATAAGAGAAAAAGTCTATGTTTATTCTATTTTAAGTAAAGAAATTTGTATTTTTGAAGTATTTGAAATCTTAGAGATTCATGTAAAAAGAAAAGAATTAAACTTTATGAAATCTTTGAACTAATATAAATTTATTAAGTGTAGGAATGTGAAAAGTCTTTAACTTTAAGGGGAGGATAGTTAAGTTCAAAATCATTAAAGGCTATCCAGATATAATAATCCTCACATAGAAAAGAAAAAGAAAAGAAAAGAGAAAGGATTGAAAATCATCCTAAAAAGAAAAACAAAAAGAAAAAAAAAAGAGAGATGCGAGGAGAAGCTTGAGGAGATGCCTAATTAAAAATTAGCTTCACTTGAATCAACTTAAGGAAGAAAACTTGACTATATTTTTTAAACTTTTATTTGAGTATTAGTTTATTTACATGTAAGGTTTTATCAAGTTCTTTTTCATATGGATATTCTAAGAGAGTTTAATATGACAATTTATAGTTTTTCTTGAAAAAAATAGAGAATCTGAAATCTTGGACTTGATTGTTAAATATTCTTAAACCTTTAGTATTAGCTGGAGTTGTTTTGAATTTTTCTTAAGTTATGCTATTTTGTTTAGTAGACTTAAATATAGAAATCTTGAAGTTAAATTATTTACTATAAGTCATATTTTTGTGTAGTATAAAAGTTACTTGAGGACAAGTAACATGTAAGTTTGAGGGATTTTGATACACAAAAAAAAATATGCATTTTTATACTCATATTTTATACTCATTTTTTGTGATATTGCGTTTTAATGGAAGGTATTTTTTTTTTCTTGCAAGTTGTTGATTTTTAGGACTTGAAGTAAAAAGGAAGCAAAAAGGATGGAATTTGGAGTCAAAATGGCGTTTTTGAAGAAATACTTAGCGCTGATGGTGCTAGGAGCAGCATCGACGATGCAGACCTACAGAACGGTTGTTGGATTTTAGTCAACACCGACAGCACCAAAAGCAGCGTCGATGATGCCATTTGATAGAGAGTAGCAAAATTAAACACGGGGCACTGGTGCTGATGGCGCCAATGTCGGTTAAGACCCTGTTTCTAGAAGATTTGATGAATTTGGACTATTTTTTATTGGTTTTTGGATGCACTTATTAGAGAACTGACTCTAGGCTCTATTTGGGGCCAAAATTGATTAGAAAGGGGGATCCTCTTCATTCCTCCTTACTAATTTTCGTGACACCTCGCCTCCATACACTTTTCATCTTCATTCCACCACCATTCAGGATTCCATTAGTGATTTATCATTAAAAGTTTAGAGTTTTTATGGTGAGATTCAGTGTGAAATCTTCTCTGAGAGTGTTGGAGAAGGAGAAAAGTGAGAGATTTCTTCTTCCTACATTTCCTAAGTGAGGCTACAAGGGATTTGCTTTGAGAAAGAGTTTCAGATAAGTGTTTTTTGTTTGTTAGTGTTGTGTGAACTTTCTTTTATATATGAAATTTACTTTTTGTTAAATCTTTCTCATGATGTCTGAATAGTCGTCTTTATCTTTCTGCCTACTCTGAGATATGGTGAAATGAAGAGATAATATGAATGTGCCAATATTAAAATATAAAATAAATTGTGATAATTTTTCAACTCCAAACTTAATTTACTTTTCGATCTGGCCAATTGAATTGTTAAAATGTGTTGTGAAACATATGATCTGAGAAATGAAGTATGAGTTATAAAATAGAGTGAGGATAACATTTGATTCCATGAAGGAGTATTTCGTTCATGGAATTAAATGCAAATAAATAGGGAAATATACGTTGTTGGTTGTAGAATTGGAGATTTTAGGGTGACAGACTAACATCCCCAATTCAGTCTTAGTGTTTAAAAGCTAAAGCAAGAGTTAGTATTCAAGTGAAGGGAAGTGGGAGCTCTGAAGTGGGAGCCAGTATCCCCCTAGCCTAGCCAAGGATTTAGGGACTAAACTTGGGATTAGCCCATGCTTTTCTATAACACTATATCAGGATAGAGAATTAAAATTGCTCCTTTTTGGCATAATACTTATTAAAACCATTTATCTCATCTCATTTTACTAAAATCTCATTGTAGTGGGAAAGATGCTTTTTCACATAAGAAATCTTCATCACAAAAACATAGTTTAGTATTTTAGTAGTTACTGTTTAAACTTTGCACTTTAGTTTTGCTAATAATTAAATAAATTAGTTTTGTTAATATCTCAACATTCAAAAATTAGTGACAATAATTTTTTTTTGCTTTCTATGAATTTCCTAGTAAATTTATCACTACAAATTTAAACCTTCCCCGTGGGATAGATATTTGGGGCTTAAGCAGAAAGTCTTTTATTACTTAATAACGATATGTATACTTGCGTAGAATTCCAACATTAATTTCTTAAATTTATTAATCATAGATATTGTATCATGCTTTTGGCTCCATTGCGTAGTAGAGTCAAACTTATATAAATTTTACACAGGTATATTTTAACGGGATCACTTGTGCAGCACGACTATTCTTGTCTGCACCAACTTCTGCACATCTCCCTCAGTTTCATACTCTATACAAAGTCTCAAGAATCTTCCTCACCAATGTCAATCTTCACACGTCACATATTTATGCACTTAACACCATAAATCCTCTACACTATTTTCATGATATTCTAGTGGTCAGTACCAAAATTCCGATTCCCATCTTTGCATTCGGGTTAGGCCTCTTTACGTGCTATCCCCATCCTTACATTCGGGATAGGCATCTTTGCACATTATTCTCATCTTTACATTTGGGATAGGCCTCTTTACACTCTATTCCCATCTTTTCATTCAGGATAGGCCTCTTTACGTCTTATTCCCATACTTATTTTTGGGATAGGCTTCCTTGTGCCTTATTCCCATCATTAATATAAGGATAGGACCTTTTACGCCCTATTCCCATCTTAGCATTTGGAGTAGGTCTCTTCACGCACTATTCTCATCCTTAATTTAAGGATTGACCTCTTTATGCCCTATTCCCATCCTTGCTTTTGGAGTAGGCCTCTTTAAGCCCTATTCCCATCTTTACATTCAGGATAGGCCGATTCACCCCCTATTCCAATATTTGCATTTGGAGTAGGCCTCTTTAAGCCCTATTTTGATCTTTACTTTTGGGATAGGCCTCTTTACACCTTATTCCCATTCTTACTTCCAGAATAGACCTCTTTACACCCTATTCTCATCCTTACTTTTGAAATAGGCCTCTTTACGCTTTATTCCCATCTTTACATTCGGGATAGGCCACTTCACACCCTATTCCCATGTCTGCATTTAGAGTAGGCTTCTTTAGGCCTTAATTCCATCTTTTCTTTCGAGATAAGCCTCTTTACACCCTATTCCCATCCTTACTTTCGAGATAGGCCTCTTTATGCCCTATTTCCATCCTTACTCTCAGGATAGGCCTCTTCACACCCTATTCTCATCTTTACTTTTGGGATATGCCTCTTCACGCCATATTCCCATGTCTATATTTGGGGTAGGCCTCTTCAAGCCCTATTCTCATCTCTGCACTTGCGTTTCCTTTTGAGTTAGATGTTAGTCCTTGTACTTTCCACTCAATGTAGTCTCCTCATGCATAATTCCATTTCCTTGATATTTTTAATTGAAATCAAAATTTGAAGTGAATTTCAAAATATTCAACTCAAATCAACTCTTTACTGGGACTGTCGGTTTGCCCAATGCTTGCTCCTCACTATCATTTCTTTTCTCCAGCGAGAGTTATTTGTTACTCCCCAGTGGAAAGAACTATCACTCAATTCTGCACTTCATTCTAGGTCTATTGACTTAGATGTGAGTGTTGGTTCTATTGATCTCGTCAGTCAACGTTAATACGTGTGATGTGCCTGTCCGACACACCACACCTACTGAGGGTCCATTTGTTGGCCTCACTTTTGTTTAGTGTTTCCTTATTACTAGCCTAGGGTCTAGCCGTAGGACTTTCCTGTTGACTATTCCTAGAAGACTAGAAAAGGAACCCTCACCATTAGAAACTCTAAACTATTTTTTGCTCAACTTAAAGTTCCACACATTTTTCCTAACCTCTAACACTTAGTATGTGGGGACATTATGGGGGAGCTCAAGGTGAGTCCCCATGGGATTTCTTTGCTCATGGTGAAAGTACGTTGGTTTGGAGCTGGTTCATTCACTTGCACTAACTTTCACTCACTTTCACTCATAACCCTAAACCCAAACTTTGTTGACTTTGATCCCTTAATCCTTTGGGAGAATCATGAAGATGACCTTCTAGACCCACCAGCCTAGGACTAGTACATAGAGGACCCAAATGGGGATTCCAGTGGTCCATCGCTCACATAGAGTGGTTGACAGCCCAAGTTTACCAAAATATCCAACTTAGCCTTTTGCCCCCCAAATCTACCCAAATTACCTAAACACCCCAGCCTTAGTGGTTGGCCAAAATTCCCAATCTCACCCAAAATACCCAAATTTGTTAAAAAATTATTTAAAACCATTTCAAAAAAACTCAAATTTCCCAATACCACCTAAAATTGCTAAAATTACCAAAATATTCCCCCCCCCCCAAATTGGCCAAAATTACAAAAATACCCTTGATGAGCCAAACATTACCAAAACACCCAAAATCATTTCAAATGACTTCAAAACTAATTTAGAAGCTCCCACTAAGCCCAATTGACCAATTTGACCTATTTTGACCAAAAGCCCCAAATTACCCTTAAGAGCCAAATTCACCAAAAGTCACCCAAAATGTCCATCAATTTAACCCCAATCTCCCACAATTTCAATTCTAAACTCAAATTCAGCATTCTTATGATCATTTAAAACCAAATCCAAGCTTAATTGGCACATGCTTTGAGCTCAATTTTGATCTAAACCAAAACCCCCAATTTTAACCATATGACCCAATCTCACCCAATTGAACCCCATAGTCCACTCAGTTGCCTCAATTTGAATCGTAAACTCTTTAAAACATTCCCACAAACCAAATTGAGCCCTCAATTTACCATCATAAAGTTTCCATTTCATCCAATTTTGACCCAAATCCAAAATTGCCAAATTTACCCCAATTTGGCCATGTCTGCAAATGTCACCCAATTTAACGCTCAAACCCCAAAACTGATACTCAATTGATATTAGGAACTCTTCATAATATTCCCCTAGAAAATTTTCAACCATCAATTTGGAATTTATCAAACTCTAGCCCAATCTAGGCCCAAGTCTAACCCAATACCCCTAAATTGACCACATGCTCAAAATCCCTCAAATTAAACCTCCAAATCAATTCAAAATCACTTCAAAACTTTTCTAAACCCTTCATGACAATCATCTACATCAAATTTATCAATCAATTAGGCTTAATGTCTTGGCTAGCCTAACCCAAAACTAACTTCAAGCCAGTTTGAACCAAATTGAACCCCTTCACCAAAATTGACTTAGCAATGAAAAAATTAATGACACCACAACCACGAAGTACACCATAGTGACCAGCCTAAATAACTTAAACCCACCTAAACTAGCCAAGGTGTGTTATGGATCATAACATTAAGAGTTAATCATCATTAAGCACCCGTGGCCTCCCTGAGCCAAGAACTGACCATACCTTGGCCAGCCACCACCTCAACTACAAAAAACAACAACCCCAAAGGTTGCCCTACTATCCAAAACTCAATATTAAATCCCTCAGAGTTGGCTAAGTCCCATTGGCCACTTGAAATTTTCTTCCTTCCACTTCAGCAAGCTTTTTCACCCATCAAACCCCCCTGAACTCCACCAAACAGCCATGACTTTAAATTGAACCATGCATGGAAAAGGGGGTGTGCCAAAAGTTCTTGAGGAAACTCTACCAAAATTTCACCAAAGGCTCTCCAAACCATCCTGAGTGCAATCCCCCTGCTCTCAGCCATTCAAAGCCCTCATTTAGGGTCAATTTCATCACTGAAATTTGCCCTAAAACTAGAATAAAGCTCCCCACACCCCCACAGTCCACCAAACATCAGTTAACTTTACACACAGAATCCTTTAAGTGAGAGAAGTTGATTCCACACAAAAGACCCCTTTCAAACAGCCTCTAGCATAGTTCTAGACCAACAACTGAAATCTACTTTGATTGAAATCCTATGTTGACAATTCCCCAGGGCGTGAGACTTCATCTGAAGGTTTGTTGGACCCAATCAAAGCTACCATAAACATCTGATTGAGGCCTCCCCTCTCAGATAAAGGTATTGAGCTCTAACGTTAACCCGAGCTTCTTTTGATTCTCCATGTGTAATGGCTTGACTTCATGCTTGATCAACCATAAAGGTAGACGCGTATTAAGTAGATGAACATTTAGAAAGAAACCCCATGTGATTTGGTTGAGTCTACACAAAGATCTTAAGGTTTTAGTGTGAACGACTTACGGGTTAGGTCACTTGGGGACGATGACTAAGCGTCGTCTGATCACGTGTGTATCAGATTGTTGGAGGAGATCTAGAAGAATGAACCTTTGGTGCAAAAAGGGGTGTCGTGTGGCAGCTGAGGTGGATGGCGATGTCAAATGATGGACCACTGTGTGTGAGCTCGAAGCTATCATAGGATGAGGTGGCGCCACATGTTTAAGAAGGAAAATATGAAATTTTTGGATTTCTTTGAGTGCCTGATATTTAAAAATCCACATCTTTCTCTAAGAAAATCATGAAAATAAAATAAAAATGCTCTCTTCCTCAATGAATAGAGGAGAAAAATGTTGATCAAAAATGAAAATTATTTGCCAAGTATATAATTTTTAATTAATTAAATACTCTATGAGGTATTTTAATTTATTATAATTAATTACTAATCACGATGGTTTGAAATTTTTAGAGTTGATTCAACATCATAGAGGCACCTCCTCTGATTTTTCTAAGGCTAGAGAGCACCTTTGTGCTTCTAACCCTAATTTTCAAGCCTAAGTGGCTATTTTGGCTTTATTTAATCATATATATTAAAATACTCATAAGAAAATTATGGAATCAATTTTGTTAGGTTTCCTATAGTTAGGGAAGCTTAGAAAAAAATTGTGATGGTTTGAATAATTTGTGTAGTTTTGTTATGAATTAAGCATTTTTACCTTGTAATAATTTATTTAAACTAATTATAAAAAAAATTAACAAAATCAATTCCACATTAGTCATAAAAATCATTCTAACTAATTGTAAAAATTTCAAATATATTTATATTGGTTTGGCTATTAAAGTGGATTTCGTAAGTAAAAGTTATATTTTTCTACAAAAATATTTATATTATATTAAATAAGCTTAAAAAATTTTGAAAAATAGTTTTTTGAGTTCCTTGTGATTAGGGGCATTTAATAAAAATAAAATCTATTTTTGTGAAAATTTTTTATTTTTAAAGTATATTTTCAATTAAAAATAATTAAAATAATCAAAATTTTCAATAAAATTAATACATGCAATTGTTCCTTGATCATTTGAGACTCCTTAAAATATTTTTCCTTATTTTTTTAAATTAAAAATAAATTTCTAAAGGCCTAAAAATGTTTTTTTCTTATTTTTCCATTAAAATAATTACAAAAAACTCAAAATAAGTCATAAAATTATAAAAGTTTATTTTTATGAGTTTGTTGGATTTATGAGGGTTTAATAGAAATTTTAAAAATAATTTTTGAAGAATAAAACATATTTGTGCATTTAAATAGTCATTAAAAATTGACCTTTAAATAATTATAATAATTACAATACTATGCAAAAAATCATGAAATTTTGTCAAAGTATCCCTCTGACCTAGAAAAATCTCCAATAATTTTCCTTTAAATTAAAACATCATTTTGATTAACTAAAAAAATCAACATTAAATTATACTATTTTTGGGTTAAAATAATTATTTTAAATTAAATCAAATTTAAAAAAAATAAAAAACCACATTGCCCCCCCCCCCAATATTTTAATTAATTCATGGATAGGAAGCTCAAAGATTTTAAAAGTTATTAGTTTTTTGCTTGAAAAATTATAAGATGAAGAGCCCCAAGGGCAGAGTAGTTATTTTGGGCTTTTGTGTCTTAATCAAAATTTTGAATTAACCATTGGGGATGAGAAATTTTGATCCTTAATGAATATATTGGATGATTGAAATGCCATGGGTTAAAAGTAGAAACTCACTTACCACCTTTTCACAATATCAACAAAATCATAATTTCCCTAATCATTGCAACTTGGAAGTTAATAAAGATCGAATGATTCTTAAGTGATGGGCTTATATTGGGAAAATGATAATTCACTTATCTTAACCCTGAAATTGATGATGATACGATCTTCCAATAAGAATAAATAACAATTAAAACAAAATTCTGATCAGCACCAATTTCTCAGTTATGATTGTTAAGGGTTTGGTAGTGACCTAGATTTGATACCTAAACTCACTTGATTGAATTAAAAAGATAACATGATTGGTAATTAACATGTTTAAACACTCTAAGCCCATTTGTGATGGGCACCAAATATTTAATTACTTAAGCTTGCCTTAGGGGAATTAATCCATATAACCCTTATGTACAATGTCAAATTAACTGAGTATTCTATCCTTAGGATAATTGAATTATCAAGTTTCACTGGGCAACTGTGTAGTCACACTCTAAACTCAAATGATTAATGAAACAATATGATAATTTCAAAAGTAAACATGAAATAATTCAAGAGATCTTCGAAGTAGTTCATGGTCATACCCCGAGCATTTTGAAATCTTTTGGATATTTTGAAGGACAGGTTGAACTTATCATATGTTGTTCTAGAATTATTCACTAAAGAACTTCAGAGGCTCAATAGAATCATACTTTGGGGTTGGATAGCTATACCTTCATCTACTCCTGCAATTTAACTTTTTTTGCAAAATTATAGAAATGTCTTGCAAGTACTAACCTTTCAGGTGGAGAAACGAGAAGAATTGATAGGTACACCATTTAAATTACTATGTTTACTTTTTTGTACTTCTTTCTACAAACTTGCATGTTAGATAATGATGTCACCCTGCATGAAAATGAAAACTGCTAGGATAGGTATAAAACTAAAATAAAAATTTTAAAATCAAACAAGATAAAATTCATCGTCATAACATTCAAAATAGAAAACAACTCAAAATTTAATCACAAACATCACAAAAAGAAAATTGTAACAAAATTAAAACGTCTCTATCTGATGATTGGGAATCCCTCGGAGGAGGTAACCTACGGTTGCTAGTGAGATTTCGTGCGGTCTAAATGAAAGTATGGAACTCATTAGGTTGAGTTTAGTAAACTCATTTGAAATAAGTGAATTTGAAAGAAATAAGTTGTATCAGATCGAGGAAATCGTAGGATCCTAACCGGTGTCACTCTAATCAACTTTATGATGCCTCATAATATTTAAATAACAATAACCTTAGGGACATTTGATTTGACATTACGACTTGAGACATTAGAAAAGTTAAACTCGCCACGACGAGGAGCTTGGAGCTAGCATTGTGGCCAGCACGACCATCTTCAAAAGCAAAACATATCTACACCAACTAAACCTTACTTTCAATAGAATTAAACAACAAGCCATAGGATTTTAAGGTTGTCTACCTAGTGTGACATAATCCTTAATTTATCTTTAATCTTTTGAATAGCTCTGCTACACAATATAAGCCCTAACTCATTTTAGGACTCCATAGATGTCGTTCATCATGACCTAAATTCTCACATCTTCCAAGCTGTTTGTGTGATCATTTCACATGAATGTAAGCCTTAATTACTAAAATTGGTAAGATGAAACATTTAAATATTTCTCCTCTAAACTCAAGCAAAATCATAGCTTGAGAAGTCACTTAGGTTCTCCTCAAGATCCATGACATCCCCTAGTCTCTCCTCCTTTGAATTTTAAAATATGTTTTCTAAATTTGAGTTTTCCCCTCTCACACCTCTTTGTCCAATCCCATTGAAAATTCTTAATCCTTTGAATTTCTTAAAGATAATATCCTCGGATTTTTATCGAAAGTTTTCTTAGCTGAATTCGATCATCTAAGATGTAATTAACTATAAGGGCTTACCTTTATAGGAAGATTTTTCGAACCCAGCTTAATATAAACCCTATTTAATATTTTATATTAAATAAGAGAACTTGTCTGCTTATAAATTTAATGGTTTTCACATACCAAACATATATCATATGTTTCTAGTTTATTTGATCGAGCCTCACCCTTAAGTCTTGTGTTCATCTTTCGGGATAAATACCTGGCTTGAGGCGTAGTTCTCTTCCATTTAAACTACAAAAAATATGGGATCAGTTTGATTTCATATTTTTCTAAAATTATATATATATATATATATATATATATATATATATATATATATATATATATATATATATATATAT
>NEWO01000571.1:359493-405313 GCA_003013225.1 Phalaenopsis aphrodite
TGTGTGTGTGTGTTAGAACTATCCCATATATATATTATACTACAAAATTGTTACAAGTTTTTAAAATAAGGGAGAGCCATACTTTCTCCATTAAGTAGGAAAGTTAAGTGTGATGTAAGTGCATTCCCAACATATATCTGCTCAGTGTTCCTTCCCTGGGATGCTAGCCAGTGTGCTGGACAGTTTCCCTCCCTAGGGATGTATTTAAACTCCACCTTGCAGCTGTGTAAAAGGGCTTTTAGCTGAATTTTCCACTTAAGTAGATTCCAAGGAGGAGCTTCATCATGGAGAAAAATATTAATTCAAATAGTAGAGTCAGTTTCTACAAGCAAGGGACCCAAATGATAGTTGTATGCAATTCTAATAGCCCAGTAAATAGCTCTAAACTTTGCCTCCAAAGCATCAAATGACATTATAAGAGCAGTGAAATACAAGATGGAAGTGCCATGAGAGTTCCTAAAGATTCCCCCAACACCAACATAACCTTTTGAGAAACTGCCATAAGTGTTATCCTTCATCCAACCACTAGTGGGCGGGGCTCCAAATGATTAATCTGGATTTATGTGGATGAGAATTGGTCTTGTATGGGGTCCAATTCTTGATAACATTAGGGAAGTTGTGATACTTGATCAATTTCTGAATGTAAGAGGTACAGTTTAGGATCACAAAATTTGACCCAGGGAAGTGTTCATCAAACTTGATTTGGTTTTTGCACATCCATATAAACCATGCCACCAAACAAGGGATCACCAAAAGCTTACTGTTATGCCAATCCTCCCAATAAATAATAAACTTAAAACTAACTTAAGTTGCAAGTATCAATGTTCAGAAGTTTAAGTAGTCTTGACCAAATTTCTTGGGAGAAATTATAAGTGGAAAATAAGTGATCCAAAGTTTCTTCAGAAGCATAGCATAATTGGGAGATAGATGGCCCTCTCAGCCCTTTCATCTTTAAAAGTTCATTAATAAGAAGTAAAGAGTGCCAGTCTACAATAGGATAAGTACATAAAAGGGGTTAGAAGTTTACCCCAAATGACTTTTCCCCAAGTCATCTGATTTCAGTTAAAAAAGTGATGATAAATGTAAGCAGATAATTTCTGGGAATGAGCTTGTTTGATAACAATTTTGTCTTCAAAATTAGATAAGAAGGGAGAAACCTTAACCCATCTAACAGGTTCACTGGATAGTACAATATTAAGCATTCTACAGTTCCACTGATCTGTGGACCAATAATCTATGACCTGATAGTTAAAGTTGGGCACTCAAGCTTCTCCCCATTGCTAACCCAGTTATCTAACCAAAAGTTAACTTGACCTTCTCCCAGCTCACACAAAAAAAGTTCCTCTGCTTGATTTCTGATGTTCAACAATTTGGACCATAGTTTGGAAACCACACTTTTTTGATAACCAAAGCAAGATGCATAGCTCTATAATATTTCCCCTTTAGAAATCTGGCCCAAAGACTATCTTGGGCCCTAATTCTGATCCACAATTTGCAAAGGTTTATAAAACCCAAGTGTTAAATGTCCTGAAAGCCCAGCCTCTAGCCTGCAAAGGCTTGCTTAACTTTTACCAAGATAATCAGTGAAATTGTTTCCTTTGACCAAACTGAAGAAATTTATTGAAAGTCCTTCCAATTGCTACTTGTGTACACTTTTGCATAGAGAACATTTGAAGGACATAAGATGGCATGGCAGTCAGAATGCTCCTCAAAATAGTGATCCTCCCACCACTAGACAGGAAAGAAGTAGTCCAGCTATCCAGTTGTGCTTTGATTTGATCAATAAATTCCTGAAATTGTATTTGTCTAGTTCTGCCTCTGAGTAATTGTACTCTAAGATATTTAATAGGAAGTTTAACAATGAAAAATCCAGTGTAATCAGAAATTCAGTGCTTGATCTGAGAAGTGGAATTAGTGTTAACAAGAATTTGACATTTCTGTTGGTTAAGAGATATACCTGAAGTATGGTGAAAGTGTAGGAGATATTTATGTATCCTCCTAACAGAATTTTTTGAAGAATTAGAGAAGATAATAATATCATCAGCATAAGCTAAATGGCTTATAATAATATTAGATCTTTGGTGATATGCCATATGAGGTGAGTTAGTAAACAGCTTATTTAGTTGTCTAGAGAAATAGTCCAGAGCTAGAATGAAAATTGTTGGAGACAATGAGTCTCCCTGCTTGATACCCCTAGAAGCATTAAAGAAGCCATGGAATTTGCCAATAATCAGAACTGAATGAGCATTGCACTTCAGCCACCTGTGAGTCAAAATGATGGAATTTTCATTAAAAAGTCTAGCAGATAAAGTGTCAAGAATAAAATCCCAATTGATGGTGTCATAGGCTTTGCTTATATCAAGCTTGAATATGGCATTTCGCCCTCTACAATTCCTATCCAAGTCTAATAGGAGTTTCTAGGTAAGAAGAATATTATCTGTAATGTTCCTCCTTTTAATAAAAGCCACCTGATTGTCATTAATGAGGTGTTGGAGATGTTGCTGAAGCCTGAAAACAATGATCTTACTGATCAATTTGGAAATCACATTAGTTAGGTTGATGGGCCTGTAATCTCCTCACGTTTCTCTGTTTTGATTCTTTGGTATCAAAGTAATGGTAGAAGCACTGAAGTATCTAGGTGGATCCACACCAAAAAAGTAGTGTTGAACAACTTGCATAATGTCTTTAATGGTCCTATCCTATGTGGCTTTATAAAAAGTTGAGGTATACTTATCTGGCCCAGCAGCTTTATGACCATCAATAGAGTCTAAGGCAAGCTTTATCTCATCTTCTGAAGGACATACTATTGGCAGTCAGAAAAAATATCAGCATCAATCGGGCTTCTATCAGTTTGGTTACAGGTAAACAAATTTTGGAAATATTGTACTGTATCATAAGCAATTTCATCAGCATTAGTCAGTTTCTGACCATTAGTATTGGTGATTCTTAGAATCATATTGCACTTCCTCCTGTAATTGATACAGGCATGATAATAGCTAGTATTTCTATTTCCATCAATAAACTTAGAAACGAATGCCTTCTGTTTTAAAAAACATTCCTGGTAGTTGATTTGTGCAAGGAGTCTCATTTGCATGATGAACAACAAATTTAGAATTAATCCCCATTTGTAGTCCTTTAAGTCTATGTACTTCTTTTTGGATAGCATCAAGTTGCTCATTGACATTACCATATCTATCAAAATTCAATTTTTTAAAGATGGGAGGCCAAATTCTTTTGCAGAATCCACAATCTAATCCAAGGGTTTGCATCATTATTCGACTCCCAGTTGTTATTAACTTTCTGAAAAAACTCAGGATGTAAGGCCTACATATTTTGAAATCTAAAAGGAGTGTTAGGAGGTTTGAGAGAATTCTATATTTTATAAAGCAAAGAATAGTTCTATGATAAGAACCAGCCATAGCAAGGTGTGTTACAGTAGAATAGGGAAAGGTTTGAAACCAAAGGGAATTGCAAAGCAGTCTATCCAGTCTTTCCCACAGTGTACCTCTCCTTCAAGTAAATTTTGGCCCCCGAAAGCCTAGATCAAATAAACCAAAATTATTGATGAATTTGTTGAATTTGGTAATAGCATAAGGTAAGGGGACATTACCCCCTCTTTTTTTAGTTGGGGAAGTGATGCAATTGAAGTCACCACCTAAAATCTAAAATGAATCAATATGTTGTCCCTGTTGTACCAGATATTGCCACAAAGTTTGTTGATGACTAGGCAGACTACTAGCATAAATAAAGGAAGCATAACCCAACTGTGCTCTAATAGAAAATTGTATATGAAGATATTGTTGATGATCAAGAAGCAAGGAGCACTAAAATTTAGGTCTGACAAAAAGCCATATTTTATTATTTGAATTAGCATAGAAAATGAATTTGACAAACTTTTTGGTAATATTATGGGGATGTTTTGTAGCCATAGGCTCAAGAATAGCAAAACACCAAATCTTATGAGTGCTTATGAGATGTTTCAATCTCCTAAGAGAGGAGGGGTAAGCCACTCCATTAATATTCCAACACAAAATATTAATCATAAGAATCTTTAATATTCCATAAAGGAACATTAATCACTGATAGGTGGAAGTTGAATAGAGGGCTGAGATCTTGATCTAGTTCTTCCTCTATTATAAGTAGAGGTAGAGCCATTGCTTATCTTAGCCTTCCCTTCAATCTTCAAAGAACTTGTTCCTTGCAGAAGTTTCTGCACTTCAGATGTCTGTTTTTTCTTCTTCCTAGACTTTTGAACTTGATAATCATCTTCTAATGTCTGTTGCAATTCAACAACAGTGGTATCAAAAATTTTTATCCCAGTCTTAGTGTCATGAAGACTGTTCAGAACATTTTTCCCTTTCCCTCCAAGTAAAGGAAGGGGGAGGGGGGTAATTATAGTAACTTCATTGATTTATGCTCTCACCACTCTCCCTGGAGTGACCTCCATGTTGCCTTGGGATTCTGATAGTTCCCCCAAAGGATCTCCATAAGGAATATCATCAAAATTCTATGGATAATTATTTTTAGCACATAGAGTACCTCTAATTTTCTTTATAGCTCTATTGTCATTAAGTTGACTCTTTTCATTGGAATTGATGCTTGAAACTGGATCAACAACTTGTCTAGCTACGTTTAGGTTCTGGACATATGTCTTTTTTAATAGGGGATGGAGCCTATAACATCTCTCAATGGTATGGCCAAACATTTTACAATGTTGAAAGTAAAATGGTTTTTTGTTCAACAACTATTTCATGCCAAAAAACTTCTGCTTCTGATCCAATCCATATCCTCTTTATCTCTGGAAGGTTTATGTCTCTCTCAACTTGAATTCTGGAAAGTGCAGTTCTTGCCCTATTGAAGGTAGGAGCATCTACGTTAAGAGGTGTGACAAATGCTCTCCCAACACTAAAGAGGGCATTAAGTTTGAAGTAAGGTAGAGGAAGACCAGGTATCTTAAACCAAACTGGAACCACAGGAGGCTCCTTGTTTGGGTCAAAGTCCTTAGTCCATTTCTATATTTTCATTATAACTCCAACTATTATCACTGCTTGTTTAGCAAAAAGCCTAGCATAATCTTCCTCCATAGACAGTTGGATAAGAAGATGCCTGCCATCTATCAAGCCAAGCTTCCACTATCCAATAAAATTTAGGGAGTCAAAAAAGCCTCTAACAAGATCCATTTTAGGTGGCCCAATTGGAATTTTCCCACTAAAGTGAATCTAACTTCTTCATTCACTGAAGCAATTCCACTGATAGAAAAATAAACAGCAGTTTCTCCATCTTTAGTGCTAAGGGGGTGAATGCAAGGGCAAACCCCCTTACGAGCAACTACATTGTGAAATTCCCGAGGGAATATTAAATTTGTTGGATCTTGTAGGGTATCATTGGCTTTACCAACAACACCAGCATAGGTAGCTTTAGTCCATTGTGAATTTGGGTGGACATCAGTAGGAGTAGCCATTGTAGATGAAGCTTTAATAACAACCAACCTGAGCTTCACAGTAGAGAAAAGGGAGAAAGAACAAATTTCAGAAGGCCAAAATAGAAACCAGAGAAGTATAAGAGAGAAACTCCAGCTCAGTTGAACAATAAAAAATCTGAAAAAACATCAAGCCCGGTGAAACCCAAAGAGAGAAACCACCAAAGGAAGTGAGAATCCCTCCTCACTACCTTACCAGCACCCACCATACACCACCAGCAGCTGCACAGCTTCATCTCCCCAGAAACCCTAACAGAGCACAAGCTCTAGCCGCCAACTCCATCATATATATATATATATATATATATATATATATATATATATATATATATATATATATATATATATATATATATATATATATATATATATATATATATATATATATTATCATATATATCATATATTCATCATGGTGGTGGCGGTGCTGGTTGCACTACCAGGGTTTCCCGCATGGAGGATCTTCCTTGCTGGCAGATAAGTTGGAGGCTTTGGAGTGGCTTTCTGCTCCTTGGTTGCTTGCTCTCTGGTTGTTGTGCTTTTATGTTTCCCAGGTTCAAAGTTTTTTGAATTTGGTAGTACTATTCCATTATCTTCTTAGGGTTTTCTTCCTGGCTGAGCTTATCCCTATCGTTCTTGTGGTTGTGCTTCCCTTTCTTTCTGCTAAGGAGGTTCTTTGGTTCTTCTATTTTGGATGTTGTGGTTGCTGCCTTTGGTTTCTTTAAAGGACGAACAAGCTTGAACTTTTGCTTCCATTCCTAAGGCTTCACCTATATATATTGAAACTAATGCTCAGTGGACTAAAGCCACTTATGCAGGGGTAGTTGGCCATTCTACTGATTTTTTTAGAACCCAGATATGTTAGTTTTCCCCCAGGCTTTTCATGATACTGTTGCTGGAAAGGGGCACTGCTTTTGCATTCACCCCTTAAGCACTCAAGAAGGTGAATCTACTATTTTCTTCTCACAACAAAAGATAATCTCACTAAATAATAAAATTAAGTTTACACTTGTAGGCAAGTTTCAGTTCGGGCATAAAAAAATGGAACTTGTAAGGAACTTCTTTGATTCCATGAAGTTTATAGGGGCCTTGCAAATAGGTTTGCTTGATGGCAGGCACTTACTCATACAAATGTCAGTAGATGAGGACTATGCAAGACTCTTTGCCAAACAATCTCTACTTATTGTAGAAAACACCATGAAGATTTTAATATGGGCACCTCACTTTGATCCCAGTAAGGAACCACCTGTGGTTCCTCTCTGGTTTAAACTACCTAGTCTCCCTCTCCCATATTTCAACTTGAATGCTTTTTTTAATATTAGTTGTGCCCTTGGCAGGCCCCTAAAGGTTGATGCCCCACATATAACAAGGCTAGACCTGCCTTGGCTAGAATCTTCATTAAAAGGGACATAACACTCCCAGAATTGAAAAGAATCTGGATTAGGTATGAGAATGAAGGTTTTTGGCAAGAAGTTATTCTTGATCAAAGACCTTATTGCTGTCAACATTGCAAAATGTTTGGACATACTAAGGATAGGTTTTTTAGGCTACACTCCCCCACTGAAAGAACCCCTCCCCCTAGAGAGAAACTTATAAAAAAAGAGCTAGCTCTACCAACTATTACTCCATTAGCTGGGGTACCCCATCATGAGAAAGCTGGAGGTGTCCTATTGAACACCTCTCAAAGCTCTACTGCTGCTTTTGATTCAAATATCCCCTCTTCTGTCTTACTCAGAGTTATAAGATAAGAATTGAACAATGTAACTATTATTACCCCTTTGATTTCTCCAAGCTCAACTATTGGTGGTAAGGAGGATAAAAGGATTACTCCTTTGATTGATAGCAAAGATCTAAAGGTACTTGATGAAGGAAGAATTGCTGAATTGGAACACTTTTTGGTGGAGGTCTGGCAAATACAAACAACTAAGATGAAAAAGAAATAGGTTATTAAAGTGCAAAAACTACAAAGTGGTATTACCAACTTAGCTACTGGAAGCAAGTTGAAGCTTGGTCCATCTCTTCCTCCTTCTAGAGGAAGAACCAGATCTAGATCTCAGCTCTCACTCCATCTTAATCCCCATAATGATTAGTTTGCTATGTTGAAAAATAAGGGGCATTGCCCATTGACCGACCTTTTTTTTTGTAAATCGACAATAACAAGAAATTGATGGCGCTACTAGAAGATTTAAATTCCAACAACGGTGTCAAAAACTTGACTGCGACTTTATATATATGTGTTTGATTCAATAAAGATGTAAAGATATAATATTCAATAATGTTAAAATCAAATTTGTCAACGCAAGTATACCAATCGCTCAAGTAATGTAGGGCTCTAATAGAGTCCTAGTTATTGATCCCACAAGGAGAAATAGAATACTATGGACCAAGGCCTAATAAAAAGTAATACTTCAACTACAACGACGACGTTCAATTTACTTATGTATCACTAATAGGCAATTAAAATAAGAAGATAATTTGGATAACTAGTAAATAACTAATGATAGAAAGTAAGGTCTAATTGTGATATTCAATATATAAGAAAGCATCTTTTTCCTTGTTAAGAAATTATAGTGAATGGATAAAATGAATTAGTTCAATTTATATTGTGCCAAATAGGAGCATACCTAACCCTTTGGTCCAGGCATAAAAAACATTGACTAATCCTATGCTTGGTTACTGATTCTGCGGCTAGGTTAGGAGGATACTGGCTCTCACTTCGGAGCTCCCACGTTCCCCTCACCTGAGGGCTAACATCTACACATCAGCACCCATACGATAAGACTGAATTTGGGATTTTAGTCTGTCACTCTAAAATCTCCAATTCTACGCCCGATGGTAATATTTTCCTATTTATTTGCACCCAACTTCCAAGGGTGTTGACCTCCCTGAATCTTGGATGTAATCTTCACTCTAGTTGTAAAACTCAACATATTTTAACAAATTAATTGGCCAGATTGAAAGTAAATTAAGATCGAAGTGAAAAGATCATCACAATTTCTTAAACATTTTCATGGCTTCACCAATTCAAATCACCATTTCACAAATCTCGAGACAAGGAGAAAGATAGAGAAAACTACTAAGAACTCATGGGAAAAGCACAACAAAACTCGGAATTCATATATAAAATCAAAGCCATACAAACTATAACAAGTAAATAACTTATCTCTAAATTTCTTCCCAAGAACACTCCTCGAAGTTCATCTAAATCTCTTCCTTTCCTTACAGCACACGGAATTCCTCTTCCAAGTAGCAAGGAGGAAGAAATCTCTTACTTTCCCTCCACTTTTACAATTTTTCGAAGAATTCCTCACAGTTACACGCTCTAGCAAACTCTCTACACACTAAAGGAACCTATCTAACCTCCAGGACTCTTCTATTTTCGGCCAAAATCTTCTCTTTAAGGATGTGGATGAGTTTTTGGCCTTATCCATTGTACAAGTACACATAACCGTCGATCTCGCCATCGGCGACCTTGATGGCGTCGTCGGCGGCCTTCTGGAGATTTTTTTCAGTAGCCTCGGGAAACGCTCATCGTCGATGGCATCGATGGTGTCGTCGACGCCCTAGTGCAATTCTCCACATTTTGGTCCTTTTTGCTTCAAATTTGCTCCTTTTTGCATCTTTTTGCTCCATTGACCATAATTAATCATTCCTACAACAAAACATCAAAAATTCCTTTCTTTAAAGTGCAATATCATTAAAAACAGTATAAAAGAGGTATGAAAATCTCAACATATTTTCCTTTTGTCAAAATCCCCCAAACTTAACTATTACTTGTCCTCAAGTAATTTTAGTACTATATAAAAGTTATGATGTACTGCAGTAATATTTTAATTCAGAAATACTATAAGTTTGATTTAGATAAATATCATAGTGAGATTTTTAGAAAAAATTCAAGTAATTGAATTAACTCGGTAGCCATCAGATTATCTAGTCATCAAGTTTTAAGAGTTCTAGTTTTCTATTTATTTCAAGAACGACTATAGATTGCAATATTAAGTCACTTAGAATATCCAAAAGATAAGGACTTCATGAGAAATCTATTAGTAAAAAGATCTATTCCATAAATATAAGTTCAGGAATGTATTTAAGTTTTCCCTTTAGGTAAGTCTAGTGAAGCCATTTTTGATTAGGCATATCCACAAGCTTCTCCTCACTTTCATTTTTCTTTCTTTTTTTTTATTTTTCATTTGGCTTATTTTCAATCCTTTCTTTTTCCTTTTTCAAGTGAGGATTACTATATCTAGATAGCCTTTAATGATTTTGAACTTCACTTTTCTTTCCATAAATTTGAAACTCAAAGCATTTCTTACCTTATAAATATTTCATAGTTTTCACATCATTGAATATCAATCTTTTCTTCTCAAATGAATTTCCAGATTCTTAATACTTCAAAATATAGTTTCCTTTACTTTAAATAGTTAATTAGACTCTTATTTTCTTATACTAAATATCTTAAGTTACAAAATTAAATTTTCATTACAAAAATATTTATTTAAATCTACCATTATATTTAAATAGTTACAAAAATTTAGTTACCTGAATTAAATTCACTACATAAAATCTTATAAATAATTTTTGAAAATATTGAAATAGAGGACATCTAATAGTTAATCTTTTTCTTCCCTCCCTCAAACTTAAATTTTTAAATATGAAATAAAGGTGGAAAGAAAATACTATAAATATAAATCATACCTCAGTATTGTAGGTATCTTTATCATTCTGAAATTTCTACAGGCCTTATCAAACTGTTACTTCACCTAGTCTGTAATATTAGGAGCTTTCTACACATATAAATCATTAGAGGAATTTCTGGGAAATAAAATTTTAAAATAAGTATAAAAAATAAAATAAAAATATACAACATTTCCTAACATAATTACAATGCTAAACAAAAGACAAAAATACTAAAATGAAAATAAATATCACATCGCATTACAATCCACAAAGTACTGAGCAACATCTACAACTTACACATGCACATTTCTACTACCACATTAAACATGTAAAACAATAAAATTATCTAAGTACACAAAATGAAAGTCCAAATACATAAACATCCATTTCTCTTACAAAAAGATTACATAAAATAAAAATACAAACAGAAGTACATCAATTTCATTCTAAATATAAAAATCCCAAGCTATTTCATTGTCGCCTTGATCAGCATGTGGATTGGGTTGATACTGAGTATATCGGGGGCATTCAGGAAATGTAACATCAGGCTCTCCTCTGTAGTGTCGGGCCTGAGTGTCATAATAAGCTATCTCAAAATCAGAATGCCTCTCCGGGTACTCACTATCATAATCATGTCGGCGTTCTAAACCTCCAATATTTTCTTTTATTAAATCTATGCTCTTCCTCTGCAAGGTCAACTCATTCATCAAATCTGTTAAGGTAGAGGAGCTAGAAAGAGGAGGAGGGTCATAACTTATAGAGGGGACATCTCTACTGGTAGAAGGTTCCTGACTCTTACTTCCAGTTCTCCATTTCTCATGGGATACATAAGTCTTTAAATTAGATTTACTAATAGGTTTCATAGGGTGAACCCATTCTTCCTCTCCAGCTTCCACTCTAGAAAGTTGGCAAAGTGTATAAATAAGTCCAGGATGTCCTAGACCTCCACTAGTCTCACTCCTTGCCGTAGTCAATATATTCTTGAAAATAATTCTCCCCACATTTATAGTTTTATTATTTTGAATACAGAAATTCAGAATAGCTCTATCTCTAGTTATCTCACTATGGTGATAAGTTGGTAACAGAGTAGAGGAAATGAAATAGTGTCACGCCTTAGAGGTGGCATTCAACATGGAAGCAGAAAAGTTTACCCGTTCTCGCTGCTTTATATTCCACGTTTCTTTCTCATCAGTGAGAAAGTTAATCACATCATTGAGGGGGCCTTCCATCATACTAAACAATTCATAGTGGTAGCTATAAGAATCTGGGACTTCATAGAAAGTGTTAATGCGGGCGGCGGTAAATTCCATAAGAAATCCACGCACTTGTACAATTCCGTCTTCAGAATAAATCACATTGGCGTAGAACTCCACCACATTTGCATCGGCTTTATTGGTGGTGTAACAAAAGTTTTCCCACCTCCGTTTGGTAATAACCAGTTCAATTTCTCCTTCCGCACTCTCGAAAACTCAATCTTGTATACACTTTTTTCCTTTAAGTATTGAAGTAAATCGAGTTTGAGCCATCACATTAACGAAGCATGAATCGTCGAACTCAACTCCTCTCTTTAGACGTGGAGCCATTTTTAATCTAATCAAATCAAACAAAAATTCAAAAAATTACTTCTAATATGTAAATCATGACTTCCAATAATAATTCAAAGAGTTCAACATTAAGATCCATGAATTTCTTCCAGGATTTTCTTTACATTTTCAAATTTTCGGGTTTCTTCAATGTGGAAGAAATACATGGTGAAGATCAAATATTTTTAACTTGGAATGAAGCTCTTACTTAAGGAAGATCAAATTCGGTGTAAATAAGCCTTGAAATCTTCTCCCAATCCAAGCTTTACCAAGCCCTAATTCGTAAATGGTGTTTTTAGGAGGAAGGGGATGATGAATAGTGGTGGTTGACCGGTTAAAATCACAGTTAAAGAAGTATTTTGGCGATCTCACATACGGTGGGGTCGATGGCATCATCAACGCACTCTATTATGTTTTTAAACCTAAGTCTTGGGAAATCCCCGCCGTCAGCGGCGTCGAGGGCGGCATCGGCGGCGTCGTGGGTGTCGTCGGCGGGCTCTATTGATTATGTCCAAATTCCATATTTTTGCGATTTTGATCAATTCTAAGCCTAAACAACATCTGTTTAATCTTTATAAACATAATTTTATACAGTTAAATGATGTATTTAACACATACAAATATTCACAAAACAAAACATCACATATATATATAAATTCTAAGGGGTACAATAGACGTTACATAACGCACCTAAATTTTGTATTTTCTCAATCTCAATACATTAATTCAGCGTTGCAATCCAAACCACAACACTCAAAACTCTGAAAATAAAACATCCTATGCTTAGTCTCAACTATACAGAGATCTATAAAGATAAATCTAAAGTAAAGCAAATATAAAGTTCAAATTTAAACACACATAAACAGAAAGGTAGCATAGTAGATCTACTACTCGTCAGATTCTATGCTCGTTTCTCCTCTAAGATCACCCATTGATTGCACATGAACGAAGAGGTTGTAGAAGAGTCGGAAAGGAAATTCTTGCGTTGAATCCTCCTCATATGTCGTATCAAGCTATCTTCTAAATGTCCAGAGTGATCAAAATGTTCTTTCATCCTCCAGTCTAAATGATCAAGGAAATCAGAGATGTTATTAATTGCATTCATCACTTTTTTGTACCTCATTTTCCAATTTCTTGATTCGGCGTAGGATCACCAAAGATTTATCTGGAACTAAGGGTTGAACTGGCAGTGAATTCTGAGAAGATTGATCAGCTATCATAGTCATGTCATTTTCATCTTCAAATGATGAGAATCTTTCAGTTGGGTCCAAAGGTTTCCAAGGTAGCAGTACCTTTTCCCAATTTTCATTGGATACTTGAGACTGGCTGCAAAGTGAGAAAATTGTGGAAGGGTGTCCAAGCCCATAAGTTGACCCGTGAACAATCAGACCTAAAACTGACTTTACAATTATAGATCCAATATCGATTGACAGTCCCCTTTGGATGCAGAAATTCAGAATGACACTTTCTTTAGAAACTTTACCAACTTTCATTTTCGGTAACAGTTTTGCAGAAATGAAGAAGTGCCAATGTTTAGAGACTGGATTCAAAAGTGTTGAAGAAAAACTAACATACTCTTACTCTCGCATTTCCCAATCGTCAGTTTCGTCCGTCAAATATTGGTAAATTTCATTCATCTGGTTTCTCGTTGGGACGAAATTGGAATAGCGGCAGACAGGAACATTCTCTATCATATATAACTCATTGATCCGTGCAGGATTGAAAGTAATCCATCTCCCTCATACATAAAAAACTCCTTGGTTGATTCCATGTAAATTTGCATAAAATTCTTTTACCACAAGAACTATCACGGCGGTAGTAGTGTAGCACAACACTTCCCATCTTCACCGCACTATCATTTCTTTAATATCCGTCATGGCATTATTCAATCCACGATTCACGAATCTTCGTTCCTTGATTAATCTTTTCTTTGTCAGCAACTTGTTGAAGATTCGCTGCGCTTCCGCACTAATGAACTTTCGCCGATTGAAAACTCGCATTCTAGGATTATCAGGGGAATTGGACGCCATAAGAATGAAATTAACAGAGCTTTACTTCATTCTTGGGGAGAAAATATGAACTAGAGTTTGAATTTTTTAGTTTAAAATGACTATTCCCGCCCAAAAACTGTCAAAAACCGCTCATCGGACATAAGAAACCGCCTCTCATCGGTCTCGCGGTCGGCGGGCTCGAGGGTGTCGTCGGCGCGCCTCTGTATTAATTTTGTCTGGACTCTCGGGAAAAACCAGCCTTCGGTGCCTTTGAGGGCACCGTCGGTGCCCGTGGCAAAATTTTTACAGTTTCGCTCTAGTCCGAATGCGTTTCAATTTTTCTTTATGGATCCAATTTTTAAGATGTTTTAAGGGTAAATAAGAGTAGTATTGCTTAATACTACGATAAACTAGCAATAAATTCAAATAACAACTACTATAATTGCAAATAAAGTAAAGATAAATATGGGTTGGCTCTTATAAAACACTTGGTTTAACAACGTCAGCCCGACCTGTTCAGGTATTATTCAGGTTGACTAATCATTAAAACCTCTTTAAAATTTAGTCTGTTACTCTCATAATATGGTTTTAATCTATGTTCATTTACTTTAAATCAATTTCCCATTTTTTGATCTTCAATTTCAACAGTTCCGTAAGTATAAACTTGAGTCACAGTGAATGGCCCTAACCAACGAGACTTCAATTTCCCAGGAAATAACTTCAGCCTTGTATTGTAAAGCAAAACTTCTTGTCCTGGTTCAAAGTTCTTTTGGTTAATCTTTCGATCATGCCATAACTTTAGCTTTTCCTTATAAATTTTGTCATTATCATAAGATTCATTTCTTAATTCTTCCAATTCATTTAATTGTAACAATCTCTTCTTACCAACATCTTTCAAATTATGATTGAATTTTTTAATCGCCCAATATGCTTTATGCTCCAATTCTACTGGCAAGTGACAAGTCTTTCCAAAAATTAGTCTGTTTCCAATAGGAGTTTTATAAGCAGTCCTATAAGCCTATAATGCAGTATCCAATCTAGTGGACCAATCTATTCTTCTAGGGTTTACAGTCTTTTCAAGTATTTGTTTAATCTCTCTGTTAGAAACTTTAGCTAATCCACTAGTTTAAGGGTGATAAGCACTAGAGATTCTATGAATAATATTAAATTTTTGTGCCAATCTTTAAATATATTTATTCCTAAAATGGGATCCTCCGTCAGTAATAATCATCCTAGGCATTCCATATCTAGTGAAAATATTTTTCATTAAAAATCTTGAAACACTTTAGTGTCACAGCAAGGTAAAGCTTGTGCTTCCATCCACTTAGAGACATAGTCTACTGCAATTAATATATATAAATTCCCAAATGAAGGAATAAATGGTCCCATAAAATCTAATCGCCAAACATCAAAGATCTCAACTTCCAATATGAAATTTAGAGGCATTTCATTTCTTCTAGATATATTGCCTAATCGTTGACATCGATCACAAGTTTTTATATATCTATAAACATCTCTAAATATAGTAGGCCAATAAAATTCAGCTTGTAAAATTTTATAAGTAGTTTTATCGCTCCCAAAATGTCCTCCAAATTTAGAATCATGACATTTTTGAATGATGGGTTCAGTTTCTTCATAAGGTACACATCTCTTCATAATCAGATCCTTACATTGTTTATATAACTAAGGCTCATCCAAAAAATATGCTATTGCATCATGAATGAATTTCCTTTGTTGTTGCAATGTCAGTACAGGTGGCAAAATATCACTTACAATATAATTAACAATATCAGCATCCATGGTATTTTCCACTCACTAACAATATAAAGTTGTTCGTCAGGAAAACTGTCTGTAATTTCATTGTTTGCATTAGATAATTCATGGTTTTCTAATCTTGACAAATGATCAGCAATTTCATTATCAATTTCCTTTCTATCAAAAAATATAAGATCAAATTCTTGTATTAATAATATCCATCTAATCAACCTTGGTTTGGCATCCTTCTTTTGCATCAGATATTTAAAAGCTGAGTGATCAGTGTGCACAACACATTTAGCTCCAATTAAATAAGATTGAAATTTGTCTAAAGCATATACAATGGCTAGTAGCTCTTTTTCAATAACATTATAGTTAATTTGAGCATCATTAAGAGTTTTACTAGCGTAGTATATCACTTTAAAAATCTTTTCATACCTTTGTCCAAGAACAGCTCCAATAGCATAATCACTAGCATCACACATCAGTTTAAATGGTTTCTCCCAGTTAGGTGAAACTATAATAGGGGTTGTCATTAATTTTCCTTTTAATAACTCAAAGGCATTTAAACAGGTTTCAGTAAATTCAAATTTCATGTACTTTTCTAAAAGTTGGCATAGAGGTTTATTAACTTTTGAGAAATCTTTAATAAAACGTTTGTGAAAACCAACATGTCCAAGAAAACTTCTAACTTCTCTTAAATTAGTAGGAGGTGTTAGTTTAGATATTACTTTGATTTTTGCAGGGTCTGTTTCCATAACATCTTCCAAAATTTTAGGCCCTAACACAATTCCTCCTGCAACCATAAATTGACATTCCTCCTAATTTAGAACTAAATTAGTTCTTTCGCATAACTCCAAAACTTTTTCAAGATATTCTAAGCATGCGTCAAATGATGTTCCAAATATAGAAAAATCATCCATAAATACTTCCAATCCATCGTTAATTAATTTACTAAATATGGACTTCATACATCTCTGGAATGTTGCAGGTGCATTACATAATCCGAAAGACATTCTTCTAAAAGCAAAGGTTTCAAAAGGACTGGTAAATGTTGTCTTTTCTTAAACCTCAGGAGCAATAAGAATTTGATGGTAACTGTTATATCCATCTAAAAAGTAAAAATATTTGTGCCCAGCAAGTCTATCTACTATTTGATCTAAGAATGGTAGAGGAAAATGATCTTTCCTGGTGTCAGTGTTTAATTTTCCATAAACAATGCATATGCGCCACCGAGTGACTTGTCTGATAGGTATTAATTCATTATTTTCTTTTGTTTTAGTAGTCACTCCTCCTTTCTTAGGTACACAATAAATTAGACTTACCCATGCACTATCTGAAATAGGATATATAATTCCAGTGTCTAACCATTTCAAAATTTCCTTTTTTACTATTTCTTTCATCATAGGGTTTAATCTCCTTTGTGGATCAACTCTTGGTTTATATTGTTCATCTAATATAATTCTGTGCATACAGATCGAAGGACTAATTCCTAAAAATGATCTCCCTAAAATGATAGGTATTTCTTTATCATCCTCTATATCTAAAACAATGAAATCCATAGAAAAGATAAATTTGTCAACTTTTACTAACACATCTTCTATAACTCCCTTAGGATATGTAACTGATCGATCTGCTAATTGAAGAGTTACAGAAGTAGGTGAAACTTCTCCTAATCCGAGTCTTTTGAAAATTGTTAGAGGCATAAGGTTAGTGCTAGATCCCAAATCACATAAAGCTCTTCCATAGAATTTTTCACCGATAGAACACAATATAGTGAAACTACCAGGATCTTTTATTTTTTCAGGAAGCTTTTTCTGAATAATTTCACTACACTCTTCGCTAAGTGCAATAGTTTTGTTATCCATGAACTTCCTTCTTTTGTTCAGAATATCTTTCATAAATTTCACATAATTGGGCATCTGCTCTAAAGCTTCTACGAAGGGAATATTCACCGTTAACTTCTTAAGAATTTCTTAAAATTTTGAAAATTGTTTATTCTGTTTATGTTGCGTTAAAATCTTTGAGGAAACGGTGGTGGAGGTTTTTCCACAGTAATTTTCATTTGTGTAAATGGATACTCAAAATCTGGGTATTCATGATCCTTTTCTTTTTTGGTATCCACTTTCTCTTTTTCAGTTTCTATTTCTTGTTGCACTCTTGTCTCCAATTCTTTTCCACTTCATAATTGAATTGCCTTGATTTGCTCTTTTCCTTTATTTTTAGGATTTGGTTCCACAGTACTTGGAAAAGTTCTTAATGTTCGGTTACTAAGCGCAGAAGCGATACGCTCTAATTGGTTCTCAATATTCTTAATAACAGTTCCTTGATGTTGTAATTGATTACCTTGATTCTGTAATTATTGACCGATGTTTAATAACAGCTCTTCCATAGATAACTTCTTCTCCTTAATTTAAGTATTACTGTTAAATCCTTGAGGATAAGAAGGTCTATAGTTAATATTTTCTTGATTGGATGAATGTCTTAATGGGTTTACTGAGTTGTTTGTCCATTATTGATTTGTAGAAGAATTGTTATTCCAATTAAAATTTGGATGATTCTTCCAACCTGGGTTATAATAGTTTGAATATGGGTTATTGGGTCTATTAATAGCATTTAAGGTTTCATATGAAGGTTGAACATCCACAAATTGCCCAGATGAATTTTCTTCCATCATAGGAGGTGTTGAAGAATAATTCATCCCATAATGATCTAATTTCTTTGATATTGCAGCAATCTATGAAGCTAACATAGATATTGCATTAAAATCATGGATACTAGCTACTCTTTTAAGATTTACCCGCTTAGAGGGTCATTTAAAATTGTTGGTAGTTATTTCTTCTATTAATGAATAAGCCTCATCAAAAGGTTTTAACAATAAAGAACCACCAACTGCAACATCTATAATCGATCTAAGAGATCCCACTAATCCATTATAAAAGATTTGAATTATTAACTAGTCTGGTAACAAATGATGAGGGCATTTCCTAAGAAGATCTTTAAATCTCTCACAAGCTTCATATATTGACTCTCCATCAATTTGACAGAACGATGTCATGTCATTTCTTAGTTTAGCAGTCTTGGATGGAGGGAAATATTTGAATAGAAATTTTTATGACAGTTCTCCCCAAGTTCTAATTGATCCAGGTGCTAACGAGTTTAACCACATCTTAGCCTTATCCCTCAGTGAAAAAGGAAAAAGTCTAAGTCTAATAACAACGTTTTAGACTCTATCATATTTAAAAGTAGCACGTAGTTCTAAGAAACAAGCGAGATGTAAGTTAGGATCTTCATTTGGTGTACCTATAAATTGATTGTTTTGTACCATTTGGATAATAGCAGGTTTAAGCTCAAATGAATTAGCAGCTACATCAAGATTTTGGATAGATAAGTGAATTTCATCTGCTGTAGGATTTGCGTAATCTCTTAATGGTCTAGGTTGGTGTTCATTCTCTATTCCTTGATTGTTCATAATATTTTTCATTGTATCACAATTTCTAGGTTTTCTTTTTAATTTTCTAATTTTTCTAACAGTTCGTTCTAATTTCGAATCGTATGGTATAAGATTTTTAGGTCCAAATTTGCGCATACAATTTAAAATTAGTACTCAGTAATATAATAAAAAATATAAATATAAATATATAAATATATAGATAAGTTGCAATTTAAGTAAAAACTTTTTAATAATTCTAATATATATGTTACTTTTAAAATTCTCCCAGACAACGGCGCAAAAAACTTGACCTACCTTTTTTTTGTAAATTGACAATTACTAGAAATTGATTGCGCTACTGGAAGATTTAAATTCCAGTAACGGTATCAGAAACTTGACTGCGACTTTATATATATGTGTTTGATTTAATAAAGATGTATATTTATAATATTCAATAATGTTAAAGTCAAATTTGTCAACACAAGTATACGTATCGCTCAAGTAATATTAGGCTCTAATGAAGTCCTAGTTATCAATCCACAGGGAGAAAAAGAATACTACGGACTATGGTTTAATAAAAAGTTATACTTCAACTACAATGACGGCGTTCAATTTTCTTATCTGTCATTAATAGGCAATTGAAATAAGTAGATAATTTGGATAACTAGTAAATAACTAATGATAGAAAGTAGGGTCTAATTGTGATATTCAATATATAAGAAAGCATCCTTCTACTTGTGAAGAAATTATAGTGAATGGATAAAATGAATTATTCAATTTATGTTGTGCCAAATAGGGGCATACCTATTCTTTACCCTTTGGTCCAGACATAAAGAACATTAACTAATTCTATGCTTGGTTACTGATTTTGTGGCTAGGCTGGGAGGATACCGGCTCTCACTTCGGAGCTCCCATGCTCCCTTCACCTGAGGGCTAACATCTACACATCAGCACCCAAACGATAAGACCAAATTAAGGATTTTAGTCTGTCACTCTAAAATCTCCAATTCTACGCCCGATAGTAATATTTCCCTATTTATTTGCACCCAACTTCCAAGGGCTTAGACCTCCCTAAATCTTGGATGTAATCTTAACTTTAGTTGTAAAAATCAACATATTTTAACAAATCAATTGACCAGATTGAAAGTAAATTAAGATCGAAGTGAAAAGATCAACACAATTTCTTAAACATTTTCATGGCTTCACCAATTCAAATCACCATTTCACAAATCTAGAGACAAGGAGAAAGACAAAGAAAACTACTCAGAACTCATGCGGCAAGCACAACAAAACTTGGAATTCATATAAAAAATCAAAGCAATACAAACTATAACAAGTAAATAACTTATCTCTAAATTTCTCTCCAAGAACACTCCTCAAAGTTCCTCTGAATCTCTTTCTTTCTTTACAACACAAAAAATTCCTCTTCCAAGTAGCAAGGAGGATAAAATCTCTCACTTTCCCTTCACTCTTACAATTTCTTAAAGAATTCCTCACAGTTACACACTCTAGCAAGCTCTCTCCACACCAATGGAACCTATCTAACCTCCAGGACTCTTTTATTTTTGGCCAAAATATTCTCTTTAAAGATGTGGATGAGTTTTCTCAAGAGTTGCTTATGCACCTCTCTAAAATCCGGCCTTATCCATTGTACAAGTACACATAACCGTCGATCCCGCCGTCGGTGACCTCGATGGCGTCGTCGGCGGCCTTCTGGAGATTTTGTTCTGTAGCCTCAAAAAAAGCTCACCGTTGGCGGCGTCGATGACGTCGTCGGCGCCCTAGTGCAATTCTCCATATTTTGGTCTTTTTTGCTCCAAATTCGCTCTTTTTTGCATCTTTTTGCTCCATTGACCTTAATTCATCATTCCTGCAACAAAGCATAAAAAATACCTTCCTTTAAAGTGTAATATCATTAAAAATAGTATAAAAGATGTATGAAATTCTCAACATATTTTCCTTTGGTCACCCATCCCCAACCTCTAAAAAGACTTATACATCTTAATAAAAAAATTTAAACTCTAGTGTATTGTTATCCTTGAATCTATGGTTCAAAGCAACCCTCAGAGATTCATCAGTAAATTTCCTGGTTTTTCTTATTATTTTAAAAATAAAAACAAGATTTTGTTTCTTTGTAGAAAAGAGATTAAGTGGTAACTTTAGGTGGATCACACTCAATTTATTCACCTCTGTCTTCAGATCAAAGGACAATTGGAGTATGCAACCAGTATATATGAAGGTTTTCACCAAGAGGACAGAAAAGCCCTTGATGCTTTTCTTCAGCAGATCAGTGAGCATATGAACTCCCCTTGGCTGGTTTGGGGAGACTTTAATTGTATCACCCCTGTAGCTGAGAAGTCTGGGGGTAGAGTCCCTAGCATCCCCAAAATGACCACTTTTAGTGACAACATCTGAAAGGCTAGTTTATTTGATTTAGGACTTCGAGGCCCTCTTTTCACTTGGAAAAGGGGAATTAATTGGGAAAGACTTGACATATTATTGGTTAATGATATGTGGTTTCAACATTATCTCTTCACTTTTGTCACTCATTTTACTCTTGCAGGTTCAGACCACAGGCCTTTCCTTATTTCCATCACCTCCGCCTATAATCATGCTCAGCCTACCCCTTTTAGTTTTCTAAACATGTGGTCATCTGATCCCTCTTTTATCAACATTGTTTCCCTTAATTGGTCAAGTGTTCACCACTCTGCTCAGCCTCCTGCAGGGGTTGGGATACCTTTGGCAATGTGCATTCTACTGTGACCTTTATTGAAAAAGAAGTGGGGTCTCTTGAAGTGGAAGTTTAGAATGGGACTGTAGAGGAAAAAGCTTTGCTATCTGCCCAGAAAAATCTCGTTGCTGCCATTGATAATCAAGAAAAATTTCTTAAACAAAAGTCCTCTATAAATACCTTTACAGATGGTGACAGAAACACTAAATTCTACCATGCTTACATCAGATACATAAGAAAATGCAGCACTATACATTCTATACAGACTAAAGAAAGGATTTGGCAGCATGACAATGAAACTATTGCTAATGATGTTGTTAACTACTACAACTAGCTGCTGAACTCTCTACCAGAGCCTAGCACCCCAGTTGATGGCACTTCACTAAGGAATTTGACTTTGCCAGGAATCTTAATCTTATTGACCCCCCAATGAAACAAAATTTTAGATGGCTCTAAATTCCTTAGGCAGTTTCAAGACTGCAAGCTCTGATGGCTTTCTACAAATTTCTACAAGAAATCCTGGCACATCATTAAAAATGATGTAATTGAGGCTATTTTGAGCTTCTTTCAAGGCAACAATCTTCCCAGTTTCATTAGTGACTCAAATTTTATGTTAGTACCTAAAGTTGAAATGCAGAAGAAATGGGAGCACTACAGGACAATCTATCTCACATTTGTTATCAGCAAAACAATTAGCAAGATTATAGTGGGCAGGATCCAACATCACTTGGACAAGCTGATCAGTCCCAGTCAAATAGCTTTCATAAAGCAGAGATCTATAACTAATAATGTATTGCTGTCTCAGGAGCTGCTCGTTGACCTGGACAAGCATTGTAGAGGTGGGAATCTGATTTACAGACTGGACATAAAAAAAAAATCCTATGACACTATTGATTGGAATTTCATTCTGAACATCCTTACTACTAGAGGATTTTCCTGAAATTTGCACCCTCATACACAGATGGTTGTTGAATAATAGACACTGCATTATCATCCATGGGTATGCCTGGGGTTCTTTTTTGCTTCTAGGGGGCAGAAACAAGGAGACCACCTTTCCCCCACAATTTTTATCCTTGTTATGGATTACCTGTCCAAAATGCTTGATAAGTCACTGCTCTCTCAGGGATATTTCAGATACCATCATAAATCTAATATGGCTATCTCACATTTACTATATGTTGATGATATTATGGTCTTTTCCAGTGCTAAAAAAAGTGCTGTCAAAAAAGTATTTCACTGTCTTCAAACTTTCCAAACTCATTCTGGAATGTGCTTTAGCTCTGCTAAGTTCTAACTGATCTTCAATAGAAGGTCCCCTCCCAACTGCAAGCAGTGGATTTCAAGCTACACTGGGTTTTTGACCAACGGAAAATATGTGGAGATTTTCATACCTATTTTATACTATTTTTGATGATATTGCACTTTAAAGAAAGATATTTTTGATGTTTTATTACAGGAATGATGAATTAGGGTCATTGGAGCAAAAAGATGCAAAAAGGAGCAAATTTGGAGTGAAAATGACCAAAATGTGAAGAATTGAACTAGGGTGCCGACAAAGCCCTCGACCTCGCCGACGGTGAGATTTTCTTGAGTCTCCAGAATTAATTCATTAAGAAGGTCCGCCGACGGCACCCTCGAGGCCACCGATGGTGAGCTCGGCGGTTATGCCCAATCAGGCTTTGGATAAGGCCGAATTTTGAAGGGAAGCTTAGGCAACTCTTGGGAAAGCTCATCCACAACTTTAAGAGAATATTTTGGCCAAAAATTAGGGAGGTCCTGGATGTTAGAAAGGTCATGGAGGTTAGAGAGGATCCATTATTATATAGAGAATTTACTAGAGTGTCAAAATTGTGAGAAACTCTTCGAAAGATTGTAAGAGTGGAGGGAAAGTGAGAGATTTCTTCCTCCTTACTGCTTCAAAGAGGAATTCTGTGTGCTGTAAAGAAAGGAAGAGATTCAGAGGAACTTCAAGTAGTTTTCTTGGGGAGAAATTAAACATAAGTTATTTACTTGTTGTAGTTTGTATGATTTTGATTTTATATATGAATTCCAAGTTTTGTTGTGTTTCCCCCATGAGATCTGAGTAGATTTCTTTGTCTTTCTCCTTGTCTTGAGATTTTTGAAATGGTGATTTGAATTGGTGAAGCCATGAAAGTGTTTAATAAATTGTGATGATCTTTTCACTTCGCTTTTAATTTAATTTCAATCTGACCAATTGATTTGTTAAAATATGTTGACTTTTACAACTAAAGTGAAGATTACATCCAAGATTCAGGGAGGTCAAAGCCCTTAGAAGTTGGGTGCAAATAAATAGGGAAATAATATATTCGGGCGTAGAATTGGAGATTTTAGAGCGACTGACTAAAATCCCCAATTTGGTCATATCGTTTGGGTGTTGAAGTGTAGATGTTAGCCCTCAAGTGAGGGAAACGTGGGAGCTCTAAGTGGGAGCCGATATCCTCCCAGCCTAGCCGCAGATTCAGTAAACAAGCATAGGATTAGTCAATGTTCTTTGTGCCTGAACCAAAGGGTAGAGAATAGGTATGCTCCTATTTGACACAATATAATTTCAACTAATTCACTTTATCCATTCATTATAATTTCTTGACAAAGAGAAGGATGCTTTCTTATATGTTGAATATAACATTTAAACCTTCATTAGTATCATTAGTTATTTAATAGTTATTAAAATTACGTAATTATTTCAATTATCTATTAGTAATAAATAAGCAAATTGAACTTCATTGTTGTGATTAAAGTATTGTTTTTTCTAAAATCTTTGTTCGTAGTTCTAAACTTACTCCCTATGGGATCAATATCTATTACTCCATTAGAGCCCTATATTACTTGAGCAATACATATACTTACATTGATAAGTGTGACTTTACAATTATTGAATATTTATTTCATCCATATTTATAAAATCTATAACTGTTACTAAGAATTTTGTACAATTGTTGAGGAAGTAAATCTTTTAGCAGCAGTATTAAATACTTATATTTTTAAGCATATATAAAGTCGCGGTCAGTTCTCCATTGTCTATCCTCTTTTTAAATACCTTGAGGTGCTCCTTATCAGTGGTAGAGCTAAGCAGATCCAATTTGATGAGGTCCTCCATAAAATTAATTCTTACCTTTCTGGTTGGACTCATTCTTTTCTCTCAAATGGTGGCAGAATTACCCTACTCAAGAGCATACTTACTACATTTCCATCCTAAATTCTCCAAACCACCTATATGAAGAAAAGCACTCAAATTCAATTAGAAAGGGCTTTTAATAAGTTCTTGTGGTATGTCCGAAGACATCAACTTCACTGAGCTTCTTGGCAAAAGGCTACTAATCCTACTATAGCAAGTGGCATTGGGTTTAAAGGGCTCCACCAACTCATTCAAATCAACCTCTACAAAATTTGGATTAATTTCAGAGCCCAATCTTCCTTGTGGGCTAAGTTTATGTTGGGTAAGTACTGCAAAGATCAACACCCTTCTCTAATTGTCAGGAAATTGGGGGATTATAGGATTTGGGCCACCATGCTAAAAGTGAGACATCTTGCTGAAGAAATGTTTATTTGGGATTTGGGGACTGGAAAGGTGAAATTTTGGCTAGAACATTGGTGCCCTAAAGAATGGATCTGTGCTCCCTCAGCTGATTTCAATCCCAATCTTACTGTAGCTGACTTCTGGGAGGGGGATCAATGGTCAATTACTAAACTACAGAATATTCTTGAAGAACCTTATGTGACTCATTTCTCTAGAATTCACTTTGACAGAAGTAAGAAGGATAGAGTTATCTGGCAATCTTACACTAATCAAAGCCTCACCAAATATATCTATGCTAAGCTTTTTAGTTAGAATCAGGTGCCTTGGGGGAAGGTCATTTGGAATAAATACCTCTCCCCCTGCATGTCCTTTTTCTGTTCGAGATTCTTCCATAATCTCTTACCCACTGATGACATCCTTAAACTTAAAGGAGTTTGGGGGCCATCTAGATGTTGGCTGTGTTTAGAGAGTGAGGAAAAAATCAATTATATTTTCTTTAATTAAAATTTTGCTTAGGTCGTCTGGACTTAGTTAATGGAAAATTTTATTGTGAATGATTCTGAAGTTGAATGGTCTAAGCTAGTTGAATGTTAGCACAGATGGAAAAGACATAAGTGATCCCGTATCTTTTATAGTGGCTTGGTTCCTCTGGATGTCTAGAAACCATACCAAGTATGAGGACAATTCCACCCAGGCTTCAACGGTGGTCAGAAACTGTATTTTATATCTCTCCACACTGATCGAATACAAACACTTCCCAAAAATATGCAATACTCTAATCTCTGAGCTGATATCTCCCCTTATATTATATAATGTATATTGGAAATCTCCACAACCTTCTACTGTTAAAATCAACACTGATGGATGTTTTAATGCTATGGGCGCTGAAGTAGTAGGAGTCTTTAGGGGTCATTCCTGTTAGTGCCTTTTTTTCAATGCTCCTTTTAAGGCTACTAATGCTCTTCATGCAGAATTAATTGTTGTTTTATGGGCTAACTTTTTCTTACAAACCAGAATGGTATAATCTATGGATTGAGGTGGACTCCATTCTACTGATGAAGCTACTGAATTCTAAAGAACACCCAATTTGGGTCGACAATCAATGGATACAAAAGATCAGGTCACTTATATCCAACCTCAATGTTCACTTTACTTTCAAATTGGCTTGCTAGACATGGACTTCACTCCAATTTAGCCTCCGTAGCTGCTAAACCCCCACCTCCTCTATATTTTCTACTACATGGAGATACTCTTGAGGTGCCTCATCTTAAAACTCTTGCCACCATGGTTACTAGTTGAGAAGACCATTTTTTGTTTCTTACTACAGTTTTCTTTTCTCTCTTTTGTTTTTTTTGGTTTTCTGGCCTTTCTTTTCTACCTGATCTTTTTTAGTGGTTTATAATTCCTCACTAGTTTTGCCCAGTTTTTTATTTAACATGTAGGGAGCCATGAGTATGCTCTTTTTTGCTATATATATATATATATATATATATATATATATATATATATATATATATATATATATATATATATATATATATATATATATATATATATACACACACACACACACACACACATTAAATGTCTTTCCGAAGCGGGCAACGAGATTACAATTTAGGCGACCGACAGCTTCTAATGAGGCACTCCTCACCAAAATAGTGCCGATAAAACTCTACAAGAAAACCATCTCAAGAAGCAACGATAAAATCACCACCCATACATCACAGAGACATGAGAAACCAATTTGCTAAAAAATTTTGAGAAAACCACAAACAAGAAAACTATGTTGATTTACATTACAAGAAACATGAAAAATGTTAAAACTCACAATTAAGCTTTTTCTTCTCTATAAGAGTCATTTCTCTCCCTCTCATGCAAAGCTCTCTTTAGAAACCATAGGTCAAAGGTTATGGAACACTAAGCCCTCAAGGTTTTAACCTAAGGAAAGCAAGAAACCTTAAGGTAGAAGCTCTGTCTGATAAAAAAAAAATATTCATTTACTCTTTCTTCAACAGTTATAGATCTTTCCTCTTCACAAATTCCCTAAAGATCATATTTACTCTTTAATCTACGAATTTGATGAGTAAAGTTCTTTCCAAAATGATTTTCTACTCCTTTTGCCATGCTTATGATAAAAAGTGGAGTGATCACGCCAGCCTTCTAAATCAAGCGGCGTGGTCACACCCAATTTTGATGTGATCACGCTGCTTATTTGAATTTTTGGCATGGTCACGATGGCGTTCCACGCCACTTTGAAGCGTGGTCACTTTGATTTAGGCTACTTTTAGGTTTGTTTTTCTTTTTCCATAATGCACATATCTAAATCATGTAACCCGCACAACACAACAAAAATCTTTCTCATGTGTAAATATTTGATAAATCAGTGGAAAAAATATGTTAAATGCAAGGTAAAATGCATGTGAAATGACATAAATTGACTCATTTCATATACCAATTATAACAACCAATGTAAAAATTGATAGGTTCTTTACCTTTGAAATATTTTAATATACTAATAACATATAAATGATGATAGCTTGAAAAAGAAAGAGAGAGAGGGAGAGAGGGAGAGAGAAAGGATTAGGAAGAAGATTCAACAATTTACAATTTGATTGTTTAATTGATTTCTTATTCTAATTTTCTAAACCACATATTTTAGGTTTTTTTGAATATCATAATATATTTAGCATAATTAAATAAAGTAAATATTTTTTAACTTTATTTATTGTAAGACTAAAAAACAATTTTTATAAGTAAATCATAGTATTGCCTTTAACATAGTTAATAAAAATAGTCAATTTCAGTTTAGCAAAACCTCCTCTTAAAAAATTTAATATTATTACCATAACTCTATTATCCACTTTGTCATGCAAATGCAACAAAATGTGACATTTACATATTTTTTTATTTTGATTTCTTATTGGTTTTGGTTTTGTTTTATTGAGTCATTATTGAGATTTGCTACTTTTCTTTCTCCTATTTCTATTTGCTATTTCTCTTTTGTTGCTTGTTTCTTTTATGCTAACTTGGCTTTTTTCTTGTGTTTTTTTTTACTTTATTTTTTGTGGATTTCATCTTAGTAACTTATGTTATATCTTTTGAACTGTTTGATCAAACATGCTCCTCATCTCTTGAATTGATTGAGCCAACATTTCTCTTGATTTTAGTAGCATAAAAAAAATTATTCTTGTTTAATTTTATCTTTATGTGAATGATTTCCAACGGTACATTACAATCCAACGGTATTTTAAATATTTTAGGCTTTTGACTTACTATATTTTTAAGGAATTTTAATGTTTATGCAGACAAGTGTCTGAGCCCTTATTTTTTCTATTTTAGGTTTTATTGTTATTTTTCTTTTATTCCTCATTTTTATTTATGTTTTTATTTAACCCGTCCATCAATGCCTATTTTCTTCAATTGGTGCTTGTTTTTTTTAAATATATATGTGGTTTCTTTTATTTCAAATTTATTTAATTCTTACTAACACATGTTTTGCTTGTTGAAGGATTTTATACTTTTAATTATTCATAGAGCTGTCACTATTTTTGCTATTATAGGGCTCGATTAAGGCTATTTTTAGGTGGTTGTTGTATTTAGTAGCTATTGGGTGAGTGCTGCAATTTGGAGTGTGTTTTCCATTGCTATTTTTTTTCGCTTAATTTTGACTGTTTTTAGGTAGTGATACAAAATAGAGTAAGATGCTATAATCTAGAGTGATGTGCAATTAGTTAGAGTACTATGATGGATACTGAAGTTACATTTCTCAGCTTCTTCTCATTGTAGAAACTGCTTCTTTTTTATTTCTGTCATTTTTGTTCGAGTTTCTGTCTTGTCTTGATATTACTTTTTTTTTTTAAGATTAAAAAAATAATGGACCCACGTGGCAACATTTAGATGGTACATACTGGGAACCATTTACCCGAACCTGCTCTTCCACTCACTCCGCAACAACCGCGTCGGCTCCGAGTAATTTTTTAGAAGAATTCGGACCCGTTTCCTCCTTAAAACCGCGTTAGCGCGTCAGCGCGCACCGCCCGCATATATAAGTGACGGCTGCCCTAAACCCAAAAATATCTCCCCGTTCCCATTTGCCCCATTCGCATCACCTCTACGATCTTCAATCATCTTTGTTCTTCATCACTAGCTTTCGCTATCGCCACTTTTTCAAATCCATTACTTTGCATAGAGAAGATTTGTTGTTTACCAAATCCGAAATTGTGGGTCATTCTCTGAGACCTCATTTATGAAAACCCCATCGCGAGTATCTGCACCAAAGACTGGCCCCTCTCCCTTCCCTCCGCTCATCGAAGACGATTTTTCCTATTACTACACCTTCTTCCAGGACGCCATCCCCACCGACCGTCCTTCCTCCCCCGAACTACCTGGGATGCTTCCACTTCGCCGCCGCCGTTCCCTCCCCGACGAATCCGATGACGCTTCCAGCGATCGTCGGCGAAAACGGAAGCGCATCGTGGCTCGGCTGGTCACGTCCCTTGCCGCTCTTGATGGCCAGGAGGAATTCGATCGGAGGGAGTCGGAGGATGACCTCTCCCTCCTTCGTGCCAACCACGACAAGAAGGCCGCCACCTTACTCGACTACTACTTCCGCCTCCAGGACCATTACTCTGAACTAGAGGCTGCTGATTCCCTCCGAACGACTAGTGACTGCGCGGCCGCATCAGCCGCCGCCGCTGCTGCCGCTTCCGCTGCCGTGGTCTCTTCGGGTGAGTCCCCCGATGACGGTAATCCGTCGCCGCATCATCATCAGCATCAGCGACGGCTGTGGGTGAAGGATCGGTCAAGTGCGTGGTGGGAGCGGTGTAGCCACCCTGACTTCCCCGAGGCAGAGTTTCGACGCGCGTTCCGGATGGGGCGATCCACGTTCGACATGATCTGCGGAGCTCTTGGTGTGGCTGTGGCCAAGGAAGACACAATGCTTCGCCCGGCAATCCCGGTGCGACAGCGCGTGGCTGTCTGTATCTGGCGCTTGGCCACCGGAGAGCCGCTTCGCCTCGTCTCGAAGCGCTTCGGCCTTGGCATCTCCACTTGCCACAAACTTGTCCTGGAGGTCTGCTCCGCCATTCGCTCCGTTCTTATGCCTCGCTACCTCCGATGGCCGGATCCGGCCTCAGCCGCCTCCATCAAGAGCCGATTCGAGTCCATGTCAGGTATCCCCAACGTTCTCGGATCGATGTACACCACCCACATCCCTATTATTGCTCCAAAAATTAGGGTCGCCGCATATTACAACCGCCGCCACACGGAGCGCAACCAGAAAACCTCCTACTCCATCACCGTTCAGGGCGTTGTCGATCCTGACGGCGTATTCACGGACGTCTGCATCGGCTGGCCTGGTTCGATGCCCGACGACCAGGTGCTCGAGAAGTCGGCACTCTATCACCGCGCTCAGGAGAAAGGGATGCTCAGGAACTCGTGGATCGTGGGAACCTCCGGCCATCCATTGCTCGATTGGGTTCTCGTCCCATATACACAGCAGAACCTCACGTGGACCAAGCACGCCTTCAATGAGAAGATTGGGGAAGTACAGAGGATCGCCCGCGAGGCTTTTGCTAGACTTAAGGGGCGGTGGAGCTGTTTGCAGAAGCGGACCGAAGTTAAGCTTCAAGACCTTCCGGTGGTTCTCGGTGCCTGCTGCGTCCTTCATAATATTTGTGAGATAAATAAGGAGGAGATGTACAACGAGTTCCATTACGAGCTGGTGGATGATGAGATGGTACCAGATAACAGTATCCGCTCTGAGGGATCGATGCAAGCCCGAGACAACATCGCGCACAATTTGCTTCACCAAGGGCTCGGCGGCACAACTTTCTTCTAGGTCAGCAAACTGGAATTGCAGTCTTATAATTTTTTTTAATGTCATGTTTCTGTGTCAACCATCAGGTAGCAACCTAGTTGTTCCTGATGTTGCGAATGATAGTTTCTGAAAAGATTGTATAGAAGTAATCTAAGATTGATTCGAGAAATGTAAGTATGTCGAGATTGCTTAGGCTGTTGTCTATTCTGATTCATCGCGTATTATAAGTTTTGAATACTTTCGTAGTTGAATAATAAGGGGTTCTTCGGCTCACTTGTTGACTATTTTCAATTTGTCTTTGTTCAAATTATATCTTTTCTATTTGCTTTTGAAATTTAATCTGTTTTTAAAAGTTGGTTTTTGTGGATATCTCTATAGCATGGATAGCAGTTGGTGATTTTATTACTAATGTTTAGCATTGCATTCTCTATTTCTTTCTGTTCTTCCCTATTACATGACGTTGAAAAATCTAAAAAATTAGTTTTGTAGGTTGATTAACTGGAAACTGCAGATTTCTATCTTCATTAGATTTTGTAATTTGAAGTGCTGTCTTTTTACTAGTTTTAACTAGTGTCGGATTCCTCAAAACTTTTAGCATTTCTTTCTTTTATTACTGAGATTGACAATGCAATCCATGATTGCTTATTTGCTTCTGACATTTTACTTGGTGTGTAACGAGGAGTAAACATATTTCTTAACTCGATTAACTGGAGAATGCAAATTACTATATTTTTCTACAAAATTTAGATTTAAAAAATACTTTCATATCGCAGCTCATGAAATATTAAGAAAATAGAAGCTTGGACATGCTCCCAATTTGTTTTTTCTAGGATTGGCGAGAACCTTCCACTGTTTCATCTTCATGACTTTGATAATGTTCCTATTTGAGCAGTCGATTGATGTATAATTTCTCTTCTTTCCTCAAACTACAGTGGATGAATTTTTCAAAACATTATTATGCCTTCAGATGCTTGTAGCCATTTTTGGAGAAATGCTTAACAATTTTATAAGTATGTTCCTCTCTTGCCGAAAGTTCGAAAAGATGTGCGTGCATAGAAGTTACAGGTTGTCTTGTTTTCCTAGTAGATATTAAACATTGCATTAGATTTATATTGGTTATTCATCCTAATTGCTACATATAATATATGTGGTGCATTAATTCAGATTCATTTGGGCAGTGTTGATGATGTTCTGATGTTTGGCATATGAATGATGGAAGCAGAGTTTTATGCTAAGCTGGCAAAAAACCTTGCATTAAAGTGATCTTGTTTCATTTAAATGCGTACATAATCGTGCTAAATTTGCACTATTGTTGATTGCTTTCTTATGAGTGGCGAGTTAATTATTCAACTTTCTTCAATTTTGCATTTTTTTTTTATTGTTTGAGCATGCTTTTCAGAGGATTCTGAACATTCCACTTCAAAAATTTTCTTGCAGATGTATCCAGTATATCTTTTGTTGCTCTAAAGTTTGTGGACTTCCCCTTTGTACAATCTCTAGTTTGTTGCATGTTGCCGGTAAACAACACAGAAATGTTGCATCATTTTGAAAAGTTTTTTGTCCGAGGCAATGACACAATCCATGTCATTCCACCCGTCCTCGCATTGAAGATATTCAGCCGCCCTAAGATCGTAAAGTGACTGATATAATACACCACTAAGGGAATCAGGCTCGATTCCCTATCCAACGCCGACTTTGATATGCAGAACAACTACCGTCTGACCATGAGATCTCATGAGTGACTCTATTGAGGGTCTCAATGGCCAAGATAGTATAAACCCTCTAGAATAAAGATTATTTCAATAAGGTGCTCCTGATGAAAGTCGAAGCCTGTGATACACCATAACCAATACTACAACACACAGGTGTGTTCATGCAAGTGCACGTGACTTGTAAGTATTACCAATCTTTGTGTCCTAAATATCACTCTCACAGAGAACGAAATGAATTCTAATAGGAAAAGTTCTAGCTTACAAATTTTAGTTCTAGCCTAAAATTTTGATTTTGTTTAAGTCCTACAAAAGCAATCTTAACTTATCACAATTAAATTGAAAGGTGTCAAATATTTGATAGTTCTTTTAAATGAGTTAGGTAGACTTCTTGTAATTATGAATTGCAAGTACAGAAACTGGGTGACAAATAGGAACCACACTCTTTTTTACCCCCCCGAATGCATCAAGAAATTTGGTTAGAAATGACTTTATTTTCATAAATCCTTTAACTAACCCATCATTGCATATTTCTCTAACACTTGCATCTTCTTACATGATATATCCTTATACCTATATGTTAATGTGATTAGCATAGTGATTTCACTATAATCTTTCTCAATACTTATAATTCTCAACAAATTTTAATATATCACTTGACGAGAATGAAATGTAAATGAAGCGTTGAAAGTTAATCATCAACATACACATCAATTAAATTAAATAGCAATCTCAATTCATTTCATCTAACTCAATCATCTCAAGGAAGAATAGGAAATCTACACATACACATCAATTAAATTAAATACAATCTCAATTCATNAATCATCTCAAGGAAGAATAGGAAATCTACACATACACATCAATTAAATTAAATACAATCTCAATTCATTTCATCTAACTCAATCATCTCAAGGAGGAATAGGAAATCTACTCACTAAGCATACTTAAACATCAATACAATTCAATGATTCAAAGAGAATTCCACTATAAAAGTTTTACGACTAAAATATTATAGAAATCATGACACAATACTTTGCTTTTTCTTCTTCATGATGACCAACAAATGTATTAAAAGCAAACTCACTGACTTCCTATGCTCTGCTACTGTAGCACTGCTCCTCTTCTCTGTCTAGAAAGAAGATTTGGACTTCAGCAAGGAGAAGAACCAATCAAGTATCAACCCAGCATCAATCTACCTTAGCGTTGCAATTTCTTGCTTTTTATAGTCCTCTTCTGTAGATTCCACGATTTATATAGTCTTCCGCACTATCTCCCGTGATTCAGAGTCCCGAATGACTGCAAGTGCAAGTTAAAGTTGTTGGCGCCTAGGGGCTGGTACTTAAGCACCTGGCTCTCTATTTGTGTACTAGGTAATGGATGCCTAAGTACCCAAGTAGTCAGTGCCCAAATGCTATTGTTGCGACACCTAAGCACTAAGCTCTCCGGTTTGGTTGTTAGATCTCGCGCCTACGCGCCACTGTCTGGGTGCCTAGGTGCCAATTAGCCAAAATTCACAGCTTAGCTCAACCTCCTTTCTTGCTTTCAACACTTCAAATCCCTGCTATTACCCACAAAATAAAAACAAAATACCTTCTTCAGTAGTGCAATTTTGCTAATAAAATGTATAAGGACAATCCAACTTGCTAGACAGATTATCCACAAATCAAAATCACCCAAATTTATGGTTATTGTCATCAAGTAACATAAAAACTTAAATATTGGTTAATTTAACTAAATAGGAGTGGGTTTCATAAAGAACTACATGCAATCATTGTTCAAAAGATTCATGGTCAAGAAACTACAATTTCTTTATTAAGTCTTATAGGCTATATGAAACTTTGAATTCATCATATAAAATATGATTTCATATTCATTTTAAAAAGGAATTAGTAAATGCTAAACTAATGTAATTTTGATGTTAAATAACAAGAATTAAGCTGTCCATCAGGTAACCTACTAATAATTCATAAACATAATTAGATTTAGGATTTTTGTGGAGGTTTCAATTTAGAAAGGATTGTTAGTAAAACCAAAGACTTTTTGTCAAGCTTCTCCTTCATTTATAATCTTTCTTCTTGCTTTAGGATGATTATTTCAATCCTAAGCATAATTTCTTGAGAATTATTATGTCTGGATAAGCCTTGTAATGATTTTATATTCTACTACCATTTTTCTAAATTAAAACACTTTACATTCCTTTCCTACTCAATGCCTTAAAAGTTTAAGAATTATTAGAATGGAAAAAACAATTATATGGAGGCTATATTCTTAATAAATACACATCTAAATGCTCATAATTAAATAAACAACTACTTCTTCTTAAAAGTAAATATGTTTTAATCACTTTTTCATTCGTTGCATTTCAACACTTAGCACTAATCTAGCTTAATTCACAAAGAGTTTAAATTAGTTTTAACTATGTTTCTTCTTCTTCAAGCTGATTGTAGTTCTGCACTTATTCCCCATTTTTGTAATGTTAACTAGCAATAACTATTTAATACTAAGGATAAATAATCTTAAGCACAACATAATTTTCACCCAAACTTAATTACAAACACTTACAATAAATTAAACTTGAATCACAACATAAGTATACTAATACTATATACCTCATGCTAAAACCAACAATTAATCAACATGCATGTAAAAGAGATTACTATTTAACTGAATAAAAAACAACACGATATTTAAAATTGCACATAAAAATTGAAATATTGACAATAAGGAATTCAAAGAGTACCACAAGCAAAATAAATTCTTCAGCATCCAAATAAAAATGTCGAACTCATCATCTCCCTCATATTCCTCATCATCTTCTTCTTCTTCATCTTCTTCGTCTTCTTCCTCAGGATCTACCTCCATAGGCTAGCAAATACTCTCATAGGTCTGGTATGGAGAGCATACGGGAAACTCAATTGAATGCTTTCGTCCAATCCACTGGTTCCTCTGGTGTATCTTGATTTCTGGATACTAAATGTTTATGCACAGTATAATAATAGTTATGATGCTATTTTTCATTTATATTTTCTTTTTTTGCAACAAAATCAAAAGCTTGATCCTGAAGAAAAATAAGAATTTAACTTTTTAATTTATATATATTTATATTGAGATACTACACAAATATACATATCGTTATCAAGTAATATAAAACTTTTTGATTTAGACCTGAATAGCGAACCCACAAGGAAGATTATGCAATATGCACTTTTTAGAAAGTTTTTCTATTTTTAAGAATTTATTACTTAAACTAAAAACAATCATATGCCCTTATGCCCTTGCTCAACTTAAACTAAAAATGATCATATGCCCTAAGAACCTTGTAAATGACAAGTGGCTTCAACTTTTTTTGCACACCACATTGACTCATCTCAGTTTGGCAGGCTCAGATCATATCCCCTTGCTCATCTCTATAACCGCCAATCAAAACCATATCAAGTCCCCTTTTAGATATTCGAATCTATGATCATCCCACACAAATTTTCTGAACATTTTCAAGGAGCACAGGAAAGAGTATGACCATCCTATTCCAATAGTGAAACTCTGGGGATTACAGGAAACAATTAGCAAGGCACTGAAGAGTTGGAATTGGAATACCTTTGGTAACATACAAACTGAGGTGGAGCAGGAGTTAAGAGACACTGAAGCTGATGCTATGAATGGTAGAATTGATGAAGCCACGTTGATGGAAGCCAATGAAAAGTTACTCACTTCCATATCCTGGCAGGAGAAATTTTTTAAACAGAAAGCTGCCACAAATAAATTCTTGGAGGAGATAGAAACACCAGGTTTTTTCATGCTTGTATCAAATATAAAAGAAAGTGTAATATGATCCATCAGATAAAAGATAACGCTGGGAACACTATCAGCGAGGAGGCTAGCATTGCTGAGAGTGTTGTTCAATATTGTCAACAACTAATGACAAATTCCTCAAACTGTAGGGGACATTTTGAAACTGATTTGTTTACCTCTGATCATTAATACACTTCAAACATTAATCTTGCTGACACCCCAAATGAAGAGGAGATCAGGCAAGCTCTCCACTCCATTGATAGTTCTATGGTTGCTGGACCAGATGGGTTCACTTCTGACTTCTACAAAAAATCCCGGGAGATCATAAAGGATGATGTGGTGGCTGCCATTCAAGGATTCTTCTAGGGACTGGAGCTACCTAATTATGTTAGTATGGGCAACATTGTCTTCATAACTAATGGTAATAGAAATGAGTATTGGCATCATTTCAGAACTATTAGCCTGACAAATGTCATTAGTTAAATTATTTGTAAGATACTAACGTACATAATTCAACCTCATCTACAACAACTCATTAGCCCAAAACAGGCTGCCTTTGTAAAGGCAGATACATTGGAGACAATGTCTTACTTACCCAGAAGCTCTTACAGGATATTGACAGGCCTTGCAGAGGGGGGGGGGAATCTGATTTACAAAATAGATCTTAAGAAGGCTTATGATATGATAAACTTGGTTTTTGTGCTGGACATGCTGAAGGTCGGAGGTTTCTCTAAGGACTTATGTCTGATCATCAAAAGATGGTTAGAGGGCAATAGAAAATTTGTACTAATAAGTGGTAAAGCCCATGGATTTTTCCAAGCTTTCGGAGGTCTAAAACAAGGAGACCCCTTATCACCCACAATCTTCATTCTAGCACTGGATTACTTCTCAAGACTAATAGATAACCCATGTAAAAGGAAAAGCTATAATCAATATCAGCATAAGTCAACAATAGATATCAGTCATCTGATTTATGTTGATGACTGACCGACCTTTTTGTAAATCAACAATTACAAGAATTTGATGACGCTACTATAAGATTTAAATTTCAGCAACGATGCCAAAAACTTGACTGCGATTTTATATATATATATTTGATTTAATAAAGATGTATAGATATAATATTCAATAATGTTAAAGTCGATTGTCAACGCAAGTATATGTATCGCTCAAGTAATATACGGCTTTAATGGAGTCCTAGATATCGATCCCACAGGGAGAAATAGAATACTACAGACTAAGATTTAATAAAAAGTAATACTTCAACTACAACAACGCTCAAGTTGCTTATCTGTCACTAATAGACAATTGAAATAAGTAGATAATTTTGGATAGTAACTAATGAGAGAGAATAACGTTTAATTGTGATATTCAGTTTATAAGAAAGCATCTTTCTCCTTGCCAAGAAATTATAGTGAATGGATAAAATGAATTAGTTCAATTATATTGTGCCAAATAGGAGCATACCTATTCTTCACGCTTTAGTCCAGACATAAAGAACATTGACTAATCCTATGCTTAGTTACTGATTCTGCGGCTAGGCTGGGAGGATACCGACTCTCACTTTGGAGCTCTTACGTTCCCCTCACCTGAGGGCTAACATCTACACATCAGCACCCAAACGATAAGACCAAATTGGGAATTTTAGTCTGTCACTCTAAAATCTCCAATTCTACGCCCGATAGTAATATTTCTCTATTTATTTGCACCCAACTTCCAAGGGCTTTGACCTCCCTGAATCTTGGATGTAATCTTCACTTTAGTTGTAAAACTCAACTTATTTTAACAATTCAATTGATCAGATTGAAAGTAAATGAAGATCGAAGTGAAAAGATCATCACAATTTCTTAAATATTATCATGGCTTCACCAATTCAAATCACCATTTCACAAATCTCGAGACTAGGAAAAAGACAGAGAAAACTACTCAGAACTCATGGGGAAAGCACAACACAACTTGAAATTCATAAATGAAATCAAAGTCATACAAACTATAAAAAGTAAATAACTTATCTCTAAATTTCTCCCAAAGAACACTCCTTGAAGTTCCTCTGAATCTCTTCCTTTCTTTACAGCACACAGAATTCCTCTTCGAAGTAGCAAGGAGGAAGAAATCTCTCATTTTCCCTCCACTCGTACAATTTCTCGAAGAATTCCTCACAATTACACGCTCTAGCAAGCTCAAATGGAACCTATCTAACCTGCAGGTCTCCGAAAGTCTGCTCCTCTTCTCTTCTTCTCCCTTTTTTCTCTCTATCTTCTCTCTATCCTCGCTATCTCCTCCTTATTTTCGGCAAAAAATGTTCTCTTTAAAGATATGGATGAGTTTTCCCAAGAATTGCTTACACACCCCTCCAAAATCCGGCCTTATCCATTGTACATATCACCTAACCATCGAACCCGCCGTCGGCGGCCTCGATGGCGCCGTCGGCGGCCTTCTAGAGAATATGTCCTGTAGCCTCGGGAAATTCTCGTCGTCGGCGCCCTAGTGCAGTTTTTCCACATTTTGTTCCATTTTGCTCCAAATTTGCTATTTTTTGCATTTTTTTTGCTCCATTGACCTTAATTGATCATTCATACAAGAAAACGTCAAAAATACATTTCTTTAAAGTGCAATATCATTAAAAACAGTACAAAAGAAATATGGAAATCTTAACATATTTCCTTTGGTCAAAATCCCCCAAACGTAACTATTACTTGTCCTCAAGTAATTTTAGTACTACATAAAAGTTATGATCTACTGCAGTAATATTTTAATTCAGAAACACTATAAATTTGATTTAGATAAATATCATAGTGAGATTTTTAGAAAAAAATCAAGTAATTGAATTAACTCTGTATCCATCGGATTATCTAGTCATCAAGTTTTAAGAGTTCTAGCTTTCTATTTATTTCAAGAATGACTATGAATTGCAATATTAAGTCACTTAGAATATCCAAAAGATCAGAACTTCATGAGAACTCTATTAGTAAAAAGATCTATTCCATAAATATAAGTTCAGGAATGTATTTAAGTTTTCCCTTTAGGTAGGTCCAGTGAAGCCAATATTTTATTAGGCATCTCCTCAAGCTTCTCCTCACTTTTATTTATTTATTTATTTCTTTCTTTTTTTTCATTTCTTTTCTCTTTTTCATTTGGATTGCTTTCAATCCTTTCTTTTTTCTTTTTTTAAGTGAGAATTACTATATCTGGATAGCCTTTAATGATTTTGAACTTCACTTTTCTTTCCCTAAATTTGAAACTCAAAGCATTTCTTACCTTATAAGTATTTCATAGCTTTTACATCATTAAGATCCAATCTTTTCTTCTCAATTGAAATTCCAGATTCTTAATACTTTAAACTATAGTTTCTTTTACTTTAAATAGTTAACTATAATCTTATTCTCTTATACTAAATATCATAATTCACAAAATTAATTTTCATTACAAAAATATTTCTTTAAATCTACCATAATATTTAAATAGTTACAAAAATATAGTTACCTGAATTAAATTTACTACATAAAATCATATAAATAATTTTTGAAAATATTGAAATAGAGGACATCTAACAGTTAATCTTTTTTTTTCTTGCCTCCCCTAAACTTAAGTTTTTAAATATGAAATAAAGGTGGAAACAAAATACTATAAATATAAATCATACCTCAGTATTGTAGGCATCTTTATCATTCTGAAATTTCTGCAGGCCTTCTCCAATTTTAACTTCACCTAGTCTGAAATATTAGGAGCTTTCTACACATATAAATCATTAGAGGAATTTCTAGGAAATGAAAATTTTGAAACAAGTGTAAAACTAAATCAAACACAACATTTCCTAACACAATCACAATACGAAACAAAAAAACTAAAATGAAAATAAATATTACATCACATTACAATCCAAAAAATATATTAAATAAAAGTCCACTTACATACTCATTCCTTTTTCTCATAAAAAGATTACATAACATAAAAATAAATAAAAATACAAACATAAATACATCAATCTTATTCTAAATATCAAAATCCCAAACTATTTCGTCGTCGCAATGATCAGCAGGTGGATCGAGCTGACTCTGAGTATATCGGGGGCATTCAGGAAATGTAACATCAGACTCTCCTCTGTAGTGTCAGGCCTAAGCATCATAATAGGATATTTCAAAATCAGAATGCTTCTGCAGATACTCACTATCATAATCATGTCGGCGTTCTAAATCTCTGATCCTCTCATTTATCAAATCTATGCTCTTTCGCTGCAAGGTCAACTCATTCATCAAGTCTGCTAAGACAGGGGAGCTAGAAGGAGGAGGGTCATAACTTGTAGAGGGAACGTCTCTACTAGTAGAAGGTTCTTGACTCCTACTCCCAGTTCTCCATTTCTCATGGGATACATAACTTTTCAGATTTGATTTACTAATGGGTTTCATAGGGTGAACCCACTCTTCCTCTCCAGCTTCCACTCCAGAAAGTTGGCAAAGTGCAAAAATAAGTCCAAGATGTCCTAGACCTCCACTAGTCTCACTCTTAGCCGTAGTCAATATATTCTTGAAAATAATCTTCCCCACATTTATAGTTTTGTTATTCTGAATACAGAAATTCAGAATAGCTCTATCTCTAGTTACCTCACTATGGTGGTAAGTCGGTAATAGAGTAGAGGAAATGAAATAGTGCCACGCCTTAGAGGTGGCATTTAACATGAAAGCAGAAAAGTTTACCCGTTCTCGCTGCTTTATCTTCCACGTTCATTTCCCACCAGTGAGAAAGTTAATCACATTATTGAGGGGTTCTTCCATCGTACTAAACGATTCATAGTGGCAGATGTAAGAATCAGGGTCTTCATAAAAAGTGTTAATGCGGGCGGCTGTAAATTCCACAATAAGTCTACGTACTTGCACGATTCCATCTTCAGCATAAATTACATTGGCGTAGAACTCTTTCACCACATTTGCATCGGCTTTATTGGTGGTGTAACAAAAGTTTTCCCACCTCCGCTCTGCAATAACCAATTCAATTTCTCCTCCCGGATTCACAAAAACTCGATCTTAAATACATTTCTTTGCTTGAAGTATCGAAGTGAATCGAGCTTGAGCCTTCACATTGACGAAGTGTGAATTGTCGAACTCAACTCTTCTCTTTTGACGTGGAGCCATTTTCAATCTAATCAATCAAAGAAAATTTCTAAAAATTACTTCTAATATGTAAATAATGGATCCCAATGGTAATTTAAAGTGTTCAACATTAAGATCCATGAATTTCTTCCAAGATTTTCTTCACATTTTCAAATTTTCGGGTTTCCTCAATGTGGAAGAAATACATGGTGAAAATCAAAGATATTTAGCTTGGAGTGAAGCTCTTACCTAAAGAAGATCAAATCTGATATCAAACAGCCTTGAAATCGTCTCCCAATCCAAGATCTATCAAGCCCTAGTTCAAAAATGGTGTTTTTAAGAGGAAGGGGATGATGAAGAGTGGCGGTTGACAGGTCAAAATCATGGTTAAAGAGGTATTTTCGCGATCTTGCCGACGACGGCGATGGCACCGTCGGCGCGCTCTATTTTATTTTTAAACCTAAGTCTCGGGAAATTACCGCCGTCGCGTTGAGGGCGCCGTCGGCGGGCTCTATTGATTTTTTCTAAATTTCGTATTTTTGCGATTTTGATCAATTCTAAGCCTAAACGACATCTGTTTAATCTTCATAAACATAATTTTGAATAGTTAAGTGATGTACTTAACACATACAAACTTTCACAAAACATAATCACATTTATATATAAATTCCAAGGGGTACAATAAACGTTACATAACACACCTAAATTAGGTATTTTCTCAACCTCAATACATAAATTCAGCGTCGCAATCCATGCTACAACCCCCAAAACGCTGAAAAAAAAACATCATATGCTTAGTCTCAACTATACTTCCAGTCCATCGTCAATTAACTTACTAAATATAGACATTATACATCTCTGGAATGTTGTAGGTGCATTACATAGTCCAAAAGACATTCTTCTAAACACAAAAATTCCAAAAGGACTAGTAAATGTTGTCTTTTCTTGATCCTCAAGAGCAATAGGAATTTGATGGTAACCGGTATATCCATTTAAAAAGCAAAAATATTTGTGTCCATTAAGACTATCTACTATTTGATCTAGAAATGGTAGGGGAAAATGATCTTTCCTGGTGGCAGTGTTTAATTTTCTATAATCAATGCAAATGCGTCACCCAATGACTTGTTTGATAGGTAACAACTCATTATTTTCTTTTGTTTCAATAGTCACTCCTCCTTTCTTCGGTACACAATGAGTTGGACTTACCCATGCACTATCTGAAATATGATATATAATTCCAGTGTCTAACCATTTCAAAATTTCCTTTTTTACTACTTCTTTCATTATAACGTTTAATCTCCTTTGTGGATCAACTCTTGGTTAATAGTGTTCATCTAATAAAATTCTGTGCATACAGATCGAAGGACTGATTCCTTTAATATCTACTAAGGTCCAACCAAAATCTCTCTTATATCTTTTCAAGGTATCTATCAGTCTTTGTTTATGTAAATCATTTAATTCTGAAGATATAATAACAAGTAATGTAGATGAATCTCCCAAAAATACATACTTCAAGTAGTTATGTAATGTTTTCAACTCAAGTTCAGGTGGTTTAATAATTGATGGAAATAGATTTTTATCAGCATTCTTTGTAATATCCAATATTTCAAATCTTTCCTGAACATAATCTAATTCTTCATTTTCTAATTTGTCCAGAATAATTTCATCATTTTCTTCGAATGGTTCTTCAAAACTCTTTTTATCTTTGAAATGTTCTTTAAAATGTTCATTTAGTTGATGTTCAACAATTTTCATGCGAAAACATTCATTATCTCTTTCAACAGCAGGGTATTTCATAGATTTCATAATGTTAAAAGTCACTTCTTGATCATTTACTCTCATAGTTTATTTTCCTTTTTGAACATCTATCATAGCCTTTTCAGTAGCTAAAAATGGTCTCCCTAAAATAATAGGTATTTCTTTATCTTCCTCCATATCTAAGACAATAAAATCCACCGAAAAGATAAATTTGTCAACTTTTACTAACACATCTTCTATAACTCCCTTAGGATATGTAATTGATCGGTCAGCTAATTGAAGAGTTACAAAAGTAGGTGAGACTTCTCCTAATCCTGGTCTTTTGAAAATTGATAGAGGCATAAGGTTAATGCTGGCTCCCAAATCACATAAAGCTTTTCCATAGAATTTTTCACCGATAGCACAAGGTATAATGAAACTACCAAGATCTTTTAATTTTTCAGGAAGTTTTTTCTGAATAATTGCACTACACTCTTTGCTAAGTGCAACAGTTTCATTATCTGAGAACTTACATTTCTTGTTCAGAATATCTTTCATAAACTTCACATAATTGGGCAGTTGCTCTAAACCTTCTACGAAGGGAATATTCACCGTTAACTTAAGATTTTCCAAAAAATTTGAAAATTGTTTATTTTGTTTATGTTGCTTCAGTCTTTAAGGAAACGGTGGTGGAGGTTTTTCCACGGTAACTTTCATAGGTGTAAATGGATACTCTAAATTTGGGTATTCATGATCCATTTCTTTTTTGGTATCCACTTTTTTTTTCAGTTTCTATTTCTTTTTGTATTCTTGTCTCTAATTCTTTTCCACTTCGTAATTGAATTGCCTTGATTTATTCTTTTCCTTGATCTTTAGGATTTGGTTCCACAGTGCTCGGAAAAGTTTCTATTATTCGATTACTAAGTGCAGTAGTGATATGACCTAATTGGTTCTCAATATTCTTAATAACAGTTCCTTGATTTTGTAATTGATTTCCTTCAATCTGTAATTGATTTCCTTGATTCTGTAATTGTTGACCCATGTTTAATATCAGCTCTTCCATAGATAACTTCTTCTCCTTAATTTGAGTATTACTGTTAAATCCTTGAGGATAAGAAGGTCTATAGTTAACATTTCGTTGGTTGGATGAATTTCCTAATGGGTTCACTGAGTTGTTTGCCCATTGTTGATTTGTCAAAGAATTGTTTTTCCAATTAAGATTTGAATGATTCTTCCAACCTGGGTTATAATAGTTCGAGTATGGGTTGTTGGGTCTAGTGATAGAATTTAAGGTTTCATATGAAGGTTGAACATCCACAAATTGCCTAAATGAATTTTCTTCCATCATAGGAGGTGTTGAAGAATAATTCATCCCATAATGATCTAATTTCTTTGATATTGCAGCAATATGTGAAGCTAACATAGATATTGCATCAGAATCATGGTTGCTAGCTACTCTTTTAGGATTTATCCGCTCAGAGGGTCATTGAATATTGTTGGTATCCATTTCTTCTATTAATGAATAAGCCTCATCAAAATGTTTTGACATTAAGAACCACCAACCGCAATATCTATAATCGATCTAAGAAATCTCACTAATCCATTATAAAATGTTTGAATTATTAACCAGTCTGGTAACGAATGATGAGGGCATTTCTTAAGAAGATCATTAAATCTCTCCCAAGCTTTATATATTGACTATCCATCAATCTGACATAACAATATTATGTCATTTCTTAGTTTAGCAGTTTTGGATGGAGGGAAATATTTGATAAAAATTTCTGTGACAGTTCTCCCCAAGTTCTAATAGATCCAGGTGCTAACGAGTTTAACCACATCTTAGCCTTATCCCTCAGTGAAAAAGGAAAAAGTCTAAGTCTAATAGCATCTTTTGAGAATCTATCATTTTTAAAAGTAGCACATAGTTCTAAAAAACTACCGAGGTGTAAGTTAGGATCTTCATTTGGTGTACCTCCAAATTGATTGTTTTGTATCATTTGGATAGTAGCAGGTTTAAGCTCAAATGAATTAGCACCTACATCTGGATTTTGGATAGATAAGTGAATTTCATCTGCTGTAGGATTTGCATAATCTCTCAACGGTCTAGGTTGGTGTTCGTTCATAATGTTTTCCATTGTATCAAAATTTTTAAGTTTTCTTTTTAATTTTCTAATTTTTCTAACAGTTCGTTCTAATTCCAAATCATATGGTATAAGATTTTCAGGTCCAAATTTGCGCATACAATTTAAAATTAATACTCAGTAATATAATTAAAAATATTAATATAAATATAAATATATAGATATATTGATACATTGCAATTTAAGTAAAACTTTTTAATAATTCTAATATGTCCGTTACTCCTAAAATTCTCCCCAACAACGGCACCAAAAACTTGAGCGACTTTTTCATAAATCAACAATTATAAGAATTTGATGACGCTACTAGAAGATTTAAATTCCAGCAACGATGCCAAAAACTTGACTG
>NEWO01000571.1:405431-418232 GCA_003013225.1 Phalaenopsis aphrodite
TATATATATATATATATATATATATATATATATATATATATATATATATATATATATATATATATATATATGATTTAATAAAGATGTATAGATATAATATTTAATAATGTTAAAGTCGATTGTCAGCGCAAATATACGTATCACTCAATATCAATCCCACAGGGAGAAATGGAATACTACGGACTAAGATTTAATAAAAAGTGATACTTAAATTACAACAACGCTCAAGTTGCTTATCTGTCACTAATAGGCAATTGAAATAAGTAGATAATTTTGGATAGTAACTAATGAGAGAGAATAACATTTAATTGTGATATTCAATATATAAGAAAACATCCTTCTCATTGCCAAGAAATTATAGTGAATGGATGAAATGAATTAGTTCAATTATAATGTACCAAATAGGAGCATACATATTCTTTACACTTTGGTCCAGCCATAAAGAATATTGACTAATCCTATGCTTCGTTACTGATTCTGTGGCTAGGCTGGGAGGATACCAACTCTCACTTCAGAGCTCCCACGTTCCCCTCACCTGAGGGCTAACATCTACACATCAGCACCCAAATGATAGGACCGAATTGAGAATTTTAGTCTGTCACTCTAAAATCTTCAATTCTACGCCCGATAGTAGTATTTTCCTATTTATTTGCACCCAACTTCCAAGGGTTTGACCTCCCTGAATCTTGGATGTGATCTTCACGTTAGTTGTAAAATTCAACATATTTTAACAATTCAATTGGCCAGATCGAAAGCTAATGAAGATCAAAGTGAAAAGATTATCACAATTTCTTAAACATTTTCATGACTTCGCCAATTCAAATCACCATTTCACAAATCTCGAGACAAGGAGAAAGACAGAGAAAACTACTCATAACTCATGAGGAAAGCACAACACAACTTGAAATTCATAAATGAAATCAAAGCCATACAAACTATAAAAAGTAAATAACTTATCTCAAAATTTCTCCCCAAGAACACTCCTCGAAGTTCCTCTGAATCTCTTCCTTTCTTTACATCACACAGAACTCCTCTTCAAAGTAGCAAGGAAGAAGAAATCTCTCACTTTCCCTCCACTCTTACAATTTCTCGAAGAATTCCTCATAATTACACGCTCTAGCAAGCTCAAATGGAACCTATCTAACCTCGAGGTTTTCAAAAGTCTGCTCCTCTTCTCTTCTTCTCCCTCTTTTTCTCTCTATCTTCTCTTCTCCTTATTTTTGGCCAAAAATATTCTCTTTAAAGATATGGATGAGCTTTCCCAAGAGTTGCTTACACACCCCTCCAAAATCCGGCCTTATCCATTGTACATGTCACATAACCGTCGATCTCGCTGTCGGCGGCCTCGATGGTACCGCCAGCGGCCTTCTAGAGAATTTGTCCTGTAGCCTCGGGAAATTCTCGCCGTCGGCACCTTAGTGCAGTTTTTCCACATTTTGGTTCTTTTTGCTCCAAATTCACTTCTTTTTGCATCTTTTTGCTCCATTGACCCTAATTCATCATTCCTGCAACAAAACTTCAAAAACATATTTCTTTAAAGTGCAATATCATTAAAAACAGTATAAAAAAGTATGAAAATCTCAACATATTTTCCTTTGGTCAATGACATAATTATTTTCTCAAGGGCCAGCAAAGCTGCATGGTTGCCTCAAGGAGTTTCAGAACATCTCTGGGTTGGAAGTTAATAAGGGAAAAAGTCAAGTACTTTTCAATAAGAAAGTTCCCCCACACATCAAACAGTGGATCATAAACCTCCCAGGGTTCTCATCTATGTCTATTCCTTTCAAATACTTAGGATTGCATCTGCTCAAAGCTAGAACCAAGCAATCTTAGTTTTAAGATGTTGTTGATAAAATAAACACACAACTACAATGCTGGACTAACTCCTTCTTATCAAATGGGGGGTGAATCACTTCATTGAAGCACATCTTAACAACCTTCCCATCATACATTCTTCAAATGGCTGCAATGAAGAAAAGTACTCAACTCTTGCTTGAAAGAAGTTTTAACAGGTTTCTTTGGGTTGGCCAGAGGAATCAAATGATTTGCGCTAGCTGGCAGAAGGCTGCTAGACCTTTTGAAGCAAGTGGCCTGGGGTTCAGAGGCTTGATTCACCTTCAGCACATAAGCTTGTGCAGGCTGTGGATTAGATTCAGACAACACGATACCTTATGAGCTAAGTTCCTTTTATAGAAATATTGTAGATACAAACATCCAAACTTGGTAATCAAAAGTATGGGGGACTCTAGAACCTGGGGAAACATGCTAAAAGCCAGAGGGGATGCTGAACAACAATTCTTATGGGACTTGGGACATGGTCAGATTAACTTTTGGCATGACAGATGGTGCTCATCTGAAATCCTTGAACCACTGATTGACCATGTGGATTTCAACTTAAAGGTACAAGAGTGCTGGGAGGGCAACCACTGGTCCCTAGACAAGCGAAAGATCATTTTAACTGATGATTCAGCTCAGCATATTTCCAAAATTGCATTTGATAGATGTAAACAAGACCAATTGGTTCTAAAGGTCACTGCTCATCAGAGCATAACCAAAGGAATATACAAAAGGTTGTATGTATGGGCTGAGGTACCCTTGGCTGAATGCTTGTGGAGAAAATTTCTTTCTCCTTATATGTCCTTTTTCAACTGGAGATGCTTCAATAACCTGATTTCCATTGATGACATTCTAAAGTTAAAAGGTCTGAGAGGCTCCTCCATCTGCTATATTTGCAACAAGGCAGAAGAATCTGCTAGACATCTGTTCTTTGACTGCCATTTCTCTCAGGAGACCTGGAAGTCAGTGGTGACCAAGCTTAGAATGGCACAACCTTTTCACTTGATGGAAGGGCTGGAATGACAGCAAGATGAGACCAGTTCCCTTCGTAGTGGCATGGTTTTTTTGGGCAACTAGAAATAGTAATAAATATGTGGATCAAAAGGCTAGCACAAATAAGGTTGCCACAAACTGCATGGCTTACATAAAAAAACTCATCAAATGGAAGAAATTTCCCAACATTATTAATTTGTCAGGAATTGGGAGCCCCCTCAAATATATAGTGCAAAAAGTATACTGGAAGAAGCACAATTAGCCTTTCCTCAAAATCAACATTGATGGTAGCTTCCACCCTAAAAGAGAAGGAATTGGAGGTGTGTTTAGAGACTACAACGGTAATTGTGTTTTGTATTACCAATCCCCAATTAATGCAGTTGATGCTATGGAGGCTGAAACAATGGTCATGTATTGGGCACTTAAATTTGCTAGAATGAACAGATGGATATGGATACAAGTGCAGACATACTCAGCCCAACTCCTGGAGTATATATCAGGCAAACAAAACCCCCCTTGGTACGTCACCCAGAGCATCAACTAGATGAGGCAAATGATGCGGGAACTGAAGATGGAGTTGCACTTTATTTACAAGGAGGGCAACAAATCAGCCTACTACTTAGCAAAGATTGGACCTAAATCCTAAAGGGTCATTGTGTCTACAACTCCTTCAACTTCCTTTTCATTTTTGCTTTGGTGAGACCTTGTTCATGGCCCCCACCTTAGAATAATTACTTATCTTTGAGCTTACAACTATATATATATATATATATATATATATGAGAGGCTAATCCCTGGAATAATCTGTGGAAACTCTAAAAGAAGGTGGCAGCACATCTGAAGAAGTGGAATTGGGATACTATTGACAATATACATGAAAACCTGATTAATGCCCAAAGTAAAGTTATTAATATGGAAAAGAGTTTTCAAAGGGGTTTAAATTCTGAAGTTGACTTTCATAAAGCTAATGAAGAGCTTCAAATGCAAATTAACTATTCTGAAAGTTTTTTGAAGCAGAAGGCTATTCTTACCAGATTTATTGAGGGAGATAGAAACTCAAGTTATTACCATGCTTGCATTAACTTCATAAGGAAAAATAATATGATTTTATCTATAAATGATTCTTCTGGTAAGTGCTTGTCTGATGTTGAGGCTATTGCCCAAGATGTTGTACATTACTTCCAAAATCCTTTTAATGATTAGTCATCTTCTAGATCTCAGATCAATATTGAGCTCTTCTCTAATTGTCAGGAATATGTCCACAGTTTGGAACTAAATAATATCCCCTTGGAAGGAGAAATTAAAGCTGCTTTGGATTCCATTGATGACCATAAGGTGGCTGGCCCTGATGGCTTCACTGTTAAGTTTTATAAGGCTACTTGGAATATCATCTATTAGGAGTTTGTTGCTACAGTACAAAGCTTCTTTAAAGGTATTGATCCCCCTAGGAACTTTACTGCTTCCACTATAACTTTGATTTCCAAAAATTTCTACAGAGTTGGGTGGGGTGATTTCAGACCTATCAGCCTAACAAATGTTACTTCTAAAGTAATCAGCAAGATAATTAGCACCAGACTTCAACCTCATCTTCAGCAGCTTATTAGCAATAATCAGGTGGCTTTTGTAAAAGGCAGGCAAGTTACTGATAACATTCTCTTGGCTCAAGAGCTATTGTTGGATCTTCATAGAAAATGTAGAGGCAGTAATCTCATTCTTAAATTAGACATCCAAAAGGCATATGAAACAATTAACTGGGATTTTATCTTGGCTACTTTAAATGCTAGGGGTTTCTCAGGGCTTTTATCAATCTGATTAGAAGATGACTTATTTTCAATAACCACTCTATCTTAATTAATGGCAAGAGCCAAGGTTTCTTCACTGCTTCTAGAGAAATTAAACAAGGAGATCCTTTGTCACCAATAATCTTTATTCTTGCTATGGATTATCTTTCTAAGCTTCTAAATCAAATGTTTGTCTCTTCTCCTCATTTGGCCTATCAGCACAGATCCAACATTGGAGTGAGTCACATGTCCTATGCAGATGATATTATTATTTTCTCAAAGGCTACTAAGAATGCTGTGAAGTCCCTATATCAAGGACTTAAGCACTTTCAAAGAACATCTGGTATGCATGTTAACAAACAAAAATGTCAAATTTTTACTAGCTCACACATTCTTCCACAGATTAAGCAATGGATTGTACAAAACACTGGCTTTAGCCTCACTTCTCTACCAATCAATTATCTTGGAGTCCAATTAATTAAAGGGAGAGCTAAGAAAAATCAATTCAATGGTTTTATTGATCAAATTCAGAAACAACTTCAATGTTGGACCAATTACTTCCTATCTAATTGAGGTAATATCACTCTACTTAAAAGTATCTTAACATTCATCCCCTCCTATGCTCTTCAAATGTTTATCATGAAGAACGAGACTCAAATAAGGCTGGGCAGATATTTTAATATATTCCTGTGGGCAGGACAGAAGAAACAGTTTCATTGGTTGGCTTGGCAAAAACTTTATAAGCCTTTACATGCAAGTGGTTTGGGCTTTAAAGATTTTCAACAACTAAATTTTATTAATCTTTGTAAACTATGGATTAAGTTTAGAGCCCAAGATAGTCTATGGGCACTGTTTATGATGGGGAAGTACTGCAGGGCAGTACATCCTAATTTGGCTAAGAAGAAATTAGGTGATTCCAGGCTGTGGACTAAATTACTGGAGGTGAGACATCAAGCTGAAGATTTATTTATTTAGGAGCTTGAAGAAGGGCAAATCAATTTTTGGTTGGATAAATGGGTTTGGAATGGGGAGAGGCTATCTTGTGATACCTCCAACCCAACTATGTGACAAAGGTGAATAAATTTTGGACTAATAATCAATGGAATTGCATTCTGCTGTCTACTATCTTAAATGAAGAGCAGATGTATTGGGTTAAGAAAACAAAAATCAATCCTACGCAAAAAGATAGAATCATTACTAGATAAGCCCCCTCACAACTTTCAGCTTACATTTTTCAAAAATTCTATCAGTGACAGTCTGTCCCGTGGGGGAAAACTATTTGGGAAAAGTGGTTAACACCTTCCATGTCTTTTTTCTGCTGGAGGCTTTGGCAATCTTTACTACCTAGTGATGATATTTTGAAGATGAAAGGGCTTAGGAGAGCTTCATGCTATTGTCTGTGTAGTGAGGCAGAAGAAAGTTTGGAGCATCTGTTCTTCTCTTGCAGTTTCTTTCAAAGAATTTGGACTGAACTTTTGATTCAGCTCAACATTCATACTCTGAAAGCCAGTTGGAAAAATTTTTGTGGTGTTGGAAGGAATGGTTGGAAGCTAAGTTGATAATCATTCCATATATTGTAGCCTGGTTCATCTGGATGTGTAGAAACCATGTATAGTTTAACAACATTAAATCTATGGAAAAGTCTGTGGTTTTTAATTGTACTTCCTTTTTGTAAAAGATTATAAATACCAGAATTTTCCAATGTTTTCCACAATTGGGTGCCTAATGGGACAGACATGAAGCTTTGCGTGGCTGAAGACCAATACTGATGGTAGTTTCTCTAAGGAGGCTTCTGGTGTGTTGGAGGTATTGTTAGAAACTCTCAAGCAAAGTGTATTTTTTACTTCTCCTCTCCAGCTTAGGCTTACTTGAATCTGAGATGATAGCCATTTACTGGGCTATCTGCCTTGCCAATCATTGCAACACCACAAAACTAGTGGTAGATTTTGATTCCATAAGCTGTATCAGAATACTGATACAAGAAGAAGCTGCCCCCTGGAATATTGTTAGATGGAACAATAAAATTAAGATTGTGTTGAAAAATGTGGAATTGCAATTTTAACACATCCTAAGAGAAGGAAACAATCCAGCACACAGTTTGGCAGGAAGGGAGAAGAAAACAGAAGTGATTTCTGTAGGGACTATTCCTCCAGCTCAATCAGCTCTCGTTCTACATGGAGACAATTTGTCCATTTCTTATCTTCATTGTAGGGATTGATCTATATAAATATACCTACACCTTTTGTAAGCAAATTTATTGAGACTAACTTTGTAGGGTGTGTTGGGTTTGTCATGGGTGGTCTGACCACTTATTTTGTAACTTCCTGTTTTAAATCAACATGTAAGGAGCCTATATATATATATATATATATATATATATATAAGATGGGGCTGGCGGCTGTCCCTAGAGTTGCTCTGCTAGGGTTTGGGTGGTGATGGCCTTGCTTGTTGAGGCTGGTAAGCTGTGGGAAGAAGTCTACTCTCCCTTTAAGAAGTGCTCTTGTTTTTGGTTTTGGCTGGAGTTTCCTGGTTTCTTGCTGCTGCTTTTTTTTGGAAGTTTTTCTGTTCAGTTACCGTTCCATTGCTGTTGACCAATTTTGGAAGCCCTTCATCTACACTTCTATCCTCTAGTGGTTGGAACACCTGGTAGGGTGTTGCTGCTGGAGTCTATGGCCACCCCTATTGATCTGGAGACAAATTTGCAATGGACTAAAGCTACTTATGCAGGGGCTGTGGGAAAGTATGCTTCTTCCATGTTGGACCCTGATACTTTAGTTTTCCCTTAAGATTTCCACAATACTGCTGCTGGAACGGGTTCTGCCTCTTGCATACATCCTGTGGGCTCCAAGGATGGAGAACCAGCTGTTGTTTTTACAGAACAAGACCTTGATGAACTAAACTTGGAAGTCAAGTTCACACTGATTGGAAAGTTCAGCCTGGGGCACCCAAAAATGGAGCTTGTGAGGAATTATTTTGAATCACTCAATATAGCTGACTAGAAGCTGGGTTTATAAGATGGCAGCACCTCATCATCCAGCTGACAAAGGAGGAAGATTATGCTAGAATATTTGCCAAACAATCAATAATCATTGCAGGAGCTGAAATGAAAATCCTACAATGGACCCTTGAGTATGACCCTTCTCAGGAGCCCCCTACCTTGCCAATTTGGTTTAAACTACCAAAACTGCCTCTGCATCTTTTAAAACTTAATGCACTATTCAAAATTGGCTGCACATTAGGAACACCTTTGAAGGTGGATGCTGCTACATACAATAAAGCAAGGCCAGCTATTGTCAGAATTTTGGTGGAGAGGGATGTAACTCTACCTGATGTCAAGAGGATCTGGATTGGAGACTCATTGAAGGGGTTTTGGCAAGATGTTTTCATGGAGCAAAGACCCCATTATTGCTCTCATTGCAAGATGTTTGGCCACACTAGGGAGAAATGTTACAGGCTTCACCCACCTAATAGAAGGAAAACAACATATACACAGCCAGAACCAACCACTGAACACACTTATCTACTGAGAGATAACAACAAAGAAGATTATCTTCAAAACCCCAGGGAGGCTGAGATTGCTAACACAAACATCGCAACTATTAATCAAAGCAATCCCCAGGCTCAACCAGCTGTGATCTCTCTTGAAAAGAAGGGTGAAACAATGGGTGAGACTGTGGAGAAAGGAAATATTGAGAATAAGACTACTCCAGTGAAAGACACTTTAAAGGTTCCAACAAAGGCAACAAAGAACACAAGGGGCCTGGAGGCTAGAGAGGAGGTGGCACCCCCTACAGATGATATAGCCACAGAACTAAACAAAGAATTGGATTCAGAATGGCAGATTCAAAAAACCAGGAAGAAAAGAAGCTCTAAACAAGAAGAACTGAAAAAAGGAACGGAAAAGGAATTAGCTTTAATGGAAGATCACAACACCCAAAGAAAAGGAAGCAAATTAAGGGGAAGGACTAGATCCAGATCCCAACCCTCCACCTTCCCTCCCTCCCCATGATCAACATGCTATGTTGGAATATAAAGGGGATTGCAAACCCCTTATCTCTAAAAAGATTAAAACATCTAAACAAAAAATACAAATTCTGGTGCTTAGCCACTTTTGACCCATGGTTCATGTTAACACTAAGAACATAGCAAAAATGTTTCCTGGTTTTAACCTCTTCACTAACCTAAACAACAAAATCTGGGTTTTCTGCAGGAAAGAAATGAAGTGCTCTATCTTAGAAAACCATCAGCAAATCCTTCACATGAGCATCAGCACTCAAGGAATTGATGGATTTTCCTCTTTTGTTTATGCAGGAAGCTCCAAAACAGCTAGAACTGAGCTGTGGGAGACATTTCAGAACATTCAAGGCTCTACTGATAAAGCTTGGATTGTGGGAGGAGATTTCAATTGTATTTCATCACCTGCTGAAAGAAGGGGGGTAGAACCCCCAATCCTGTCATCATGTCAAAATTCAATGACAATATTCAAAACACTGGATTATTTGATATGGGATACAGTGGACCTGCCTTCACATGGAGAAGAAAGAACTTGTGGGAAAGACTGGATAGAGTCTTAGCAAATGAACACTGGATCTAGAATTTTTTGCAGACTACTATCACCCATTTAAGCCTTGCTGGATTAGATCAAAGACCTTTGGTTATTACCATTGGCCCAAAGAGCAGCTGTCAGAAGGGTGCTTTTAGATACCTGAATGTATGGTCACAGCACTAGGACTTCTTGAAAGTTGTCAAGGAGAACTATAAAAATGACTCACATCCTAATCCATTCATCTGCTTGTGGCAAAAACAAAAAAAAGGTAGGTATTGCCCTCCAAAAGTGGAGCTAGACCACTTTTGGAGATCTAATGAAGGTTGTCGATAATGCTGAACAAGAATTACAGACTCTGGAGGAGGAGCACAACAAAGGAAACATTGATGATAACTCCCTTTTAGAGGCCAATGAGAAAGTTCTTGCTGCTATAAATTGGCAAGAACATTTCCTTAAACAAAAAGCTTCCAAAACTAAGTTTACTGAAGGAGATAGAAACACAAAATTCTACCATGCTAGCATCAATTATTAGAGGAAATGCAACACAATTCACTGCATTAAAGATCAGAATGGTAATTGGCTTAGGAAGGAGGAGGAGATTGCTAAAAGTGTTGTGTTATATTGCCAACAACTCATGAAGAATGATACTACTGATGGAGAACACATAAATAAACACTTGTTCTCAGAAAGCAAAAAAATTACTGCCAATATAAAGCTGATTGATATTCCTGAGGAGGAGGAGGAGATTAAGAGAGCCTTGATGTCTATTGACAGCAGTAAATCAGCTGGTCCTGATGGATTTACTGCAGATTTCTATAAGAAAGCCTAGGCGGAGATCAAGGTGGAGACTATACAAGCTATTTAACACTTTTTCAAAGGCCACCCTCTCCCTAATTACTTCAATGCTTCTTCAATTGTTTTCATTCCAAAGAATTCTATTAAAAACTGCTGGAAAAGCTTCAGAACTATAAGCCTTACCAATGTGATCAGCAAAATTATCAGTAAAATTCTGGTGAGCAGACTCCAACCAGTTCTACCTCAACTTATCAGCATCAATCAAGCAGCTTTTGTGAAAGGGAGAAGTATAGGAGACCACATCTTACTAGCTCAAGAACTTTTACAAGACTTGGAGAGACGTTGTAGAGGAGGAAATGTTATTTATAAACTGGACTTAAAGAAGGCTTATGATCTGGTCAATTGGGATTTTATATGGAATGTTTGGAGGCTAGAGGTTTCTCAGGGGATTTCTGCCAGATCATTAAAAGATGGTTAGACTCCAATGCCAACTCTGTCCTCATAAATGGGAAAGCTCATGGCCTTTTCCAAGCAAATAGAGGCCTTAAACAAGGTGACCCTCTCTCCCCAACAATTTTCATTCTAGTCTTAGATTATCTATCAAAACTCATAGATGGCCAGGGAAAAAGGAATAGGCTCAATGCCTATCACAACAAGGCTAAGACAGATATAAGTCACCTTATTTATGCTGATGATATCCTAATATTCACAAGGGCTACCAAGGGTGCTACTAGATACCTTGTTGAGTGTCTGAATAAGTTTCAACAAGCTTCTGGGATCAATAAAGAAAAATGCCAATTTCTAACAAGCAAGAGAGTTCCTATTCCAATAAGGCAGTAGATGGCAAATTTCACAGGATTTTCTACCGTGATCATCCCTTTTAATTATCTGGGCACCTAATTAGTCAGAGGTAGAATCAAACAGACACAATTTGATCAGTTTATAGACAAAATCAATTCCACCCTTCAGGGGTGGACTAACTCTTTCTTATCTAATGGGGGTAGGATCACCCTTCTAAAGAACATCCTCACAGCTATCCCCCTCTATGCCCTCCAAGTGTCTAACATGAAAAGAAATATCACTTTGATGCTAGAGAGAACTTTTAACATATTTCTTTGGGCTGGGAATAAGAAGCAAATGATATGGGCTAGCTGACAAAGAGTGGCTAAACCTTATGAAGCTGGAGGCTTGGGTTTTAAAGGTCTACACCATATGCAACAAACCAGCATGTGTAAACTATGGATCAGATTTAGACAAAATGATAGCATGTGGGCTAACTTTATGATGGCTAAATACTGTAAAAATGTTCACCCCGGAGAAGTTACCAAGAAGGTTGGTGACTCCAAGATTTGGACTCATATGCTTAAGGGGAGAGAGGAGATTGACAAATACCTTATCTGGGAGCTGGGAAAGGGAGAAATCAATTTCTGGAAGGATAACTGGTGCCCTGCTGATCAATTGGAGCCCTTACAAAATGGAAAAGATGAAGAGTTACTGGTTAAAGACTGTTGGAATGGCAATGAGTGGTCTGAGGATGCTTTGAACAAAGTCCTGCAAGATTCTGCTGCTAGAAGTATCTCTAAAATCCAGTTTGATAGAAATAGAAAAGAACAAATTCAGCTCATCAAAAGAACAAGATCCAGCATTTCAAAGGACATATATAACAACTTATTCAAACGGGAAGATTGCAAGTGGAACATTAGCAAGTGCCAAAAATTCTTAACCCCTTCCATGTTGTTCTTTTCTTCAAGATTTCTAAATGATCTAATCCCAACAGATGACATATTGAAGCTGAAAGGATTAAAAGGCTCCTCAAGATGTCACCTATGAAATAATAATCAAGAATCCAGTGATCAGCTCTTTTTCAGATGTAATTTTGCTAGGGAGGTTTGGAATGAGCTGATCTCTAACAACAACCTGAACCTTTTGAATGTGGGTTGGGGAAATTTAAAAGACAGCTTGAGAAACTGGCAGGAAATCAACCTGATGTCCCTCCCCTTCATTGTGGCTTGGTTTATTTGGAATGCTAGGAACAAGGTGAAGAATGAGGACAGTCTGACTCCTGTTTCTGTGGCAGCCAACTGTCAGGCCTATTTACACAAGCTGATAAATTGGAAGAAGTTACCTCAGAATTTCAAGGCTATGACTAATATTGATACCCAACATCCTATGGTTATCAAGGTCAGATGGGAGAAGCCCCCTTACCCTTTCATTAAAATAAATACAGATGGAAGTTTCACAAATAGGAAGGCTGGTATTAGAGGTATCTTCAGAGATCACACAGGCAAAGTCTTGTTTATTTCAAGGCCCCCTATATTGCAGAAGATTCTTTGGAAACAGAAACTACTGCCCTTTATTGGGCTTTAAAATTTGCCAAGGAAGTCAAGTGGGTTTGCATTATTGCTGAAGTGGACTCTTCTCATCTGGTGGAGCTAATCACTGCCACCTCTTCCCCCCTGGCACATCAACCAGTGGATCAATAGATTTAAGAAGATCATCACTGAGATCAGTTTCCAAATAAAGTTTAATCATAGGGAAGCTAACAGGTCTGCAAATTTCTTGGGTTTGGAAGGCTCGAACCTGAGCCATACTATGGTCTCAACTATTCTCCCTCTCCCTCTACAAATCTTAACACAAGGAGATAAACTTCAAATTCCTTACATCATAATTAAGAACTAAAATCCTGGGCTCCCCTATGAGGCTTCAACTCTTGTTACTGATCAAGCTGGCTATCCACCTACTATATTGTCTGGCTGAATGGGTCTTGATGTCTGTTTATGTCATGCATATATATATATATATATATATATATATATATATATATATATATATATATATATATATATATAT
>NEWO01000571.1:419454-441206 GCA_003013225.1 Phalaenopsis aphrodite
TTAAAACTAGAGGAAGAGGCGAGACTAAACTGACTAGTCCCTAGCTACTTCAAAGGAATTAATGGATGATACTTTGGTTACTCCTGACAATGACACGACTCTTTATATATATATATATATATATATATATATCTCCCGCAGATAGACCAAAGCGCCTACAACGCCATCAGGAGCGCTAATGGCGCTGATAGCAATTTGACAGTTTACAACAAATTTTGGTGGACTTTGGCGGGATTTTGCTGCATAGTAGCCACCGAGAGGTGTTGACAAGAAACTTCCTAATTTTGAATTCCATGGCCTCTAATTCAAAAAATACTTCCAGGTATGAAGTTTTCAGTAGAAGAAATTTTATCAGTTTTGACGCAAAAATGTTAATGATAAAATTATTGCAAAGAAGAGGCTTATCAAGGAGAGAGGTTTTGTCAATCACGGATTGATTAATCCAAGTTCTTTTATTGATAAAATCATTGTACAAAGACGGTGAGAAGTTCTGTGCTACACCACTGTTGCAGTTGTTGTACCAGTAGTGAAGGAATTTTATGCCAATTTACATCGAATTATCCAAGGAGTTGTATTCGTACGAGGTAAGGATGTACCATTTACTCCAGCGCGAATCAATGGTTGTATATGATAGAAAGCATTCAAATCTGTCATTATACAAATTTTATCCCTACCAGAGATTTGATGCAAGATGTCTTTAATTTTCTAACGGATGAAAGTGATATTTGAGAAATGTAAAATGAAGGATATGTTAGTTTCTCTGCTGCATTGCTTAATTCAATATCAAAGCGGTAACATTTCTTCATTTCTGCAAAATTACTTCCTACCATGAAGATTAATAGAGTCACCAAAGAAAGTGTTATTTTGAACTATTGCATTCAAATGGAAAAACCCATTGATGTAAGATCTATCATTTTTAAATCTGTTATGGGTATTGATATGAATGAGCCAATTTATGGACTTAGACATCCTTCAACAATTTTTCTACTTTCAGTGAATCTCAAGTTCCATATGAAAATTGAGAAAAAGTTTTATTAACTTAGGAGCCCATGATTCTTATTGATGATAATAATATTGGCAATGGGAATGAAGCATTAGATACTATCTTAGATCATTCATCACATGTTTCAACTCCATTGATGCCACCAACAGTTGGAATTTCACTTGCTTTGGAAAAGAAATTGAAGAAAATTGAAAGAGAACCTCAGAGAACTACAAATACAATAAAAGATCTTAAGTACCTTTTCGATTACTTAGATTGAAGGATGAAAGAGAATTTTGATCATACTAGAACATTTAACGCAGGATTAATATAGATGTTTAAAGAAAAAGGATGGATCGAAGAAAATTTGACTGATCAATTCCAGTACCAACCCTTCTACAATTTGTACGTTCATTACCAGTCTATGGGAGATATTAGAGGAGGATAAAACACTGAAGATGAGGTAGAATAATTTAAAAATTTGGACTATCTACTAATTTAAAATACTTATGGAGTTAATGTGATTGTGTGGATTTAATTTAGTTTGCTTTGCTTTAGAATTTTGAACTTTTATTGTGTGTATAGTTTTGTGTCAGCCTTTAGTGTTGTGGCTTCATTTTGATGCTAATTTATAATTTATTTTGCTTAATATGAGTGAAAGAGTGATTAAAAAAATGTGTTTTAAAAGCATATTTTCATATATAAAAGTTAGTTTATTGTTGTTGTTTGTGAAAATGATTGTTTGTGACTTATTCTTAGATAAAAATTTATGTTTAAAATAAATAAATAAATACTAAAAAGACTTTGGAGAAAATTGAAAGGAAATTTAAAATTTTAAAAATAAAAAAATGGAACTTTTGGCCTGTTGCGTCGACGACGCCCTTGACCCGAGAATAGCCTTTAACCCTTTAAAATTGGTGGATTTCACCGTAAACTGCCATTTTACCCTTTGAGTCACTTTTAACCTCCGGTTTTTGCACGTAGGGCTTGCATTTGCTTAGATTTGAGGCGATTTTAAGGCACAGGAACTTTGGATTTCATCTTCTTTAGATAAGAGCTACACTTTGAATTAAAAATTTTTTATTTTCACCAAGGATTTATCTCACATGCGGAGATCCGAAAATTTTGGAATTTTTTTAAGATATTTTGAGAAAATTCTTTGGTGAAGAACTCTTACTTAGTAGATTTAAGTTTAAAGTGTTTTACCTTGTGATTTTCAGAAATTATGGAATTTATTTGGATTTTTTTTTTTAATTTTCTCTAGATTTCCTATGACACCAAGAATGAGCAAAGTAAAAAAAATTGATTATGATGAACAAAAATTTGTTAGTTTCAGAGCTAGTGCTCGATTCAATAATCTACTTGAGCGTAAAAAAGTAAATCCATATCGTAGTTTTAAAAATTCTAGTGGAGAAGTCGAGCAATTAATCAATGCTTGGTAGTGGGAAAACTTCTGTTATTTTACATGCGATTATTGGTGTAGTGATGAAATTCTATGCCAACTTTACTGGGGCTTCTGACGACATTATTTTTGTTATTGGGAAAAAGTGGAGTTTTCTCCAATAAAAATTAATGAGTTTTATCAGTTAGAAGATGTTTACAATTGTCACTAAAAATCATTTTCTGCTACAAATGAGGCCTTGGATGAGGTTATTTCTTTTCTGACTGATGGAAGAGGAACTTAGAAAATGAAAAATGGTGTTAAGGTAAAATTTTCTCTTTCTATGCTTAATGTAATATCTAAGGCGTGACACTACTTTCTTTCTGACAGAATCATTCTGACAAATCATCATTGTGAGTTGACCAAGGATAAAGTCATCCTGAACTTCTGTATTCAGTAGGTGATGAGGATAAATGTAGGCTCTATTATTTATATGAACACTAGATCTAGTTCTTTAGGAGAGACCACTGGTAGTTTGACACATCTTGCACTTATTTTTACACTATACAAACAGGCAGGAGTTGATTTTAGACTTGAGGAAGAGAGGATTAAGCCTCTAAAACCTATTGGGCCTGCCAGCATAAAGTCATATGAATCTTATGTTGGATGGAGGTCTGGAAGTAAGACTAGAGATATTCCGTCTACTTTGAGGACCCCTCATTAAATTCAGTTTCCTAATCACCCTGTTCTTACTCCATATCAGCGGAAAAATTTGGATGTAGAAGAAGAAGATGATGATGATGATTGGTGATTTTTCTTTTATTTAATGTTTGATTGTACTTTGTTATTTTGTTATTTGTTTTTGTTATATTGTTGAGACTGTTTGTCGTTAAATTATGTGTCTCTGTTTTATTTTTGATGTTATGTTGTGAAACTGTACTTTGTAAAACTATTTTCATTTCTAGAATTCAGTTTAATTTTTTTGTTAGTTTTTATATTTTGTTAAATGTATTGTAATTAACTCTTTCTCAGCATATTTTATATGTATTATGCACAATTAAATGTTTTAAGTCGTGTAGCTTTTTATATTAGCACTTGTAGTATTTCAGAATTAAGTTTTAAAATTTGAACCTTCAACAGGTATGTCTTCTCTTTATGTATTTAATGTTTTCTTTCACCCTTTATTTTTCAATTCTTCATGCTAAATCTTAAAAAAATTTAAGTTTGGGGGGGGAATGAAAAATGTTTTAAAAAAAAATAAAGAAACTTATATTTATTTTTCCTCACTTGCTAAATTAAAAAAAAATTAACATGACCTTTGGTATTAGGGGTTAACTTTAAATAACTATATTTATGTTTCTAAATATATAATAAAGTTAAGTAAAAATTTTCAATAATAAAGGTTAATTTTAGAGATTAAGATATTTGGTATAAAAGAAAAAGACTATGTTTTTCTATTTTAATTAAACAAAATTGTATTTTTGAAATATTAAAAATCGTAAAGGTTCATGTAAGAAGAAAAAAATTAAACTTTAAGAAATCTTAAAGCTAATAAAAATTTATTAAGTGAAGAAATGTGAAAAGTTTTTGACTTTAAGAAGAGGATAGTGACGTTCAAAATCATTAAAGACTATTCAAATATAGTAATCCTTACACAAAAAAAAGGAAAGCAAAAAGAAAAGAAAAGAAAAAAAAAGAAAAAAAAAGAAAAAAAAAATAAAACAGGTGGGGAGAAGCTTGAGGAGATGCTTAATTAAAAATTGGCTCCACTTAAATCAATTTAAAAAAAAGGCTTGGCTACATTTCTAAACTTTTATTTGAGTATTAGTTTATTTACTAATAACGTTTTATGAAGTTATTTTTATATGAATACTTTAAGTGGCTTTAATATAATAATTTGCATTTTTTCTTGTAAATAATAGAGAATCAGAAATCTTGGACTTTAACTGGAGTTATTTTGAATTTTTCTTAAGTTATGCTATTGTATTTAGTGGACTAAGATATGACAATCTAGAAGTTAAATTTTGTCATAAGTTATAATTTAATATAGTAGAGGAGTTACTTGAGGATAAGTAACATGTAAGTTTGGGGGATTTTGATACATAAAAAAGATATGCATTTTTAGACCCATATTTTATACTCATTTTTGGTGATATTGCATTTGAATGGAAGATATTTTTATATTTTCTTATAGGTTATTAAATTTTAGGACTTGAAGCAAAAAAGAATCAAAATTGATGAAATTTAGTGCAAAAATGAAGAAGTTCAAAATTTTTTAAGCGTCGGCGACGCCGTTTGACAGAGAGCGGCAATTTATTAAATGAACACTGGTGTCGACGACGCCAGAATGGCATTTCAGGCCCTATTTTTAGAAGATTAAACGAATCTGGACGCTTTTTAAAGAGCCTTTGGATGCACTTATTGGAGAATTGGCACTAAGCTTTATTTGTGGAAGAAACTCATTAGAAAAAGTCTCTCTCTTGGTCACTATTCACCCCCTCTTCATTCCTCTTCGTCACTCCTTGCTCATTTTCGCCACCCCTTGCCTCTATACACTTATTCCATTTTCATTCCACCACCATTTAGGAGTCTATTGGTGTTTTTTCTTTAAAAGTTTAGTGTTTTGGTGGTGCGGTTAATTGTGAATTCCTCTCTAAGAGTGTTGGAGAAGGAGAAAGGTGAGAAATTTCTTCTTCTTACATTTTCTAGAAGAAGCTATAAGGGATTTGCTTTGAGAAAGAGTTTCAGATAAGTGTTGTTTGTTTATTAGTATTGTATGAACTTTTTTTATATAGGAAATTTGTGTTTTATTATATATTTCTCATGAAGTCTGAGTAGTTTACTTTATCTTTCTCCCAACTCTAAGATATGGTGAAATGAGGAGATAAAATGGATGTGCCAATATTAAAATATTAACCAAATTGTGATGATTTTTTAACTCCGAACTTAATTTACTTTTCAATCTGGCCAGTTGAATTGTTAAAATGTATTGTGAAACATTTGATCAGGGAAATGAAGTATGAGTTCTACAATAGATTGAGGATCACATTTAATTCCATCAAGGAGAATTTCATTCATGGAATTAAGTCTAAATAAATAGGAAAATACACTTTGTTGGGTGTAGAATTGGAGAAGCTTTACGGCAACAGACTAAAATCCATAATTCGGTCTTAGTGTTTAAAAACTAAAGCAAGAGTTGGCCTTTAGGTGAGTGGAAGTGGGAGCCAGTATCCTCCTAGCCTAACCACAAATTTAGGGACTAAACCTGGGATTAGCCAATGATTTTCTATAACAATGTATCAGGGTAGAGAATTAAAACGGCTGTTATTTGGCACAATACATATTATAACCATTGTCGGCACTTTTTCAATTATGGGGGAGTTGCCCGTTGGAAGCCTTCGGGCGTCAGAATCGAAATTCCGTCGTCCGCTTCAGAATGATGTTTAATTTACATATATATATATATATATATATATATATATATATATATATATATATATATATNTATATATATATGTATAGGTTTTATAAAAATATGAAATTAAACTGACCTCATATTTTTAATAGTTTAAATGAAGGAGCATTGTACCTCAAACCTTGTATCTATCCCGAAGGATAGATACAGGACTTGAGGATGATGCTCGATCAAATAAACTAAAAAATGTATGACATTTATTTGGTCTGCAAAACTTTTTTTTTGTCAAAAAGTTCCCTTATTTAACATGAATAATTAAATAGGATTTATATTAAGCTGGGTTCGGACAAGCTTCCTATAAAGGCAATCCCTTCTAGTTAATTTCATCTTAGATAACCGAAACCACCTGAGAAAACTTACAATAAAAATTAGAAAATATTATCTTCAAGAAATTCAAAAGGATAGGACTTTTTAACAAAATCAGAAAAAGAGGTGTGCAAGGAGAATGACTCAAATTTAGAATATTTTGTTTTTGGAATCCAAATGAGGAAGAACCAAGGGATGCCATGAATCCAGGAGAGAACCTTAGTTACTTCCCAATCTATCCTATTGTTTGACATCAGTTTTAAGGAGAAATTATTTGAATGTTTTATCCTACCAATTTTATTAATTTAGAGCTTACATTCATTTGAAACAATCACACAAATAACCTGGAAGATGAGAGGATTTAGGTCATGACGAACGTCAACCTCGGAATCCTAAGATGAGTTAGGGCTTAGATTGTACAAAAAAGCTATACAAAAGCCTAAAGATGAGTTGAGGATTTATGTTGCACTAGGCAGACAACCTTAAAATTCTATGGCTTGTTGTTTAATCTAAGAAATGAAACTGGTTTAGCTGGTGAAGACATATTTTGCTGTCGAAGATGGCCGTGCTGCCCACCATGCTAGCTCCAAGCTCCTTGTTGTGGTGAGTTCAAGTTTTCTAGTGTGTCAAGTTATGATATCAAATCATATATCCCTATGGTTGTAGTTCTTTAAATGTTATATAACATATTAAAATTGATTAGAGTGACACAGGTTAAGATCGTACGGTTCCATTATTCATGTACCACTACTTTCTATTGGATTCACTTAATCCAAATGAATTTACTAAACTTAACTTAATGAGTCCCATAATTTCATTTGGACTGTGGGAAGTCTCGTTAGCAACCTTAGGTTACCTCCTTCAAGGGATTCCCGATCATCCGATAGAGACGTCTTAATTTTGTTGCAATAGTTGTTTTGTGATGGTTGTGATAAAATTTTGAGTCATCTTATATTTTGAATGTTATGACGGTGAATTTTATCATGGTTGGTTTTAGTTTTGGTTTTAGTTTACGGCTATCCTAGAAGTTTTAGTTTTCATGCAAGGTGATATTGTTGTTTAACATGTAGGTTTGTGTTATTGTTCATATATGCAGGTGAGTAATTATGGTAACGTACTGAAAAGTAAACTATGGGAAACTAGAAATACAGGTAAAATAAATTACAATAAAAGAGTATCTGGATGGCCTTCCGGTCATCTTCAACTGAAACTCAAAATGCATGTGAGGGCATTTATATATTAAAAGCATTTTATGTAAAGAAGGGAAATAAGGTTCTAGTGATCTACTAAATTATAAATCATATCTTGGTGAGCCATCATTAATTAGATTAAGGATGATTTTATGAAGCAAAACATACTAAGTTTAGTAGACCTCTATGGTATTCAAAAGGTCAGGAGAAAGAAGCAGATCCATGTTTCCCTCTTACCTCTTGGTGGAAAGTCTTGAGCTAATTTAAACTTATTACGTTGCTTAATAATTCATCCTGTAAATACCTTCAATGATCAGTGAATATCGATGTTTCAATTATCCCTAAGAGTATGGTGATTATCATTTGTCATTTAATCTGAGAATTATTTGGGTGAAAAGCCCTAAAAAAGGAATTTAATGTTATTAAGACACTTAACCAATTTTAGCTTTAACTCGGGCTTTTAGTATTTTTTTTTCTAAAAGTGTTAGTTGCATTCACTTTTCTAATCCTCGTTGACCCAAATTTGATTTAGCCTAGGTCACTAATAAGCCCTTAAGACCTTGGTGGATACATTAGTAATTTTTTAAAGAAATTGCATTTTAAGTGATAGTAATTCATTATCAAAATGTTTGAATGTCATTTGAACACCAAATAGAGATATTAAATTAGTGAGTTATTAACATCCAAATTAATACCTCTATTTCTATGATCATTTAATTTAATAGACCACCAAGTTTTAATAATCTAGGAAATTGCAAATTTATTCTTTAATTAAGAAAAATGAGGTTGGTTTCTACCAATTAATTCCTTATGTTTCAATCATCTGAACATGTTAATTAAGATCAAAGATTGCCCATTTTCCTTTCTTGAATTAAGCCTAAATGTTAGTTAAGACCAAATTCCTAAGATTATATCTTTGCCCCTAAGGCTTTATCACTTCATAATTTATCAAATTTAATTCAAATAATTTTAGAATTTTTACCCCACCTTACACATGGGTCAATAAAGAGATCAGAGAAGAAAAGGTGATTTATCAAAATTTAATTTAATTTATATAATTATTTAGATGCAAAAATAAGATTTTTTAAAGAAAATTCAATACCTTGACCAAAGAAAACCCTAATCACTTGAAATTTTTATTGGAGGTAGAATTAGTCCAGAGAACCACTTAGACAAAACTTCATAATTTTTTGAGTTTCATATGAATTACCAGAATTATTTTAAGTTTTGGAGTGTTAATTAATTATGAAATATTTTAAATGTGGAAAATTAAGTTTTGTATTCTTATTAAAACTCTTTGAGGTGCAAAAGCCTAGAGAATTAGATTTCTCATTTTTTTCATTTTTCTTTGAATTATTAGAATTATTTTCATGAGAAATTAAAGAAAATTCCTTTTTAGCCTTTAAAAATTATTTTAAGCTTTAAAATTCAATATGTTCAGTTAGAAAATTAGGAAAAATATTCCAATTGCTCCAAAGGGCTTAGAAAACAATTTAGAACATTTTCATGAATTTTAATGATTTTATGATTTTTATTAATGTTTAATTTTTTAAATATTTAAAATATGCTTAAAGATGAAATTTTTACTTCAATTACAATTTTACTTTTAAAAAATTTCTCTTATCACAGGGAGTTCCCAAAAATCAATTTCATAAAATTTTGAGGTTTATTTTAATTGTTATGACTATTTTAAGTGTTAAAAGTATCATTTAACTTAGAAAATCAAATTAGGTTATCAAATGAGCTCCATATGTTCTGAAATTTTTATGTGGAGTTCTTTGAACTTAAAATTATAGTGGAGTACTAAAAGTAAGTCATTTAGATGTTTATTTTTCCTAAATTAATTTTGTCTCTATTTTAGGGTCTTATGAAAATTAGGTGTTTTCTTAATGACTTAGCTCTTGACAAATTTTTCCTAGGGTTCTTTAGTCATAGTGAACCTACCAAAATTTTCTTGGATTTTTCTAAGCAACATGCTAATTATTATAAATAATTTTTCAAATCAAATACATAAACTTGAAAAATACATATCTCCTCATAAGGGTCTCCTCTGACTTTGGAAAAATTAGGGGAGATTTCGGATGATAGAGGCTATTAGTGACCCAAATAGCATGTCATGGTAAACTATTTAAATGCATGGAGAATCAAAATATTCAAAATAGTATTTAATTAATTAAAAATAAAATATGCATCAAATAAACTTAAAACCATTTTCACATTGTTCTCTTCTGTTCGGTGAGGACTAGAGTATTTTTTAATTTATTTTTCTGATTTTTCTACACCAAGATATGGATTTTTGAAGGTAGGGGGTATTTTTTGAATTAAATAAATCCCTATTTTCCTACTTGAACATGTGATGCCACAACATCATGCGACGGTTCCAAAGACATGCGTGGTGTAGCTAGTTGGACGCTGCCATCCACATAGCCGCTGAATCGGTCCACACTTTATGCATCAAGCTCACGTCCAACGCAATCCTAGCAGTCCGTCCGATACACTCGCCATTTAACGGCTCCATGTCTTCGTCCCCAACTAGTGTGAGCCCGTGACCGTTAACCCTAAAACCTTAAGATCTCACTTATTTCTCAACCAAAAGACCTCGTGTTTGATCCTATATACTCGTCTAAGTGAGTAGAACATATCCATACGGTAAACATGCCATTAAATTAACCTTAATTACATGGAGAGTCAAAATAGACTCTGGAAGAGGGGAAGTTCAATAATTTTGCTCTGAGAAGGGAGGTTTCAATTAGAGGTGCCTGGCATGTTTGTGGAGGTCCAAGGAGGCTAGAGATTGAGCATCTTGTTGTGGTGTAATGTCTAGTCCCGAATTTGATAAAGGCTGAATTTGGGTGTTGATTAAAGGTTAGGGTGGATTCTCTCTGTGATGGGGCTTCTATAGGACTTTGTCTTCTTTCATTATGGTGAAGGCGAGGCCATTTTAATTGAGATTTGGTGCACCGTTGAGGTGTGGTGGAGATGTCCTGTCTTGAACTCAAAAATTGAGCTCTAGTGATGGGAATTAGGGCAAGGAGTGTTTGGTTTGCACTGAGGAGGTCTTAGAGAGGATGTGGGAGCAAATTTACCAGGTTTCCTTAAGAAAATTTTAATACCCTTATGTTGGCCATAGAGGTGAGGTTTTATAGCCATGGCCGGAGAGGGGAGCTTAGGGTCAGACCTTGGGTGCAACTGTCTGCTGAGGTGGTGAGATGAGAAGCTCTAAAGTTTAATTTGGGTGAGCTGGCCCAAAGGGTTGATATTGGGTTTTATTTAGGAATGGTGGCCCTTGGTTTTGAGGTGCTCCTTCAACTTGGCATGCCCACAGGGCTAGGAAAGGTGGCTAGGAGGTCAGGTGAGCCAGTGGGAGGGTTAATTATGTTCAACCCTTAGTGGGGCGTTATGATGGGAGAGATTTTTGGTTAAGGTCCATAAATTTGTATGAATCCCTTAATTTAGGGATCCAATGGTCCATAGCTCACCATGGATGGTCAAAGGGATTTAGCTTGGTCCATGGAGTGTGTTTAGTGGCTGTGGAGTCATAAATTTTGTGACTTTAGGGTGGTTAGGCCAATTTTGGTGTATGGGTCCAATATGGTCCAAATGACAAAGGTTGGGTTTAGGTTAGGCTAGCCATAACTTTGAGCCCAATTGATTAATCAATATTGGGTAGATGATTGTAATGAAGATTTTTGGTGACGGTTTGAAATGATTTTGATTTCAATTGGGGGTTCAATTTGAAGGATTTTGAGATTTTGGTCAATTTGGTGGGCTAGACTTGGGTTTAGATTGGGCTAGGGTTAGGTTAAGTCCAAATTGATTGTTGAAAATGTCTATAAGAATGTCATGAAGAGTTTTAAATAGAAACTTTGTGCCAATTTTGGGATTAGGGTATTCAATTTGGTGGAATTTGGAGGTGTGGCCAATTTTGGGCAAGTTTAGGGATTTTTTGGACTTAGGTAAAAATTAATTCAAATTGAGGTTTCAACAATGCCAATTGATGGCCAAATTTGATGTATAGGATTTTTATGAAGAGTTTTCAACATAAATTGTGACAAATTGAGTAGGCTATGGGGTTCAATTTGGTGGGATTATGTCATAGGGCAAAAATTGGGGGCTTGACTTACATCTAAATTGGGCTCAAAGAATAGGACAATTAGGCTTGGATTTGGTTTAGGTTGGTCATATGAAAGGTGAATTTGAGTTTAGGATTGAAATTGGGGGAAATTGGGACCAAATTGATGGACATTTGGGGTAAATTTGGGAAAGCTCGACCTTTAAAGACAATTTGGGGGTTTTGGCCAAAATTGTAAAATTTGTCAAATTGGGTTCAGTTGGAGTGTCCAAATTGGTTTTTAAAACATTTGAAGTGATTTTGGAGGTCCTGGGAAAGTTTGGGGTGTCAAGGGTATTTTTGTAAATTTGGCCATTTTAGGGGTATTTTGGTAACTTTGGAATTTTTTGGTAATTTTGGGTAACTTGGGTATTTTCGAAAGGTTTGAAATGATTTTTGAACAAATTTGGGTATTTTGGGTGGATTTGGAAATTTTGACCAAATTTAACGCTCCAAGGGTATCTAGGTTATTGGGGGGATTTAGGGGCAAAAGACCAAGTTGAATATTTTAGTAGAATTGGGGTACCAACCACCCTATATGAGCCATGGACCAATGGAATCCCCATTTGGGTCCTCTATGCACTGGTCTTAGCTAAACCCTAGCTTAGGGCTAGGGGGACCATCTACATGAGTTTCCCAAAAGATCAAGGGATTAAAGTAGAAAATTTTGGGTTTAGGGTTGTGAGTGATTGTGGGTGAAAGTGAGTGTAGGTAGGTGTAAGTGAGTGTATTAGCTGCAGACCAACACCTAAGGTCAAACCTAAGTTCAAATAGTGCTAATGGGGACTCTCCTTGAGCTTCCTCACACTGACCTCACCCACTAAGTGCTAGAGGTTAGGACCAATATGTAGAGCTTCAAGTTTAGCAAAGGGGGAGTTTAAAATTTCTAATGGCGAGGGTTCCTTTTCTAGTTTTCTAGGAATAGTCAATAGGAAAGTCCTATGGCTAGACCCTAGTCTACTAAATAGAAAAACTAAACCTCAACCAAAAGTGAGGTCAACAAATGGACCCCTAATATGTGCGGTGTGCTGGGCAAGCACACTGCCTGTATTGACATTGACCGACAAGATCAAGAAAAACACTAAAGACTCGTAAGTCAACAGACCTAGAAGGAGGTGTAGAATTGTGTGTGCTATTTTTTTCTACTAGGGAATTATCAAGTGAATAATTGATCAACATTGAGGATTAAGAACTCTCGCTGAGGATTAGAGAGTGGGTGTCGAGTTATCGGGTTATAGATGTTTATAGAGGATAGGAATCAACATTCAACTGATGACATCAAAGATTGAGAGTAGGATGCCATGGTGGTTTTAGTCCTATCTCAAAGGTGTGAGGAGAGAATTGGACATCATGAAGTGGGTCTTACACCAATCTTGAAGATGCAGGTAGAGAATTGGAAGTTGTGGAGGGGGCCTTAGACCAATCTCGAGGAAATAGGTTGAGAATTGGAAGTCATGGAGGGGGGCCTTACACCAATCTCAAAGATGTAGGTAGAGAATTGGAAGCCGTGGCGGGGGCTTATAACAATCTCAAAAGTTTAAGGATAGGATGCAATGTTACATAAAGGGGAGTCTTACTCCTATGTTGAAAATGTGTGTAGAGAATTGGATGTCGTGACGGGGTCTTATACCAATTTCAAAAGGTTAAGAATAGGATGCAATATTCCATAAAGGGGATTCTTACTCCTATCTCAAAGATATGTGCAGAGAATTGGATGTCGTGGCAGGGGTCTTATACCAATCTCAAAAGATTGAGATTATGATGTGATGTTCCAAAAAGGGAAGTCTTACTCCAATCTCGAAGATGTGTGTAGAGAGTTGGATGTCATGGTGGGGGTCTTATACCATTCTCAGAAGGTTCAGAATAGGATGCAATGCTCCATAAAGGGAAGTCTTACTCCTATCTCAAAGATGTAGGTTGAGAATTGGAAGCCATGGAGGGGCCTTACACCAACTTCCAAGATATATGTAGAGAATCAGAAGCCATGGAGGTGGCCTTACACCAATATCAAAAGGTTAAGAATAGTATGCGATGTTTCATAAAGGGGAGCCTTACTCCTATCAAGAAGATGTAAGTAGAGAATCGGAAGCCTTGGTGTGGGCTTTACACTAAACTCAAAAGGTTAAGAATAGGATGTGATGTTCCGTAAAGGGGAGACTTACTCCTATTTCAAAGATGTTTATAGAGAATTGGATGTTGTGGAGGTGGTCTAATACCATTCTTAAAAGGTTGAGAATAGGATTTGATGTTCCATAAAGGGGAGCCTTACTCCTATCTCAAAAGGTTGAGAATAAGATGAGATTCTCCATAAAGGGGAGTCTTAATCCTATCTCGAAGATGTAGGTAGAGAATTGGAAGCCATGGAGGGGGGCCTTACACTAATCTCAAAAGGTTGAGAATAGGATGTGAGGTTCCACAAAAGGGAGCCATACTCCTATCTTAAAGATGTAGGTAGAGAATTGGAAGCCATGGAGGGGGCCTTACACCAATCTTAAAAGGTTGAGAATAGGATGTGATGTTCCATAAAAAGGAGTGTTACACCTATCTTTATGTTGTAGGCAGAGAATTGGAAACCATGGAGGTGGCCTTACACCAACCTCGAAGATGTAGGTAGAGAATCAAAAGCCATGGAAGGGGCCTTACACCAATCTTAAAAGGTTGAGACTAGGATGCGATGTTCCATAAAGGGGAGTCTTACGCCAATCTCAAATATGTAGGTAGAGAATTGGAAGACATGGAGGGCGCCTTACACCAACCTCAATTGGTTGTGAAACGGAAAATAGTGTTTTGGTATTAGCCTCGAGGGAAGGAATGTAGTGCAAAAGTTTTTGGTGTCAAACTCATAAGCGTGTGCCATGTAAAAAGATTGACATTGGTGAGGATGATGTTTAAAATTTTGTGTGGTTTTGTGCAGAATGTGAAATTTTGTGAGGATGTGAGGAGAATTAATGCAGACAAGGATAGTCGTGTTGTTTGAATAAAGAGCAAAAGACCTCGAAATTTAGAGAATCAACTTGACAGATTTTTTTTTTCTTTTCTTATTATTTTTATCACATTTAATTGTCAAATAATGTTTTCAAAATTTAAAAAGATTTTTGCTGATTTATTTTTTTAAAAAAAGAGTATTTTATTTGAATTTCATTATTATCAAGTTTTTATTGTTTTGTTCTTTGTTCATTGTAGTCACGAAATAACGTATGGTTCTGTGGCTTTTATCCATCACACAAAAAGGGCAATTGAACAAAGAGACAAAATTTTGAAAGAGATTTCATTAATCTGCTTCAGTAAGTGTTACAGATTGAGTGCAGGCCAAAGCATAAAAATGGTACAATATGTTGACTGCATCAAAGTACATCCAAAAATATCCAATGTTGAGTACACATCATAAGGTGAGCATGTCTAATATATATCATATCTGTTGTGAAAAAATGCAGTAAAAAGGAATCCTCTGAGTGTCTATCTTTGGTGGGGCAAGCTCCTGATCGAGCTAATCTACTAAGCTATGCTCCAGGACAAGAGTTCCCCTTGCATGTGCTTAGAGGTGCAACCATCTCATAACTCGTAAGGTAATAGTTCTTCCAGCTCGAGGTCCGGTCGGAATCCATATGACATTTTGCTGTCATCCATTCTTCAGAAGTTACAGACACCCTGCGGTACCGTACTCCTAGAATGCAGTGTTTGGTGATGTTTGCTCCATTTTCGATTAGAACCAGCACTAAACATACGGGTAGCGGAATCTCCACAGATCCTTTGAATTCACCGGGGCCTAATAACATCTATCTGTTTTCCAAACAGAATGTTGCTCTTGTTCATGAAAGAGACAGTGCAGAAAGGTTTACAAAGTCATGATGGTCAATCTGCAGGAGTATGTAGTCGTGTTCATCATATATATTGATAATACAGTTGTTGGGAATACAGTTAGCTGGGAGTATGCTCCATCAGACCATTTTCTTAATCATTCATTTTATCAAGGGTAGTGGGTCCACCTGATCGTGTCTTAGAATCCCAGGAGGATTTCCTTGTCTCTCTTTATTGAAGTTGTAACAACAACCACATTGTATGGTGATCCTACCCGTTCCACGCAACCACTTTCGTGACTCGGAATAGGTTCTTTCCATCAAAAGCCCGCTCGACCCCTGTCTCTTAAATTAAAAATTTAGTCGAGAATACTTCTCTCGTCACTTTCGAAGAAGACCCTGGTATATAGCTCCAAGCCTTCTAGTATATTAATGAACCTTCCTTGAACTTCTTCATAGAATTTAAAATTCCTTTTGTTTACTTTACTCATTTTATAGTATTCTGATGTTCCCTCATTTCAACATCGGTGGGAATCTAAGTTGGTATGTATGACTCTGTATCCAACAAGATATATGGCTCTGTATCCATGGGACATATGGTTCCCCCATTAGGTGATCAACGGTCTGAAATCTATCGTCACTGGACGCATACTTCTCCAAAGTACTGTAGCTCTCCTAGTGGAGGATGTTGCAGTTTGGGCACTCCACAAATGCCCCTATAGCTAATGTACATGAAGGTATCTCGGCATTGCATGTCGGACAACTTGTACAAAGAACATCTAAAATTGGTGGTATCTCCGGCTCTGTAACGAATCTATACTCATCATCTGTAGCAGGCAAGCTAGAAGAGGTCTCTCTCATGCCTGGATCATAGATGTTCTTCTCAGAAATATGGGTGAGCAAGTTTTCCACCTCATTATGACGTCTTCTCTCTTCATGTAAGAAAGCCCTATGCTTTCGGCGGTTAGCGTTTCTGCGTTGAGTTCTCCGTGATGGTGCATCTGACACTCTTTCATCTTTGACAGCGACTAGGCCTCTGGTTGGCGTAGCTATCATAGACGGTAGGTGACTGGTTCCCTCCATTGGGTCTTACTGTGCTATCACATTTTTCCCTTTTAGTGAGGAACTGTCTTTGGTGCTGAATCTTAGCAGCGATGGTAGCCCTTTCTTTTCCTGATGGCTAACCACATCTATCAGAGGACCCTCATAGTCCATGTAGACTTGACTGAAGTTCATGTCAAAGTCTCTGGTGCTGCTCTGTGGGGCCCTTTCTTTATTGAGTGCGAGGTTCCAACCATCTTTAAAAGCAAAGATCAGTCTCTGGCCTGAAAATTCTCTGCAGACGGTAGGAAAAATATCAGTAAGCTAAAACTTTGCGGGAACAAGAACAAAAAAAAGTGTTTATTAAAGAGGATTTTAGTTTATGTTTGATGAGAAAATTATTTATTCATGTATGTATTTTGTTTAATTTAGTGGAATATCAAATTTAAAGGTAGAAAAGAGTAAATTGTAATGTGTAATTTCAAAAATTTTCATTATATTGAGGTTAATTTTATTACAAAATTTTGGACCGGATCACATATGTTTGGCAAAATAGATAACCCCAGAACAATCAAAATTTCAAAATTTCAACTCAAGTGATTTCAAGCAATGTCAAGTTATGTAGTATGCCTTCAAGTATTGTCAATTGATTGGCAGCATGAGTCTCTCATCACGGAAATCTACCAGCTAGTAGGCTCCTCCTACGTAGGGCTTTTCTATGACAAATGGTCCCTCCCAAGTTGGCTCAAATATTCTACTTATCTTGCAACATGTAAGAATGGGTCTTTTGAGCAACTTTGAATTTTCTTGGGTGGACCAATTTGTCATGAGCTTGTACCATCAGCTCTAAATGTTGTTGTGTTTTTAATCGCTTTCCTTCAAGACTTTCCAATTCTTCAATTCTGAGTTTTACAATTTATTCTATTGTCAGTTAATTGGCGATAGCGACTCTGAGAGATGGTGTTTGAACTTCTAACGGTAGTATGGCCTCGGACCCGTACACAAACATGTAGGGTGTACACGTAGGCCAACAAAATTTCTAATAATTTGTTATGCGAATCTCTTTTATTTTCATCTAGTGTCTTCTTCAAAATTTGTACGAGTGTCTTGTTGAAGGCTTCGTCCAATCCATTTGCTCTATAATAGTAAATTGTAGAATATTTCCACTCTATCCTGTGTCGTTTGATGAAATTGTTGATTTTTTTTTCTTTTAAAGGCTGTCTAATTGTTAGAGATTATTCTGCGCAGAATCCCGTAACGGCAAACAACTTGGCTTTTGAATAATTTAAAGACGTATTGTGTCATAACCTCTCTTAACGATATTACCTTTGCCCATTTAGAAAATCAATCCGTAGCGACAAGTATAAATCTTTGTCCTTTGGAAGATGGAGGGTCTATCCGATCAATTATGTCCATGTCTGTTGACCTCATTTTTGGTTGAGGTTTTGTTTGTCCCATTTAGTAGTCTCGGGTCTAGCCATAGGACTTTTCCTGTTGACTATTCCTAGAAAACTAGACATGGAGCCCTCACCATTAGAAATTTTAACCTTTTCTTTACTCAACTTGAAGTTCCACATATTGCTCTCAACCTCTAAATATTTAGTAGGTGGGGTCACTGTGGGGGAAACTCAAGATGAGTCACCCTTAGAATTGCTGGACCTTAGAGTTGACCTTGGGTGTTGGTCTGGAGCTAAGGCACTCACTACACTCACTACACTTATCTGCACTCACAATCACCCACAACCCTGAACTCAAATTTCTAGCATAGATCCCTTGATCTTTTGGGATACTCATGTAGATGGTCCCCTAAACCTACTAGCCCTCGGGCTATGGTCTGGCTAGAACCACTACATAGAGGACCCAAAATGGGGTTTCCTTTGTTCCATGGCTTATTGGTGATGATTGGTACATCAACTATACCAAAATACCCATCTTGGCCTTCTACCTCCTAAAACACCCCCAAATTACCAAAATACCCCTCTTGGGCTTAAAATCCCAAAAATTCCAAAAATTGCCATAAAATCCCAATAAATCTCAAATATTCTTAATTTCATTTTTTTCAACTACCACATGACCCAATTTGGCCAATTTGACCATCTTTAACTAACATCCCCGAATTGCTCTTTAAAGACCCAAATTTCCCCAAATCCACCTCAAATGTCTATCAATTTGATCTTAATTGACCCCAATTCCAATCCTAAACTCAAATTAACTTTTGATATGACCAAAATAAACCAAATACAAGCTCAATTGGTCCATGATTTGAGCCCAATTTTGATTTGGGGCAAAACCCCAATTTTGACCATATGACTTAATCTCACCAAATTGAACCCATAGCCTAGTCAATTGGCCTCAATTAATGTTGAAAAATCTTAATAACATTCCTATACATCAAAATCAACCATCAATTGACCTTGGTGAAGCCTCAAATCCATTTGATTTTGGCCTAAATCCAAAATTCCCAAATTTGGCCCCAAATTGCCTAAGTCCCCAAATTTCACCCAATTGATTGCCTTAACTTCAAAATTGGCATCCAATTCATGTTCAAAACTCTTCATGAGGTCCCTATTGACCATTTATAACAATCAATTTGGACTTAGCCCGAGGCTAACCCAAGCTAGACCCAAGCCTAGCCCAACATGACCAAATTGATTAAAGTTCAAAATTTCTTCAAATTGACCTTTCAATTGAACTCAAAACCACTTCCATCCCTCACCAAAGTTGTTACTTATGATCATCTACACCAAAGGAAAATTTTATTTGGGCCAATTAACATGGCTAGCCTAACCCAAACTCAAGTTTTGGTCATTTGCACCCACTTGGACCCATGGACTAAATGTGACCTAACCACCTTAGAACTACCAAATTAACTCCACCACAGCCATTAGTTGGACTTAGTGACCAGTCGAAACACCATGAAATCATCTAAATCAAGCCATGGACCAAAGGTCCCCCAAATTAAGGGATCTTGTTTCAAAAAATGCACATGCTTAAGATATCTTTGTCAAATCCAAGCACATTTGCATTAAATTGCTGTGATGGATTCCTCTGGGTTCCCTGAGCTCCTAGCCACCTCCCCCTGGCCGGCCGACCAGTATAGTGGCTGGAGAAGCCCAAAACTGAGAGCCACTCCCATGGAACCTTACCCAAATCAAACCTAGAGGCAAACTCAACCAAATCAAACTATGGAGCTCCTCTGCCCTCCACCTAAGCACCACAATGCACCCAAACTTAATGCCCTGAGAGCCACCCCATGGCCCATTTTATAAAAACTCATCTCCCACGGCCATGGGAGGTGTGCTAAAAATTTCTTAGAGAGGCCTCTCCAAACTTCACACAGAGCTTCCCTAAGATCCTCTCAGTGCATTCCAACCATTTTTCCTCACCCATTCCCCTTGCCGTAGCTCAATTTGCTTGTCGGAAACCAGAACAGAGCCCAATACACCTCCACACTCCACCAAACTCCAATTGCTTGTGCCCACACCTTCACAAGAGTGAAAGAAGCCAGAGTCTCATCAAATCCCCCTTCCACAGAGCCTCTACTATAGCTCTAGACCAACACCTGAAATCGAGCTTGGTCGAATTCACACCTAGACTTCACACCAAGGCCAGGGACTCAATCCCTAGCCTCTTTCGACCCAAACAAACGTGCCGAGCACCTCTGATTGAAGCTTCCCTTCTCAGAGCAAAGGTATAAAACTCCCCCTCTTCCCGAGCTTATTTTGATCCCCCATTTACTTAAACTTGATTTCATGGTACCTTAGCCGTATAGATGTGTTCGTCTCGCTTAGACGAGTCCATAGGATCAAACCCAAAGCGATTTGGTTGAGTCTAGGCCGAGATCTTAGGGTATTAGTCTGGACGGGCACGGGATCGTTCTATCGGGGACGATGATGGGGAGTCGTTCGATCAAGCATGTATCAAACGGACGGGGAAGATCGCGCCGGACGGCGCTTCGAGACATGAAGAGCGGGCAGAGTCAGCAACCTATGTGGACGGCGACGCCCAACCAGAGCGCGCCACGCATGCTTTCGGAGCTGTCGTAGGTTGAGGTGGCACATGCGGTTTAGATAGAAAAATAGGGGTATTTTCTTATTTAAGTAATCCCCAAAACTTCAAAAATACATAACTTTATGTAGAAAAATCACTAAAATAAAATAAAAATACCCACTTGCTCAGTGAACAGAGGAGAATAATGTGGAATAATTTTCAAGTCTATTTGATGCATAAAATATTTTTAATTAATTAAATACTAGGTGAAATCATTTGATTCTCCATGCATTTTCACACATCACCTTGGCTTGAAATTTTGACATATTGTAGCCTCTGTAAGGGGGAACATTCTCTGATTTTTCCAAAGTCAGAGGAGGTCCCTATATAGAGATCCATATTTTTCAAGATCTTCCATATTATTTCCTTAAAATAATCATGGAAATTAGCATATTGGTTATTAAATCCTAAGAAAATTTTGGAAAGCCTACCATGACCAGAGAAACCTTTGGAAATAATTTCATGAGCTAAGTCATTTAAAATATCTTTAAATCTTCCAAATACTAAATCACTAAGATAATTAATTTTGGAAAATATAAACATTTAAATGACTTGACTTTTAATCTCCACTATGATTCATGATCCAGAGAACTCATCATAAAAATTTCAAAATAATTTGAGTTCATTTGACAACTTAAATTGATTTTTAAAGATAAATACCACTCTTAACATTTAAATATTTTTTTAAAAATCAAAATATAACTCAAAAAATTATGAAACTTAATTTTTTGAGTTCTCTATGATCAGGGGTATTTTATAAAAATAAAGTAATATTTAAAATAAAAACTTAATTTATGGCCTATTTTAAATATTTAAAATAACTAAAAATTAATAAAAATCATAAAAATAATAAAACTCATGGAAATTTTCTAAATTGCTTACTAATCACTTAGGAACAATTAGAATATTTTTCCTGGTTTTCTAAATAAAGATATTGAATTTCAAAACTTAAAAATAATTTTTAAAAGGCTAAAAAAAGTTTTCACTAAAATAATTCCAATAAATCAATGAAAAATAAGAAAAATATAAATTTTCTCCTCTGAGTTCTCTGACCTTAGGGAGATTTTTAAAAAATATAAAACTTAATTTTCACCACTTAAAATATTTTATTTTTATTAAATAGTCGAGAACTTAAAATAATTCTAATAAATCGCAGATAATTCAAAAATTATGAAATTGGATCCAAAGGTTTCTCTAGTCTAGGTCTACCTCCAGTAAAAATTTCAAGGGATTATAATTTACCTTGGTCAAGTTGGGAATTTTCTTTAAAGAATCCTATTTTTGCATGAAAATAATTATATAAATTAAATTACATTTTGAAAAATCACATTTTCTCCTCTAATGTCTCAATTGACCCATGAATGAGGTAGGATAAAAATTTCAAAGTCATTTGAATTTAATTTGACAAATTATGAAGTG
>NEWO01000572.1:40744-59572 GCA_003013225.1 Phalaenopsis aphrodite
CTTATTAGATGACAAAGCTGGTTTTCAGCTTATACTTTTGATTTAGAATATATAGAAGGAAATAAAAATGCTTTAGCTGCCTTTTATCTCATAAATTATGCAGGAAATAAATATAAAAATAGAAAGTATGGAAACTTGTGAAGTACCAGCGACATTGAATAGAAACTTAGTTTGGAACTAAATACTTATTTAGAAACTATTGACTTACAAATTTGGAAAATAGAATGTGAAATAGGCCTTGTCAGTAATATTCTGAAAGAGCTAAGAAAATTAAAGAATTATCTGACATACGAGGAATCAGAATGAGAATTACCTTCACTCTTATAATTAAAAAGAATTAGAGATTTTGCTAATCTCCGCATAAGTAAAGAAGAAGCCAAAGAAAGTACTTCTTCTGTAAAAAATAAAGTATTGGAGATTACTATCAAAGAAGAGACTTCATCCTCAAAAAATATATCAACTTATGCAAAAATACTTCAAGATACCACAAAAAAAATTACGGATACTTTTAATAAATGACAGCAGTTATCATTATACGAAGAAAGAGTTAATCCATAAATTTATTTCCATATTGTTGGGAAATATCAAGCTGTTTACATTTACGACAATACTAATTCATAATTAGTGTCAAAATTATATAAATGTGGATTAATTCGAATGATGTATATAGAAGATTAAAATCTTCTCAAGAAATTACCAAATTTTCTTCAGTTGGTGAAAAACTAGAATTTATATATTAAAATATATCAAACTTATTCAAAAATAAAAGGAGGAGTTATATCTCTTATACAACTTAGAATTAGTAGTGAGCCCTGTGCTCCTAAATATAAACCCATGGAATTATTATTCTAACGATCTACATCAGAAGATTTATACCAGATTTGGGTAGAAACTAAGGAAATAGATACTGCCATTATTTGGGTTTGTTATTCATCTAGCAAATTATTTATTTACAGTCATTGCAAGCAACCCAAGAATAAGATACATGATGTCATGTATAAGAAATGGATCATAACTCTTAGTCAAAATAATGTTGATGCAAGAAAAAAAGTTAAAGAGATATTTTGTCAAAAACTTTAACAAAAAATACAATGAAGCATGTATTGTCAAATGAAAGAGACAATACAAGAAATATGACTTAAACTTGAAGAAAAACCCACGGGTATACAGATGTAAACTTACCAATTGGTGCTGAAGAATATTCCCAAATTATTCTCTACTACCAACTGAAGGAGCTTCTTTCCAACTCAAGAGAAAGACATATTATTATCAAAAAGGAATATTATAAGAATTATTCCGATAAAAGCATATTCTCCCTTGTCTGCTCGACATATTCCAATAATTATTCAAAGACCACTTAATCAGTTAGCCTGAAAAGATGAAGCAATTATTTTGTTTAACGTTAGAAGTGACGATAAATGTACCCCTTTCTTATCTATTTAAGACTCTCCCTTCTCTTCTTAGAGGCAAGGTCTGTTAGAATTTCTACCGCGTCCTATTCTTGCCTATTCTAGTTATGTGTGATGCCACTATGACTAATTATCTTCTTCTTGCTTCAATGACTGTAAGTTTTTATGAATAATATAATGCCTTTTTGCTACGACATTATTATCTGGATGTGTTAATGTTATATTTGGTTATTTCTCTTCTTCTAGCTACGTATAGTATAAGAAGAAGCCAAAGAAAGTACTTCTTCTATAAAAAATAGAGTATTCGATATTACTATCAAAGAATAGGCCTCATCCTAAAAAAATATATCAATTTATGCAAAAATATTGAAAGAACCGATACTCCTAAAATATATAGTGTTTTTAGACATTTTTATACCTATTTTTAAGATATTGCGCTTTAATGGAAGGTATTCGTATGTTTTTATTTCAGGTACAAGTAAAAAGTTGAAAAATACTAAAAGGAGTGAAAAAGAATCAAATTTGAAGCAAAAATGTGAAATTTGTGCAAAAGTGTTTTGGTGCCTAAGCGTCAGATCTGGCGCTTAAGCGTCGGTGAAACAAAGAAGATCGCGGCTAAGCGCCAGAGGCCCCGCTCTTAAGCGTCTAGACAGTTATTTGGCAGTTTTCTTCATTTGACTGAATTTTGAAGAGGCATTTGAGGCATCTATTAGCCAAAGAGGATGGTTATGATAACTAGGAACGAAAATATTATTAAAAAACTTGTTAAAGGAGGCATCCCTTGGAGAATACATCAAATTTGGATATATTTTAAAAAGTTTCTAAGGCACCTCTTGGGAAATTTATAAACGAAGGAAGTTGAGACATTTGAGTGTGGTGCTTGAAGAGGGAGAGGGTGCTGAGTCCTGAGAAGATCGTGAAGAATCTTGTGGAGAGATTCAGACACCACAAAAATTTACTTTTTCCTTTTGTTTTTAGCTTTATTTTGAGAGTTTGGAGTGTTGTAAAAGAGAAGAGATTCAAAGGAACTTCAAGAGTTTGGTGGAGGATTTGCGTTAAGTTTCTATCTTTGTTTTTAAACTACTTTTGGTTTTAATCGAGGTTTCTTGTTAGTTTGACAATGATTTCTACTTTTAAACTAAAGTGTGGTTTTGTTTTCTCCATGGATTCTGAGTAGTTTTTTTTTAACTTTCTCCTTAAAATGATAAGTAATTAGTGTATTGGATGGACGTTGTGGAGAGTATTAATCTTTAATGTTGGAAGAAGTTGTGATGATTTAATTCCATGCACTTCATTTACTTCTTGATCTGGCCCATCTAGATGTTAAAATTTGTTGAGAGAATATGTAAGAACCGGGTTGGTATTGTCTCAGTCAATAATTGGAAAGAATCACATGAGGTTGTATGAATGAGAATGTAATTCATATGATTTAGTGCAAATAAATAGGGAAATAATCTTTGAAGGGTGTAGAGTTAGAGGACTTTAAAGTGACAGGTTAAAGCCCCTAACTTTATTTATTGTTTTAGGTTCTGATACGAGATGTTAGCCCCTAGTTGGAGGGAATGGAGGGAACTCTAGAGTGAGAGCTGGTATCTTCCTTGCCTAGCCGGTCTTTAGAACCATTCAAACTTTAAATTAGCCAATGTTCTTTATAGCATCTCTAGCAAGGGTAAAGAATATTATTGCTCCTATTTTTTTACATAAACTAAAGTTATTTAGAAGTTGTTACTATTTTGTTAAAATATCAAAAATACCAAAAAAGTTTTGAATTTTAATTACTGTTAAATTATCTATAGTTTATGTAATTGTCTTTTTAGAATAGAAAGTTTGTTGTTCAATAATGCATATTGCATATTTTTCTTGTGGGTTCGATATTCGGAGCTTAATCAAAAAGTCCTATATTACTTGATAACGAAACATATAGTTGTGTAGTATTCCAATATATATATATATATATAAATTGGAAAGTTAAATTCTTATTTTCTTCATGATCAAGTTTTTGGTGTTATTGCAAAATAAGAAAATATAAGTGAAAAATATAATTAAGGACATTGTTATACTGTTGCATATAAACAGTCAAAATAAGACACCACGAAGAAAATTATAGATACTTTTGTTGAATGACAACAGTTAACATTATATGAAGAAAGAATTAATCCATAATTTTTTTTTTGAAATGTTGGAAAATATCAAGTTTTTTACATTTACAAAAATACGGATTATAATTTGTGTCAGAATTATATAAATGTGGATTAATTCATATGATGTATCTAGAAAATGAAAATCTTCTCAAGAAATTACCAAAACCAATTCCATTGAAGGTTTTAAGTATCAACTCTTGGGAGTAGATTGGTATGTGTTCTGGAATTATACATTGTTTACATATGATAATATCACTTTCGGTGTCACATAAAGCATGTATTGGGATAAGTTCATAAGTAGGAATGTATAATTCAATTTGAATATAATTATGAAACCGTATTTCCTTGAAGAATATAATTATCTATAGTAATATTTTCATGTGTAAATTTTATAGTATGTTGTTGGAGAAAATCGATTCCTACTAGTATTTGACTTGAATTTTTATTGTCCATTAGAAATGAGTGTTGAAAATCTAATATATAATTATTGATATCCAAGAATCCAACAAGTATATTTTCTTCATGTATGCAAATGTGTTTTAGTCCTAAATAATCTTGATAAATGTAAGGTTTATCTTTTAATGCGCTTAGATTTTGAGGTATTAGTTTTTCATTTATATGTGACTTATGTGATCTTGTGTCTAATAGAATATTACATTTTAGTTCAGGTGAAATATAATTAACGATAAATAATATTTCTATTCTACATAAAGTGATTTAAAATTTTTCAAATCATAAAATCTTGTGGTTTGTTTAGAACATTATTATTGTAATTTTTCTTGTATCGATATATATATATATATATTGGCATTAAAATCTTAGTGTTGGAAAAAATTACTACACTTTATTTCCTTAATGAATTCAAATAAATGTTAAACCATGGGTACCATTGTTTGCTTTCTTAACTAACAAACACTAGACTATTTTTTGAAATTTGTTTACTTCAAAAAAATCTCTTGGCCATGGACTCTCTTTACAACCCACTATTTCCATCTAAAACAAAAGTCACTTCGGGCCACTTCTTTTTAGATGGCTACAACATAAAAATGATAGTTAAGCATTGACACTTCTTTTTTATTCCTCTCCCATATCATTAAAAAATTGAAAATATTTTTATTCTATCCAAAGACAAAGCCAAAACTACAAAAGCTATTTTTTCTCTTCAAAAAGTCCAAACTAAATATTAGAAAAAATTCATTTATTTGTTGTAATTTTTGCACTCATTCTCTTCCAAAAAGCTAAACAAAAAATCAAAGGGGGTCTATGATCAATGTGGTAAATCTTTCAAAGTCTTATTCCACCTTATAAGCAAAGTTTCTTTACAACATTTATTCTTACAAAGTTGCTTTTCTATATATGCTATAATTTATTTGAGTATTTTGTGGTTTTTTATTTTTATATGTTGAAATTTATTTAAGTATATGCCTAAATTTTATTCAAGTGTTTGGTGAAATACATTATCTGATTTTTTTTTATTGGTTGAATTTTATTTTAGAATTTACTAGATATTATTCTTGTATTTACTAACACTTATTTTAGCATTTATTGAAATTTATTTTTGAGCTTCCAAATTTATTATCTTTATTTGTTAATATAAAGTCATATATTTGTTGAAGTTAATTTCACTTGTAGTTAAAATTTGAACTTATAATTGCTAAAATTAGTTTCATATTCAATAAAATTAAGTATTGTTTTTCCTAAACTAATTCATCTTTGTTGAAATTAAGGGTCTGTTTGAGACAACTTACTGTCTGCTTTGCGTTTCAGACTGCCACCATAGTTTTGTTTGAGGAACTATTTTCTTGTTATTTTCTAAAAATTTTTGTGGTGGAAAGTTGTTTTGTTCAACCTCAGATGTTCAAGTGTTGTGGTAATAAGAAAATTATAGTCCAATTTTTTGGAAAGATATATATTTGAAATTCTCACTTTCCACCACAGTCTTACAACCACATTTTTAAATCATTGCGGCCACCCCAAACAAACCCTAAATCTATATATACTTGAAATTAGATATCCCAAATTTATTTGCACGCTTAATAAAATTATTTATATTGAATCAAGTTTTGCAAGTTATTGAAATTAAAAATTTCATTTTGCAAAATTATGCTAAAAAACATTTTGTACTTAACACATTTTTCATCTTATATTAATTCGTATGTTAAAATTTATTTCACAAGTATCTTTTTTCTTTTCTTAGCTAGAACTAATCCTTAGCCAAATAACATATGTGAGCATACCTTGGCTAATTTTTTGCAAGCCATTTTGGCAAGTAATAAAGTAACCATTTGAATTGGTTGTAAGGTCACTATTTTTTTTAGAGTTTAGTAATAATTTAAGATAGTAAATTTAATTAGACTAGAATTATTTTTCCTTTTATTTTTCTAAGTTGTTGGCGTAATAGTTTGTATGGTATTATAGTTTGGGATTGTATTTGCTCGCTATAGAAGAGTATGGTGTTATAGTGTCAAAGAAATTTTATATAGTGGAATATTAGCCGGGGGTTGGCTAAGTGTGGTTTTATGCTGATTAAAGTTTCACTGAACCACATAAAAACTGTGTAATTATTGTCTCTTTTAATTTTTTTCGATCATTACAAATATTATTATTATTATTATTATTATTATATTGAGGGTGATTAAATCTTAACTTAAACCTTTTACTTGCTTTCTGCAATTATTTTGAAATTTATCTAAATAATTTTTAAAATATCGAATCCAAAAATCACCCTCCCAACTCCCTTATTGACATTATAATCTTTCCTCAATCCTTATGGATGCACAACATTCATTGTATCCCTCAGATGAATGTTGACTCTCATTGGTTAGGGGCACTCAAAATATTCTTTATTCTAAATATAACCAACTAGTTTGACCATAAATACATGTACAAAGGTGATAATAGGTAAGTGATAAGCATATGAAAAAGGCAACAACCTCTCCATCTACTTAAAGTTGCCATGCCTCTTGAATGACACTCATCTTCACTGGTGGAGTACTTATTGGCACCGATGAGGTTGTTGCATGGGTTGAAGACATGTTTGCTCTAGTTGTGAGTGTTCATGGTGATGAGGTAGTTCCTAAGTATGCGACTAACTCTATCTCACTTAGCCTTATTTGGGAGATCAAGTAAAGGACAGTCTTTTAGCTATAATATTGTTCGCTTTTACATTGACATGAAGATTGGCAAGTTCTAGCAACTCAACCAATGTGATTAGCTATTTTAGAATGAATGCAAAATAGAATGGTCGTTGTTATTGAGTCAATACTGTCCTCATGTAGTTCTACTCTAAGCACCATCCTTAATATATGATCTAGGCACCTTGTATGATGTGACATAGTCGCTCTTCTATGTTAGTGAGTTTCAAGTTGTAATAAAAACTTAACCCTCCACATTCATGGAAGTCTCCCTCTAATGGTGTTCTCTAATTTGATCTCTGCTAGATCGTTCATCAATTGTCATAGCATCCTTTCTAATCCTCGACATTGATCCATTCTCATCGCACTTAAAAAGCTAAAAATGGTGAGAGAGATACTATTAATGAGGAAAATCCACTAAGTTGGCTCGAAATAGTATAAGATTAAAAAATAGAAAATATAATTTATGACCCAAATAAGCCAGAATCCTTTGCTCTACCTGAAATTCCCTATTCATTGGTAGGGATATGAGGATATGAGGTCTCGAGCATTATAAGGAACGACCTTGATGAGATGTAAATACCAAAAATAATAAAGTGGAAGTATAGCCTTGATATAAATTTGAACTAGAACAAAAAAAGCTTATAGTCAGTTGTCGGGCATAGGAGTTGTTAGTCCCTTTAGGAATATGGGCCGAGTATCTTCTTCAGATGTAATTTTTTGTCCAAACTATTTTTGTCTTGCTAGTGCATCATTTTGGAGGAAGTTCTTCTTAAGCCTTGTGGATGTATTCTTCTCTCATTGGCAAGGGAATGCGCGTAGTGTTCAACAGGTAAATGCCTTTCTATGTGTTTGTTACGAGCATGTCTTCACTAGTCTTCCTTGGAACCGACTAGAGAATCCACCTTGTAGCTCTCTTTCTAAGCAAATTTGCCCCAAGGTTTTATACTTTAACAGCAAAGGAATGAACCACTTGGATTCTCTATGATTAACATTGAGTAGGCTTTAGCACCAATGTTCTCCTTGTTCGAGAAATAAATATTACTCTTTTATTTTCTATTAGCCTATCTTTTAAAAAGAAAAAAAAAGTCTACAATATTCTTACAGCCTTAAGAAAATCAAAATTTCTCATAGTAATTTTATGTTAGTTTTAAAAGAAAATAACGGCAGCCACAAAGAGAACTTTTAATTTGATTGCTCTACAATCAGAGTTTGCTTTTGGAGAAATACTTACGTAAGGAGAACACATAGCTCTTCGTGCGTAATCCCCTCCCAATAACCTCTCGATAATCTCTGCGACGGTTATTGGGGGTTATTGCGAAGTTATTTCGGTGTTATTTGGAGTCAATACCTTAACATTAGAGAAAATGTGAAAGTGTAACCGTAGAATGAGAATGTGTAACCACGGAGGATATCGACTCTAAATAATATCGAAATAACTCCGCAATAACCCCCCAATAATCTTCGCAGAGGTTATTGAGTGATTATTGGCAGAGGATTACACACGGAGAGCTACGTGCGTTCTCCTTACGTAAATATTTCTCCAGATTTTGAAGTCATGTATTCATTTACCCACACAAAAGAGCTAACGGCACAACAGACTTCAGTAGCCAGATCAGAAAAACAACAAATCAGATTTCCACATGGCACCCATAAACTCCTCAGAGAACCTTTGATTAAATCGGAAGAAAACAGAGATAAAACAGGGACACCGTCTACCAAAACGATAGCCTAAGTTGAAACCTCATAACATACAACAGCAACAACAACAAGCCTTTTATCTCACCTTTATCTCACTAAGTGGGCTCGGCTGCATGAAACTTCATAACATGCCAAAGAAATAACCAACGGACAAAATCACAACCATTTCAGCTCTAGCAATGCCAACTGAACATGCCAATGTAACCAAAACCAAACAATAGTACAGTCTCAGGTAAGGTAAATAAACACTCATGATTTATCTATCATTTCACCAACTCTAAAAATGCACAAAGCGTGTAAAAGGGACGAATATGAGGTTCTAAACTGTATAAAATTTTCAGGTGAAGACACAGAAATGCAAAAGTAAGGAATTTCAAGAATGCTTCTTTGAATCGGAGTGTGATAAGGTGAGATCAATGGAGTGCAACTGGTTGCGAAGATTCTGGTTGTCTTCCAACAGGCGGTCATATTCGATGAGAAACCCCTCCGACTGCTTCCTTAAAGCTGTCATGTTTGCATCGGCGGCTTTTAGATCCTTCAGCTTCTCCTCGTTTTTGGCTTTAAGTTGATTTATCTGTTGGTTCAGTTTGGCAATCTCTTCATCTCGCGCTTTGATTTCATCAGAGCCGCCGCTTTTTGATTCTTCTAATGCCCTGTTTTGCTTCATTACAATCAGCTGCATCGCGTTTTCTGCTTTAAGTTGATTTATCTGTTGTTTCAGTTTGAAAATCTCTATATCTCGCGTTTTGATTTCATCAGAGCCGCCACTTTTTGGTTCTTCTAATGCCCTGTTTTGCTTCATTACAGCTTCCATGCTCTTTCTCAACCCACGCAGCTCTCTAATGTAATGGTGCAATCGATCGATGATAAGAGCAAGAAGTAGCGAATAGCCTGCAGTGGTTCAAAGTACAAAACGGACTAGAAATCCACAAGACCAGGCTTAAGAAATCCATACAAGAAATATGCCACAAGATAAACACCAGCACTAAATTTGTAAAGCAATCTTTGGTAACTTGAAAAAAAATTTTCAAATATGTCTCCATAAGCTCAGCTTAGCTATCATCACCATTCTTAGCCTTGTCCCTTCAATTTGTGATCCGCATCATTCATCCATATTTAGACATGCGAGCAGAGCTCGAAGAACAAGGATAGCTTAAAAATAGGATCAATTTTGACAATTCAAACTTCAATTGATCCAAGCTTGAATCAAAGTCAAGCTAGCTAAGGATCACATGAAAATGTATAAGCATGAATCTCTAAATATGGATAGACATATATTTATGATATATTTACAATTCAGCTGAAGCTCACAGAAGTATGCATGAATATGCATACATTGAACTAAAAATTTACCTTCGGTCCTAAACAATTACTTGAGTGCAGAGTCATTTTTGGCTTGAATTGATTTCAAATCAAAGTGAACTAGCAAAACTAGCTCAACACCAGCCATTCCTAGGTCCACATTTAGATCAACTAGAGATGGGATCAAATGACAATGAGCTGACCTTGATGGGAGCAGAATGAGCTCTGAGGTCTTACCTTTAACAGCCTTAACCATGTTGAGCGTTCAATGAGGTTTTAAACCTATTTTATGCAAATTATTATGCGTAATTTCCATTAAAAATATATTATAATCATGAAGGCTCCAACATAAAAAATGCTAATAGTCAATTTGCAAGCCCAAATGCAATTGATCGGTAACGAGGCTAAATGTTCCTTCCGACAAGTGATTTTTCCTTCTCTGTTTTGGTCTTCAACTTGCTGTGAAATGTATATATATATATTCATAAAGAATAGCCGGAGGCCTATTATACGAGCCCCCAGCCACCCTTATGTGCCTAACTATTGGAGGACCGCTCTCCCTAACAGCAAACTGGTCAGAGGAGGATTTGAACCCGTGACTATATATATATATATATATATATTGCTCCTTAAATTTGATTTTCTTCACCTGACGAGAATTACTTTGTAGAAGCCAACCTTAGTTCAGTCATTTACGGCTTTCACTGTGCTGAAGCGCTTCTCTCTATTCTGGATTGTTGGAATTGCAATTCAAGTATTTCATGCTATTTTTTAGGCATTCCTAACAACATATTGCAGTTTTCGGCAACTCCCGAGGACTGCAGCAGCTGTCTTCTGGAAAATTTCAAAGGCTGGCAACAGCACCTAGAAATTCCATTGGCTGGCGGATTCATTAGAATAACAACAACAGCATTCAAATCCCGTATATGAAAATCATGGCCACTTTAAACTGAAAATATTTGAGAAATATATATATCAAATAAAATGAGAAGATAGTAGATGGCAAGCAAGAAGGAAAATGATGGCCAAATATGAAAGACAGAATGATGATAAGTATGCAGGGAGGAAGCAAGCTTGTAAGGAGAAGGGAATGATCCTGATTGATGAGATAGAAGTAGCAACAAGGTTGCAGCTCCCAGTAATTGTCGAGATGCATTCACATGGAAGCAATATAGTTCTTCCAATATCAGGAAGTAACATTGTTTGTATTCAGCCTCATCATTATGTTGAGATGTACACAAGTTAAAATAATATCATTGTTACAACATAATGTCTATAATTGAGACAACATTAATTCCAGAGCATTTATAATCTAAACATAAGGTTTTGATTGATATGGAAATTGTGTATTATTCCTTGATAATGGGCTTGAATATATAAATGACTTTAGACAAATCTTTGAGTAAATAGACCCAAGTAACCTTTATTGAATCATTAACAAATGTGATAAACTATCTAAATCCAAATAACATAAGAATTGAACTAGGGGGTCTCCATATATAAGTGAATAAGAAAAAAGACGAAATAAACAGCTACAAGGAGAGGAAAAAAAAAAAAAGAGATCATGGTGTATACTCAATTCACAGGTGGAATAATCGTACATTGGAGAGTAATGAAGAGACAAAAAAATAATCTTGAAGTTTGTCAAAAAAATGATGACTCAATCAACTACACGACTAATAAGTATTGATGTAAGAAGAGCTAAGGATTATCATTGGTCAAGTAATAGGTGTGGGGTAAAAAGTCACAATGAATGGGATAAAAAGTCACTGAACAATTATGAGTCCTCATACGATAGTGAATAAATAATAAATTGATAAAGAAAAATTAAAAAAAATACATAACTTTTAAAAGCGAGAATTTGAGGAGTAATGTATTCTACCCTTTAAAAAAACAGGACAACCGTAAGCAGCAATGGAGTGGGAGGCCATATGAGGATATCTTACTCTAAAACTCAGGACGTAATAATAAAAAAAGTGACAGATATATAAAAAAAAAAATATGAGAGGAAGAGATGGATGATAGTGATTTTTGAAGCAGTCAGTCACATGGTCTTCTTAAAAAATGTAATTGATCTTGATAAGGCATCAACAAAGTCAAGCTAGATGTGAGAAGCATCTTGAGCAACCAACTCTCTTATAAATGTTTATGAGGTTGATTAGTTTGGGTGCAATTAGGATGTGAGGAAAAGATATTCCAATCAAGACCATGATTTTTCTATCACCATTCCATCAAAAACCCCTGCCACTAAAGAAAAAGCTGCTAAATCTAATTGATCTAAACTTTGAGTTCGGTGACACGGAGGACTAGAGAGAGAGTTGTCTTTGGCACTGTAGAGTCAACTATTAATTGAGATTATACACCTTGAAGACAAGTACAAGAAGTAGAGATAATTTTGATAACAAGAAATTCTTCAATTTTCTTTTACCAAACACTCGGGTCGATCACAAAAGGGAGGAACTAAAGGAACTCATCCCATTTGTTTCATAAAAAACTATAGTGTTTTTGAATCCGCATATCACTTTGTTTAAAGGAAAAGATTTCAAAGTAAAGGTTGCAAACATGAGAAAAATACTCTCTTGAATATATGTGAAATTAAAAAAAAATCAATAGTGAGCCTTTATGTCTTTTGTGAACAATGAAATCGATCAAGTAAATCCTGATTTGCATACTTTGTTGAAGAGAAAATTTTGAAGTAGAAAACTGCAAGAAAAAAAATATATCACTCTTCTAAAAATAAATGAAATGAGCAACTGCATAATATAATCTCGAAACATTACAACTAAGGCAAATTATTGAGTGATAAAAAAAAAAGACATAATCAAATGATTTCCATGTAGAGAACATAATGGTATCACTGCTATCAGGAGTTGTATTGGAATAATGGAGCTTGTTGTGCAAATTGACAAAAAAATCAAATATTATCTACCATAGAAATAGTTTGTACTAATAAATCTGATGGTAGAACCAATAGAAGATTTCATCCCAAAAAGAGAGCCGAAAGCTATGAAACTACAAGGAGAGAGAGAATATCATGGAGAAACAAAAATCATAAAGTGAAATGTTCAAATATTAACTCCTTATGCATTAAAGGTGAGTTTTAATGCAAGTTACAAGATCGTGCAGAATAACTAGCTAGGGCAAGAGGCAAAAGTACAACAATGACAAAGTAAGCCAAACACCAAATGAACGCGATATCACATAAGCAAAGGAGCATGCAGATGAGAGCTTGTGGTGGCATGTAGGCATGGGCACAAATTATGTCAGCACAAGGGTACAATGGTGTAAAAAAACAAGAGAGAGAGAGAGAGAGAGAGAGAGAGAGGGGGGGTAGGTAAGGAAACGAACAACTAGATTTTAGCCTTGCTCTAATAAAATACAGCAACAACGAAAAGAAGAAGCTTTTACCCACTAATTGGGGCTGGCTACATGAATTCTTTTTCTCCATTATGTCCTTGCTCTAAATATCATATTGTGGGGAATTTTTTTAGCATCTTATTCACTAAATATAGCCTTCTATTTGTAGGAATGCAATATAAATGCAATAGAAAACAAGTAAAGAGCCAAATAATCACTATGAAAGGAGAATAAATACATCTTTCACTAAAACAAAAAACACTACTAACATAAACATTTCTTAATATTATTTTCCAAACATGTGTCATACATTGATAATTGTTATGATCACCTATTATTGATTCCACATAAAAAATCCATCTTCTTTACTTCACTATAGTTGTATGTATCACTCCAAAACTCCCTTGTTTCTATCAATCCACGTTTTCCTCCTGAAAGGAGCAAGCTAATAAGTTGGTAAGATAAGCTAATATATATATATATATATATTAGTTTATCTTACCAACTTATTAGCTTGCTCTTTTCCTAGAACCAAAGACAGAGGCAAAATCAAATTGGATTGCTCTCTAGCCACCTGATACTATGTATTATGCATTTGTAGGTTTTTGTCTCTAATGTACTTTCAGTATTTTCTAAATGTGGAACCCCTTGTGGTTTTGGTGTGAGCAGGGTACCATGTTTGGGCACTCCATCACATTGTAATTGTATCTTTCTTTCTAGTTAATATATTAGCCTTTTTGGGCTTTCAATATATATATATACACCGTGTATTCAAATCAGTTGGTCGGGCATCTGCTTGTCAGATGTAAGGCCACTTTGGTCTGGGGTTTGATTCGCCCCGAGTGTAGGATGTGATACTCGAATTCTTTGGCGCATGAGGGATGGTCGGGGCTCGTATAATAGCTTTCAACCATTCCTTTGAATACACACACACACACAGATAGATATATATATGCACACGCGCGAGAGTACCGTGGTCTGTTGGCAGAGCAGCCTCTCTGAAAGTCTTAAGTCCCCTCAGGTCACGGGTTCGAATCCCCCCATGTGTATGGTGTGACACTCAATTATTTAGCATACCTAGAGATGGTAGAGGCTCGTCTAATAGCCTTCAGTCATTCCTTTCAATTATATATATATATATATATATCATAATCTCCCTAACAAATTAGCACATTAACCCCCATGGTTTGTCATCATTGTTTGTGTGGCAATACCTTAATTAGATATTTAAGGAGAAATTCATTCAGGTATTTCAAGTTCAACAAAATGTTTAATGTAATGTAAAATAAACTTTAATTAAGATCCGACAAAAAAAATCATAAAGATTAGAGTGAAATCACAGCCCATCAAAATTGAACCACACATATTTAGCCCTACGTTCATTAGTTGGGGCTACAAAAAGGTTTAATGTATCCCTCAATGTTCAAGCAGTGCATGTTATTCACAATTTGGCCATATGCTTGAACTTTTAATGCCTAGTTGTACTACCAAGAAAACACCATAGTAGAATTAGTAACAACATTAAAATTGTACTATAAACCCAAATGAACAAACCTTCAACCCATAGCTACAACGATATTAATAAGGCAATCAGAAAAGCTCATTTTCGCGAATAGCTCGTGTTCGACTCATTAAGTATTTAGTGTTTGATTTATTTGTTAAGTAAACGAGCCGAACACGAACAAATTTTTTAAGCTCAAAATAAAAAAGATGTCGAACACGAAAGATTGTTTGTTCGATCATTTTCAGCTTGTCTTAGCTCGAAATAAGGAAATTATACATATTTTTTATATAATAATATATTGTATATATTTATATCTAAGTTTAAATCACTAAAGCTCATGTGGTCATCTGGTTATACGTCTTTTATTACATAAGAACAGTGCATGTTCAAATCCAACACTTTGAGTCTATTTTTCTAATTAATTTAAATGAGTCAACTTGAGCCGAACACGAGCTAAAAACAAACACAAACATTTTATTTGAGTCGAACATGAATAGACTGTTCACAAGCCATTTCGAACACGTGTCAATTTCGATCAAAAAAAAAAAAGTGATCTGAACAAGAAGACATGTTCAACTCGCTCAAACTCGACTTGTTTACATCCCTATTTATTCATGGTGTTGATGTGTTGTAAGCTTAGAAGAAGAAAGACGTTAAAAAATGAATTTAACGCCATGAAAACACCCCCATTTTGATTAATGTGGACATTTTTTAACTAATATGCAACTTGTATAAAAAGACAACCTAAACGATAAAACAACAACAACAACAAAGCCTTGATCTCACTACGAGGGGTCGGCTACATGAATTCTTTTTCTCCATTGCATCCTATTTAGCGTCATATTCTCATTTAGTTCTAATAAATTAAGATCATTTTTTATACGATAAGCCCAAGTCTTCCTAGGTCTACCTCTGTCTTTCTTAACATAAGTCGAATCTAAAACATCTACTCTCCTAATCGGATCATCAGATGGTCGACGTTTAATGTGACCAAACCATCAAAGGCGACTCTCTAATTTTGTCCGTCACTGGAGCTACACCAACCCTATCACAGATATATTCATTTTGCATTTTCTCTCTAAGGGCCCGTTTGGGGCAGCTTATAGGTGTGGCGGCGTTTTGGTGTTTGTTTCTCGCGGTGGAGCCGCGTATCTGTAAACGGGGTTTCTAATTTTGTATTACAAGCGGATCGCGGGGATAGACCCGCGATCCACGTTTGCACTCCTAGGTTTTACTCTCCTGCCCCTATTCTTTTTTGGGTATGTTTGTTCGAAGGCTTCTTTCGGCGCTCCGATCCTTTCTCCTTCGCCGTCGCTTCGCAGGTCTTTCATCGTCGCTCCGCAGGTATATCTCCTCCCTGCGCTCCTCCCTCCGCTCTTCCCTCTTCTCCCCCATTTTTGTTTTTCCTCCCTGTTTCTCCTCCCTGTTGTCCTCCCTCCGCTCTTCCCTTCTCTCCCCCATATCGATGAATATGGAGTTGTTTAGTAGATCCAATTTTAGGGTTGACAAATATTTATTGTGGAAATGTAGATCCATTTTTTTCGGTGAATATGGAGGTGATTTCACTGTTTGGAATTGTTCTTTCTCTCTTTCTCCTTCAGTTACATCTCTGGATTATAGATCTGTGATTTTAACTTTATTTTTAACATCTCATATGTTTGATCTATGATTTTGGTGAATGTGAGGGATTTCTTTTTGTTGCTTTGGCTATGAAAAAAGTTGAATGTGGGGGATCTCTTCACGTTACAGTTTCTATGTCTATTTTGCTCCTTTGCAATGTGTTAAAAGGTTTAGATATTAGGATTTTCTTTTCTTTTAATGAAATGAAGTGGCTTGGTGTAGGAATGTTGTGCAAGGATATGTTATTGATTTTTGTGCAATCACTTCGCCTTATTGTAGTCCTTCCTCTGTCTTGTGCTGAAAATTTGGCATGGAAAAAAGTGGAAATGATTTTTTAATATTTAATTCAAAATATGGTGATGTAAATATATTTTTATGTAGTTTTGTTGAAGTTAAAAGAATACGTTTAACAAAAATATGTAGGTAAAAAGGGTGGCATATCTAGTAGATTAACTATAAACCAATACCTACCTCATTGTTGGTGAAAGTAAATAAATGACCTTCTTTTGTCTTCTCATCAGTTTTGCTAAATGATTTATTGTGTTTGTGGACAATGTAACCAAGTGAAGCTAATGTTTTGGAATTACATACATATATTAAATTCTCGAAGAATGTATGATAGTGAATATATAGTCACACCTTCTGTTTTTAATACTCATTATAAAAAATATTTTCATTCGTAGAAAATATTTGTAGGGTAATACAGAAGTATGAATTGCTCATCTCTATATAATTATTATGCTTTCCTTCTACCAAATTGTTATTGTACATACGATTTTTCTGTTGAGCGCCACTATATTCATGCTAGTTTGTTCATCTCACAGTCAAAATGAGTAAATCTAAATAATGTAGATCATCGGCTATGTGGGATAAATAGACCACCTTGACATTTTGTGATCTTTGTGTGAGGGAAGTCGAGTTCGGTAATAGGCCGACCACCTATTTCGATAAAGAAGGTTGGCATAACCTAACCGTTAAATTCAAGGAACTCACCGGAAGGGATTACGTCGGATGAAACTTAAAAACAAATGAGATCAATTGAAAAAAGATTGGAAAGTTTGGAAAGAACTCAAAAGAGGATCAACAGGATTGGGTTGGGATCCACTTAAGCGAACAATAGATGCACCAGATGAATAGTGGGCTGAGAAGTTAGCGGTAAATACATACCTANTGAGAAGTTAGCGGTAAATACATACCTATATTTGTTTTTTGCGTTGATTGCATCTTTTTAAAAATTTTGACTATTTATGTCTCTTATTATATTACAGGTAGTGCCAGCTGCAAAAAAATTCAAACTTAGCGGCATTGATCCAGTATTAGAGGAAAAGTTGGATAGCATGTTTGTAGGTGTTGTCTGTACCGGAAGTCATGCTTTCACCCCAACTGACCAAAGCTTTACTGGTTTAACACATGACATTGCAACAGAGCACATATGTGAATCTGGAGAAGGTCCCAGCTAACTCCATACAGAAGTTCAATCAACCGGTGGTACAAAGCGTCCCAGAGCGGAAAAAAAAAGAGTGCCTTAAAATCCTGAATACATTTCATGGTGTTAAGGAAAACGAACTCATGTATTTAAAATGTGAAGTTGTTAGGGCACTCCACTCGTAGACAGTTCTTCCCGAATTTGGACCCAGAATTCCGACTTTCTTACTTGCGATCATTTATGAATGATTGATTAGGGTTAACATTTGTTTTTATTTTAGTATCACTCATTGCAATAATTATGTGATGGACTCTTTGCTACTATCTTTTCATTTTAGTACCAGTCATTTAGATTGTTCTTTGTTTGTGTCATTATAGTTTATGTTTATGTACTCGTTCATTTCTTATGTTGTTGTATCCTTCCTGTTACTTCAATTTAACTTTTAACATGTTTTAAAAAATAACATTTACCACATCTTCTAGAATGGATGAAGAATAACGTAACCACAACTGCAAAGTCACTCTCGTACTCATCTTGCTATACTACTACTATCATACATAAGTTGATCGAACAACTTGTATGACAAAGAATCAGATTGAAGATAAATGGGTCGGGGAGTTATTACGTGGACACCCGACAAGGTTTGCAAACATATTTCGTATGACGAAGGTGATATTTCTCGACTTGCTTAATGAACTTCAGGATCTTCATGGATTACACGACTCATCAAGAACAACTGCCAGAGAGGTATTGGCAATTACCATGTATATCTTATCCTAAAATGAATCTGTTAGAGCTATTGAACGCTTCCAACATTCCTCGGAAACCATTAGTAGATATTTTTCCGTTAGTTTGAATGCGCTGGTGAGTTTGGCATATAAAATAGTAAAACCCGAGGATCCAACGTTCCAGACCATTCCAACACAAATTGCAAATGACCCTCGATACATGTCCTTCAAGATAAGTGTCCAACATAATATTCAATTTTAAGCAAAATATACAATTGATTTTAACTACTTTCAGCACCATAGGATTGTATTGGAGCTATTGACAGAACACAAGTCGATGCACATCTGTCTACTGCAGAGAAAGTCGCTTACATCGGAAGGTGTGGATCCCCAATACAAAATCTCATGGTCGTGTGTGATTTCAATATGTATTTTACTTTCATTTTAAGGCCAACCGCTCCTATATATCTGGAAAACATTCATATCTCTCATTTTTTATTACTGTT